>CM053031.1:188926103-189286103 GCA_028564925.1 Lithobates sylvaticus | reverse complement strand
CTCCTATGTGTGCTGACACACACACACTAGCTCCTATGTGTGCTGACACACACACACTAGCTCCTATGTGTGCTGACACACACACACTAGCTCCTATGTGTGCTGACCCACACACACACTAGCTCCTATGTGTGCTGACACACACACACACACACTAGCTCCTATGTGTGCTGACACACACACACACACACACACACAGCTCCTATGTGTGCTGACACACACACACACACTAGCTCCTATGTGTGCTGACACACACACTAGCTCCTATGTGTGCTGACCACACACACACTAGCTCCTATGTGCTGACACCACACACACTATAGCTCCTATGTGTGCTGACACAAACACACTATAGCTCCTATGTGTGCTGACACACACACACACTGACACACACACACTAGCTCCTATGTGTGCTGACACACACACTAGCACCTATGTGTGCAGACACACACACACTAGCTCCTATGTGTGCTGACACACACACTAGCTCCTATGTGTGCTGACACACACACACACACTCTAGCTCCTATGTGTGCTGACACACACACTAGCTCCTATGTGTGCTGACACACACACACTATAGCTCCTATGTGTGCTGACACAAACACACACACACACTCCTATGTGTGCTGACACACACACACTAGCTCCTATGTGTGCTGACACACACACACTATAGCTCCTATGTGTGCTGACACACACTAGCTCCTATGTGTGCTGACACCACACACACTAGCTCCTATGTGTGCTCACACACACACACTAGCTCCTATGTGTGCTGACACACACACACTAGCTCCTATGTGTGCTGACACACACACTAGCTCCTATGTGTGCTGACACACACACACTAGCTCCTATGTGTGCTGACACACACACACACACTAGCTCCTATGTGTGCTGACACACACACACACACTAGCTCCTATGTGTGCTGCTGACACACACACACACACACTAGCTCCTATGTGTGCTGACACACACACACACTAGCTCCTATGTGTGCTGACACACACACACAGCTCCTATGTGTGCTGACACACACACACACTAGCTCCTATGTGTGCTGACACACACACACACTAGCTCCTATGTGTGTGCTGACACACACACACACTAGCTCCTATGTGTGCTGACACACACACAGCTCCTATGTGTGCTGACACACACACACACTAGCTCCTATGTGTGCTGACACACACACACTAGCTCCTATGTGTGCTGACACACACACTAGCTCCTATGTGTGCTGACACACACACACTAGCTCCTATGTGTGCTGACACACACACACACTAGCTCCTATGTGTGCTGACACACACACACACAGCTCCTATGTGTGCTGACACACACACACACTAGCTCCTATGTGTGCTGACACACACACACACACTAGCTCCTATGTGTGCTGACACACACACACTAGCTCCTATGTGTGCTGACACACACACACTAGCTCCTATGTGTGCTGACACACACACACTAGCTCCTATGTGTGCTGACACACACACACACTAGCTCCTATGTGTGCTGACACACACACACTCCTATGTGTGCTGACACACACACACTAGCTCCTATGTGTGCTGACCACACACACACTAGCTCCTATGTGTGCTGACACACACACACTAGCTCCTATGTGTGCTGACACACACACACACACTAGCTCCTATGTGTGCTGACACACACACACTAGCTCCTATGTGTGCTGACACACACACACTAGCTCCTATGTGTGCTGACACACACACACTGACACACACACACTAGCTCCTATGTGTGCTGACACACACACACTAGCTCCTATGTGTGCTGACACACACACACTATAGCTCCTATGTGTGCTGACACACACACTAGCTCATGTGTGCTGACACACACACACTAGCTCCTATGTGTGCTGACACACACACACACTAGCTCCTATGTGTGCTGACACACACACACTAGCTCCAGTGTGCTGACACACACACTAGCTCCTATGTGTGCTGACACACACACACACTAGCTCCTATGTGTGCTGACACACACACACTAGCTCCTATGTGTGCTGACACACACACACTAGCTCCTATGTGTGCTGACACACACACACACACTAGCTCCTATGTGTGCTGACACACACACACACTAGCTCCTATGTGTGCTGACACACACACACTAGCTCCTATGTGTGCTGACACACACACACTAGCTCCTATGTGTGCTGACACACACACACTAGCTCCTATGTGTGCTGACACACACACACTAGCTCCTATGTGTGCTGACACACACACACTAGCTCCTATGTGTGCTGACACACACACACTAGCTCCTATGTGTGCTGACACACACACACTAGCTCCTATGTGTGCACACACACACTAGCTCCTATGTGTGCTGACACACACACTAGCTCCTATGTGTGCTGACTGACACACACACACTAGCTCCTATGTGTGAAGAACCTCTAGCAATAGCGATCAGAAATATTTTATCAAAGGATTGAAATCGCCAATATTCATCACAAAATTCTTCTCTTTGCTGATGACATTTTTCTTCTTGCCACATCTCCTCACATCTCTGTACCAAATCTTTTTCATCTACTTAACAAATTTGCTCTTATTTAAGACCCCTCTCAATGAAAGAAAATGTAAAACCCTAAATATCTCTCTCAACTCTGAATACCGTGTCCCTCCATTTTGCCCTGTTTGAGTAACCATATATCTTCTTTAGATTCTATTTACTCTGCCAATTACCCACCTCTATTTAAAGATTTATCTAAACCAAGGGTCGTCAAGCCATCGACTCTGCAGGGGGGGGGGGGGGGACAGGTGGATCGTGAGCACGGCTCTGCCTCCCCCAGCCTCTGCCGCTTTCCTGTTATCTGGAGAGTGGGAGGTGGGAGCTGAATGAAGGGCGAGGGGCCGGAGCTGCTCAGTGATTGGTTGCTAGGCGGTCCTAGCAACCAATTACCAGCTTGCTATTAAGAACGCCATCAGCTCCCGCCTTCCACCCCAGCACTATGCTATCTCTTGATCTCCGCTCTGATGAGCACATGCTGGGAGGTAGGTTTAACCTACACAGCGTTGTGTGTATGGGGGGTGGGGCTACACTGTTGGGGGGGGACAGAGGACACTGTGGGTGGCTTGATGTGAAGGGGATCAGATTACACTGTTTTGGGAAGTGCAGGACACTACTGAGGAAGTGGGCAGGGGATACTACAGGGGGGGGGGGTGATGTGAAGGGACAGAGGACAAAGCATTGGGGGATACAGGACACTACAGTGGGGGGTGATTTAAAGGGGGCAGAGGACACTGTGTTGGGGGAGGGGGAGTACAGAACACTACTGTGGGGGAGGGGAAGGGGTAGAGGACACTACAGTGTATGTGGTGGAGGGGGGTGATGTGCAGGGGGCAGAGGACACAGCGGGGTTCTTTGCTTTCCTCCATGTTGTCCAGGTAGATCTCAACCTCTGAAAGGTTGCCTATCCCTGATCTGAACTATTAGCTGCTATATTATACCAACAAAATGAAAATTGATAGTTCTTTGCTTTCTCTTTAAATGGGTTGTAAAGAAAAAAGTTTTTTCACCTTAATGCATTCTATGCATTAACCGCTTCCCGACCGGCCACTGCATATATACGTCAGCAGAATGGCACGGGCAGGCAGAATCACGTACCTGTACGTGATCGTGCATGTGCCTGCCCGTGGGTCGCGCGCGCGCGCGCCGCTAGCGGGTCGGTCGGGAGCTCCGTGACCCCGGCCGTGGGACCAGCGGACCCGATCGCTGCTGGTATCCCGCGATCGGGTTACGGAGCTGAAGAACGGGGAGAGGTCTATGTAAACAAACCTCTCCCTGCGCTTCCTACACTGACTGTCAGTGATCGGCGGTTCCCTGTCATCGGGAACGCCGATCAATGACGTCAGACGTACACCCCCCTACTGTAAAAAAAAAAAAACACAACACGTCACACTGACTCCTCCCCGCCCCCTAGTGGTTAACCCCCTAACTACAACTGTCATTTACATAGGAATCAGTGCTATTTAAATAGCACTGATTTCTGTATAAATGACAAATGTCCCAAAAATGTGTCAAAAATGTCTGATGTGTCCGCCAAAATGTCGCAGTCACAATAAAAAAAAAAAAATCGCTGATCGCCGCCATTACTAATAAAAAAAAAATATTAATAAAAATGCTATAAAACTATCCCCTATTTTGTAAACGCTATAACTTTTGCGCAAACTAATCAATAATCGCTAATTGCGATTTTTTTTACCAAAAATATGTAGAAGAATACGTATCGGCCTAAACTGAGGAAAAAAATGTTTTTTTATATATTTTTTGGGGATATTTATTATAGCAAAAAGTAAAAAATATTGCATTTTTTTCAAAATTGTCGCTCTATTTTTGTTTATAGCGCAAAAAATAAAAACCGCAGGGGCGATCAAATACCACCAAAAGAAAGCTCTATTTGTGGGAAAAAAAGGACGCCAATTTTGTTTTGGAGCCACGTCGCATGACCGTGCAATTGTTAGTTAAAGCAACGCAGTGCCGAATTGCAAAAAGGGGCCTGGTCCTTTGGCTGCCAATTGGTCCGGGGCTGAAGTGGTTAAGGTGAAAAAACATCTGACACTGCCTGCCCCCCCGAGGCCCCCCGTTATACTTACCTGACCCCTTGAAAGTCCCACGCTCGCCCCTGACGTCCTCTTCGCCGTTCACCCTGGCCGTTGATTGGCTAGAGTGGATGGATTGAAAGTAGTGCAGCCATTGGCTCGCGCTGCTGTCAATCACATCCAATGACGCGGCGTGCTGGGGGGCCGAGTGATACAGCGAGTGGCTATAGCTGCCGGCTGTATCATGGGAGCACGCCCGCAAGTACTCCACACCATGCGAGGGAGCTCGCATTTAGGTGAGAAGTACCTGCGGGGGGGAGCTGAGACAGCCGCAGAGGGACCCCAGAAGACCAGGTTCGGGGCCACTCTGTGCAAAACGAGCTGCACAGTAGAGGTAAGTATAGCATGTTTGTTTGAAAAAAAAATAAGAAAAATTCCTTTAGTGTTCCTTTAAAATTATTTATAACTACATTCATCATTCTTCCGAGCCCAATATACCCTAACTCCCCTCTTCTTCATCTTTTCTTTTCTCTCTCCCCTCCTCCTTTTTTTATCCCTTTCCATCATTTTTTTTTTATTATTGTCAACCACTCCCAACATATTTTATATACAGTGCCTTGCAAAAGTATTCGGCCCCCTTGAACTTTTCAACCTTTTGCCACATTTCAGGCTTCAAACATAAAGATATAAAAAAATTTTTTTTTTGTGAAGAATCACCAACAAGTGGGACACAATTGTGAAGTGGAACGAAATCTATTGGATTTTTGAAACTTTTTTAACTAATAAAAAAATGAAAAGTGGGGCGTGCAAAATTATTCGGCCCCCTTGCGTTAATACTTTGTAGAGCCACCTTTTGCTGCGATTACAGCTGCAAGTCGCTTGGGGTATGTCTCTATCAGTTTTGCACATCGAGAGACTGAAATTCTTGCCCATTCTTCCTTGCAAAACAGCTTGAGCTCAGTGAGGTTGGATGGAGAGCGTTTGTGAACAGCAGTTTTCAGCTCTTTCCACAGATTCTCGATTGGATTCAGGTCTGGACTTTGACTTGGCCATTCTAACACCTGGATACGTTTATTTGTGAACCATTCCTTTGTAGATTTTGCTGTATGTTTGGGATCATTGTCTTGTTGGAAGATACATCTCCGTCCCAGTCTCAGGTCTTTTGCAGACTCCAACAGGTTTTCATCCAGAATGGTCCTGTATTTGGCTGAATCCATCTTCCCCTCAATTTTAACCATCTTCCCTGTCCCTGCTGAAGAAAAGCAGGCCCAAACCATGATGCTGCTACCACCATGTTTGACAGTGGGGATGGTGTGTTGAGGGTGATGAGCTGTGTTGCTTTTACGCCAAACATATTGTTTTGCATTGTGGCCAAAAAGTTCGATTTTGGTTTCATCGGACCAGAGCACCTTCTTCCACATGTTTGCTGTGTCTCCCAGGTGGCTTGTGGCAAATTTTAGACGAGACTTTTTATGGATATCTTTGAGAAATGGCTTTCTTCTTGCCACTCTTCCATAAAGGCCAGATTTGTGCAGTGTACGACTGATTGTTGTCCTATGGACAGACTCTCCCACCTCAGCTGTAGTTCTCTGCAGTTCATCCAGAGTGATCATGGGCCTCTTGGCTGCATCTCTGATCAGTCTTCTCCTTGTCTGAGCTGAAAGTTTAGAGGGACAGCCAGGTCTTGGTAGATTTGCAGTGGTCTGATACTCCTTCCATTTCAAAATGATCGCTTGCACAGTGCTCCATGGGATGTTTAAAGCTTGGGAAATCTTTTTGTATCCAAATCCGGCTTTAAACTTCTCCACAACAGTATTACGGACCTGCCTGGTGTGTTCCTTGGTCTTCATGATGCTCTCTTCGCTTTCAACAGAACCCTGAGACTATCACAGAGCAGGTGCATTTATACAGAGACTTGATTACACACAGGTGGATTCTATTTATCACCATCAGTCATTTAGGACAACATTGGGTCATTCAGAGATCCTTGCTGAACTTCTGGAGTGAGTTTGCTGCACTGAAAGTAAAGGGGCCGAATAATTTTGCACGCACCACTTTTCAGTTTTTTATTTGCTAAAAAAGTTTAAAATATCCAATAGATTTTGTTCCACTTCACAATTGTGTCCCACTTGTTGGTGATTCTTCACAAAAAATTAAAATTTTATATCTTTATGTTTAAAGCCTGAAATGTGGCAAAAGGTTGAAAAGTTCAAGGGGGCCGAATACTTTCGCAAGGCACTGTATGTCATACACATTGCTTACTTATACATTATATTTTCTTAATTAATTTTACATATGATCTGTATACTTTTGATTGAAATACATGTAATATTTTCTTTTTTTATTCTTCGATTGTTATTATATATAATATTTCTTTATGTATTCTATTATACTTTACTCAATAAAAGAAATTGTAACCACAAATCGACGTCCCACTTCAGTAGACATGTGCACTGGCAGAAAATTTGTTCATTTTCGTTTCATTTTTTTTTTCTTTTCGTTTTTGGGGTCATTCGTTATGATCGCAATTAGTAAATTCGTACATTCGTAAAATCGTAAATTCGAAAATTCTTACATTCGTAAATTCGAAAATTTGAAATAGTAACTATTAAATTATAGGTATTGTAATTTCCTTTCAAATTTGGCTGTTAGTGAACACGAATTTATCTGAAGTTACGAATTATCCGAAATAATGAATGCCGCATCTAAACAAAATGGAACGGAACAAATTAATAACAAATAATAATAATAAAACGTTTTTATTATTATTATTGTTATTTATTATTATTAATTCATTACGTTCCATTTGTTTGGATACGGCATTTGTTATTTCAGATAATTTGTAACTTAAGATAGATTTGTATTTGTTACGTTCACTAACAGTTACATTTGAAAGGAAATTACAATACCTATAATTTAATAGTAAGTAATAGTTAAGTTAATTATAAATTCAGATTTCCGAATACGAATATGCAAATATATGAATTTATGAATGTGCAAATGTACGAATTTACAAATTTTCGAATATTCTGAGAAATTTGTTAAACGGATTTTCGTTAATTCGGATATTTCCGAATTAACAAATTTGTCGAAATTCGTTAAAAAACTAATTCGGAACGAAACGAATTGCACATGTCTACATTTCAGTGTCAGAACATATAACATATAATCCACTAGAAAAAATCTCAGTGAAAAACAGTATTTCTATGATAAACAATATCTGTGTAAATAACAATATAGTGACATATATTCCAATATGCCTTAATAGTACACACAATGAATTGGTAAACATAATTAAAAATGTGTAGTCCAAACAATGGGTATTAAACTCTCAGGCTCACAGACTAGCTTATCCCATGTGTAACCCACATTGCCTGACACGTAGCTCTGTATGTTCCCAAGAAAAACGTGGTGCACCGTGCGTCTCAGCTTGACGTGTTTCATCAATATGATGCCATCAGGAGCTTCTGATGATGTCATATCGATGACGAAGGCACAGTGCTTCACGCTGAGCTCTAGGTGGAATGTACGTGGAATGTACGTCGACACCTAGGTGTTTTTTTGCTATCACCTCATTGAAGGTTTTTAATAAATTACCAAAGCTTTCTTTCATTTTTCCTTCTCATCCTGTATATTAAGAGATCTTATCCTTGGAACCACAGATCGCCATGAGGAGAAGACGCGGGGAACCTGTTGGTGGATATTCCTTGGTCACTGAGACCTTTCAAGCCTGATTTGAATTCTCTTGACATAGAGGGTCAACAAAATCTGGTGAGTGTGGACCTTGACTTCACCTTCTCACATAGGTGTATATTTTTCTTGGGAACATGCAGAGCTACGTGTCAGCCACTGTGGGTAACACATGGGATAAGCTAGTCTGTGATCCTGAGAGAATTTTATGCCCTGGATATCACATGAGATCACAGAGTTTCTAATACCCATTGTTTGGACTACACATTTATATTTATTTTTACCAATTCATTGTGTGTACTATTAAGGCACATTGGAATATAGGTCAATATATTGTTATTTACACAGATATTGTTTATCATAGAAGCAAGCACTGTTATTCACAGAGATTTTTTCTAGTGGATTATATGTCACAGTTCAACCAATAATTTTGCAACAGCAGCTGCTTTATATCACGGTATTATTAGAAGAATTTTTCACTTTTTGACTTTGTGACACGAGTGTATATATCATTTTTAATTCAGAACCTTTAAGCTGACTCAGCAACACTGTAAGCACATTACCAAATGTCAGTGCATCCTCCAAGTGAGTTACCAGGCCCCTCTGACAGACCAGCCTTCTTCCTGGCTCTCTTCAGCAAGGGGCCTCCCCTGGGTCTCCTCCTTGGCACAGCTGCCTCCAGACAGGACAGCTTCAGGACCACTTCAACTCAGGCCCCAAAACAGGCTATTGGGCCTAAAGCAGAGCTTCATCCAGCAGCACACTCCTAGGCCTTAGCCCAGGGAAAGAGACAGAGCACATGGCCTGTCCCAAATATTTATATTCTCCCCAGCATGCACCAGTGGCCTAATCCTCCTACTATATTGGCTGAAGAAAATATAAATATTCATAACTTACTTTTGTTTGTGAAATCTCATACTATGACCAGTGATACCAATGACATCTACTGGCGACCGTGAGAAATCATAAGCCAACTTATCTTTGGGAAAAACCAGGTGAAAAACTATACAATAAGTCTAAGCTGACTAGAGCCCAGTCAAAAACTAAATTGACATGGTAGCCCCTGTTTAAGACAAGAGGCTACAACAGTAATAGCTGTTAAAATGTGAAATAGACTCCCTTGTTCTGGCCAGCTCAGTAGATTGTTTAAAAAAAGAGTAGGGTAGGTGATCCAGGGAATATCTAATTGCCTCCTGGGGGATCATAAAGGAATTTTTTTCCCACAGCAGCAAATTGGATCATGCTTTATTGCTTTTCATTTGTTTGTTTTTTTCTATTGGTTGAACTAGATGGACTCATGTCTTTTCCAACCAGACTATGTAATTATGTGTCTGGCCAGGCACCATAATGACGATAGGGTGCAAAGCAAATGTCATGCCATATGCCATGAAGCAAGGGAAACATAGTAAAACTGAAAAAGTGACGAAAGCTTTTGTTGTCTAATAAACTTAATGGTAGGCACCTAGTGGTGTCTATTCTTACACAGAACTTATACTTTAGAACATTTAGTGCAGGTTTACTTTGTACAACCACATTTTTCTGGTAATACATGGAAGAAGTCAAAGCAGAATAAATGGAATGGTCTGGATCGAAACTAGGTGTAAAGTGCTGCCTCAGAGGAGACTATCAGGCCTAAGATCCTCATGCAGGCATAAATTAGAGGGATGACCCTGAGACCGGAGGGTTGGGCCGCCACAGCAGAGGGACAGAAGTCTGTCCCTTTGTCCCTGGTCAGAGCCATAATTCATTGTCAGGCCCAGATACTCTGGGGAAATGGTTCCAGAGATTACTTCTGAAAGTTGAGAATCCAACTGAATCTCTGCAGAGTCCACCCAGTGGATATTGGCTCACAGGGTTAGTTGGGTTGGTCCTTTAACAGGAGATTGTTCAGGTATCCCACAACATGTATTTTCTGAGAACGAAGAAAAGATAGGACTAGGGCAAGCACCTTGGTGAAAAACCAGAGTGCCATAGACAGGCCAAAGGGAAGGGTGACAAATTGGTTTTGCGCTCACAGCAAAATGCAAAAAGTGCTGGGGAGGAGGAAAGATAGGAATGTGCAAGTAAGCATCTCTAATATCTACCAAGGCTAGAAGGTCCCCAGGCAATGACCAACCAGGCTGATTCCATGTGGAATTTTTGATCTTGCAAGAACAAGTTGACAGTTTTCAGATCCAGGATGGTCTGAGTGCTTCTATTTGCCTTGGGAACTATGAATGGGTTAGAGTAGAAAGCCGAAAATCTTTTGGGACTAGAGTGATGATGACCCCCTGAAAGAGACCAGAAGGTCAAAAAGACAAATGTATAGAAGTGTGGGTGACCTTCGCGCTGTTAATAAACTAGATCATCTACACCAACCCAATGATAATAAATAATACAATCAATAAAAGTGTAAAATATGAATGGATAGCTGCTGTGTGCTAGCTATAAGTGTCAAGTGTAGAAAACAATTCTTAAAAAAGCCGCAAAATCTAATGGTAAAACACAATCCCATAAATGACATAAAATATAGAAATGATTTCGCACTAATATGCACCAAAAATAGAAAATTTAAAAATAAAGACACTCTAAATATATATATAATAAATATATACAATAACTATAGTGCACAAAGTGCTAAAAGTGAATAGAAGTATAAATTAATAAAACATCCAGTGTCATAAAAAAATGTATAGTGAGTGAATGTAATAAAGTGCTCAGTGTGCTATTAACCACAAATAAATTGTGTGTCACAGACCCATATGAGCCTAAGGTAGGGTGGTTGCTTAATATATAAGAGATAAAGTTAATGTCTTAACAGTGATTAGCTAAAAATAATAATAAAGTCCAAATGGCAAATGGTGATGATCATTGACCCAAAGCAGTCTCTCAAACTCTAGAAGGGTGGTATTCTAAAGGTAATGTTGATGTTGGTGTTCAGACTCCAAAGTGGGGGGCGGTGGATGTATGGGAGTTTAATCCTTAAACGTGCTCTTTAGCCTCTCACCTGACGGTCAGCATTCATAAGCATCCAACAAACATGGGGGTACACTCTGTCTCCACTACACTCCTCCAATGGCTCCGTATCCACCGACTTCCGAGGTGTGGGATCACCTAACCTCCACTTATGCTCCCTCAATGGCTCCACTCAAATGGGGGACGCTTCACCAGAAATCCTATACCAAAATGGCGGCCGCCCTCCAGCCGGAAAAAACTCGCCAAAGAGTGGGGATAAAGATGGAATAAAGGGGACCCAATAGTGAAGTACGTCTTAACAACCAATTTAATAAAATAAATTAAAAACTCTGATGAAGTCACGAGCACGTGACGTAATGCGTAGGGAGTGGCCGGACAGGATACCGGAAGTACTGTGAGACTGGCGCTAGTTCGCCATTTTATGCTGTAACACATTGCTTTGATGTAAGAGTTTTTAATTTATTTTATTAAATTGGTTGTTAAGACGTACTTTACTATTGGGTCTCCTTTATTCCATCTTTATCCCCACTCTTTGGCGAGTTTTTTCCGGCTGGAGGGCGGCCGCCATTTTGGTATAGGATTTCTGGTGAAGCGTCCCCCATTTGAGTGGAGCCATTGAGGGAGCATAAGTGGAGGTTAGGTGATCCCACACCTCGGAAGCCGGTGGATACGGAGCCATTGGAGGAGTGTAGTGGAGACGGAGTGTACCCCCATGTTTGTTGGATGCTTATGAATGCTGACCGTCAGGTGAGAGGCTAGAGAGCACGTTTAAGGATTAAACTCCCATACATCCACCGCCCCCCACTTTGGAGTCTGAACACCAACATCAACATTACCTTTAGAATATCACCCTTCTAGAGTTTGAGAGACTGCTTTGGGTCAATGATCATCACCATTTGCCATTTGGACTTTATTATTATTATTTTTAGCTAATCACTGTTAAGACATTAACTTTATCTCTTATATATTAAGCAACCACCCTACCTTAGGCTCATATGGGTCTGTGACACACAATTTATTTGTGGTTAATAGCACACTGAGCACTTTATTACATTCACTCACTATACATTTTTATATGACACTGGATGTTTTATTAATTTATACTTCTATTCACTTTTAGCACTTCGTGCACTATAGTTATTGTATATATTTATTATATATATTTAGAGTGTCTTTATTTTAAAATTTTCTATTTTTGGTGCATATTAGCGCGAAATCATTTCTGTATTTTATGTCAAAAAGACAAATGGATGTCCCTGCACTTATCAGTGCCCACTCACTGGGAGGAGGACTTGGAGTTCCATGTCTTCTGACAAAAGTGTGCTCTAGGATTAGACTTTGAGGCCTGAGAGAGTTGAAAAGAGCTTTTCCTAGTCTCAGAAATCCAATGTCTACCATCAGGAGCATGAATCATCTTTTTCTGGAGAGTACTTTTCACACAGGCACTCTCCCTTAAAAGGCATCTTCTTGAGGTGCCTCTTGCATGCGAGTTCTGCGGATCAGCATGTCCGCTAAAGTATCCTTCTCATTTGGATGGACAGGAAGCTCATCCTGGAGAGCTGGTGAAGCATTTCTGCAAAACTGTTAACATACTAGCGCTAAAACCACAATAAAAGCTCCTCAAACTCAGGGATCTAATAAAATGGAACTAGGTTATCAGGCCATGTATTAAGTGCAGATAGCTGGGCTCTGGCAGATGTTAGTGGTGGTAACTGCAAGTTGAATGTTGGGGCCCATCAAAGAAAACAAAAAACTTCTAACATCTTGTTTACCAGGTTCTTTGAATACAGGATTATCCTCCACAGGGATTGTTATTGTCTTGTTTAGGCAAGAAATGTCTGGGTCAACTACATAGATTGTCGATTTCTGAAGTACAATGGGATATTGCTGAGCAAAATATGTAGGAGTGACACTAGGAAGGTTTTAGCAGGTTTGGATATCTTTATGGAACCCAATGCTGGAGACCTTGGGTTGAGCAGACTCAGGCACTGTACTTGCAGGGCCCCAACTGGAGAATGCACACCAGGGGGAAAAAAAATGTGCAGTAGGACTAGAAGATTGAGGCAACCTAGTACGATAGACTTGCTCCAAATGGAGGCCTGCAAAAGGTGCCAAATTTAAAAATACAGATGCTTCTACTCATTGAGACATCATTTAAAGTGTTGCAATACAAACTCTGCCATAGCCACCCCTCAATGGGATATTGCTGAGCAAAATGTTTAGGAGGGACAAAGAGTTTTTCATCATGAGACTTGTCACCATACAAGATGGCCTGGGAGTGCACTAGGAAGATATTAGCAGGTTTGGATAACTTTCGGTAACCCAATGCTGGAGACCTTAGGTGAGCAGACTCAGGCTGGTCTAGCGTTAAACCATGAGTGTACCACATCAATAAGGAAAGCAGTGTTATCCTTATGCTTTGATGAGATTTTAGCAGAGGTTATCTTCCTTGTCTATCGCCTCCTTAGGCAGCACATCAGTCACAAAAGCAGTCAGAGACCAACTTTGGGGCTCATTTGTGACCCTTGTAATATATGACCTCCAATAGGACCGAGATCCTGCCTATGAAATCACATGGTGGCAAAAAACACCTAGATAGGTAGGAGAATGACTGTGTGGCCCAAAGGCCAGTGGAGTTCCCAGAGAAAGGCAGGGAATCAGACCGGGGCAGTTGTCAAAATAGAGGGCCCTTTGGAAACACTGTCATCTCCACCTGGAGCTGCTAACTGAGTCTTAGTCAATGAGGCCTTCTGCCCTTGGCCTTTGTGCCTGTGATCTGCCATGTGTAATGCAAAGTGTCCCCAAATGGGGTTCCCACAACCTTCACTACTGCTAAGAGAAGTGTGAAGCTTTCTATGCCAGGTACACATCCAATGATCGTTGCGCTGTACTTTCAGGACCCCGACTGGAGAATGCACACCAGGGAAAAGAAATTGTGCCTTAGGGCTGGAAGATTGAGGCAACCTAGTACGATAGACTTGCTACAAATGGAGGCCTGCAAAAGGTACCAAATTATTGCTTATTGACACATCATTTAAAGTGTTGCAATACAAGCTCCGCCATAGCCACCCAAGGGGGGGGCACCAGCATACTGGGACCAGAGAGGATGTAAGTACGTTGCACATTACAGTGGCAGATGCCTTTCTCATGTAGCAGGATGCTGATGCCCCATCCTGACTTCACACTCCATGATGGGCTTAATCCTGTAGGGGTTTGTAGGGGCAGTGCTCCATCTCAGGCAGACACAGCTCTTGCCCTCAATAAGGGCCAAGGTGAGCACCCACGCAGAATTCAGTGCCTGAAGCAACTTTACAGACTGCCCCCACATCTTCCTACAGGTGGAGACTGGGTATGATCCCCTAAGGCACAGACTAGCAGTCAACAGATAAAGAAAGCTCATGAAGTGATTATGGGGCAGTTAGGAACTTGATAGAGGAATCTTGAAAAAAAACAGCTTAGAATGGCTAACCTTCTCTCAGTAGAGACCCTCTACAGGTATTACCTAAGTACACTACCAAAAATGGAGACTTGCTGGGAGTGGGAGGGATTATATAGAGGGTGCCCTTGCAGTTTTTTTGCCATTGTCTATTCACCTGACGGTAACAGCATGTAACCCGTGGTTAAGAATAGGATCCTGTGTCCTTTACTGTATGGTTAAGAAAACTATGTAACCTATAAAATGCCTAACATGCCATTTCATAAGTAATAGAGAGGTTTGGGGTTAATAAAAAAAAAAAGAAAACATGCATATCCACCTCCATGCTGCAGTATCCACGTGACACTGCAGCTGTCCTATGTTTGCCTTAAGACTAAGAGCTTATAGATCACACGACTGTTGATCTGTCAGCTGATAGTCTGCTCACATCGGAGAACATTTACTGTTAGCCACTGCACCCTGCTCTGCAATTCCAGCACTCACTGGACTCACAGGCTGCAGCTAGGGTGGGGGTAGCTGGTTCCAGATTTCAGCAGCTCTTTGAAAGGCAGTTCAATCTGTCAGTCAAGCAGCAAGGTGTCATTCATGTTGATCACAATTCATAAAGAACCTAAATGTCTGCTGAGTAATCTTTATTTATGTATGGTGCATAACAAAAGTGATAAAACTTACTGGCAGCTGGCCTTGTGACTTTATCGAGGGGTTTTAATTTGATGCGAAGGAAGTCTGCAATTTCTTTGTCTTCTTCTTTTTCTCTGAGGATAGAAAAGCAATATATAAACACATGAACCATGGTATAATCAATATTTATACATATAGAATAGAGTACATATAGTTTGTATAACATCTAATTAATTTGACTACACTGTACAAACTGTTAAATGGGTTCAGTGTATAACACAATAACTTCATATTTAGGGAGTCGGGTATGATGGCTAGTGTTGGGCAATTGGTTCGAGCCGAGCAAAAGTTCAACTCGAACATTGCCTGTTTGATCATCCTACTGAGAGCCCCACAATGCACTGCACATTTCACAGTGCATTCATACACTAGTTGGATAAAGCCTTGCCCCGACCAGCTTAGCAAATTAGCACTGTCAGAGCCCTGATTGGACAAAGTGCTGATGACTTTCTCCAATCACAGCTCAGTGCTCACAGGCCCCACGCTACACTATAAAAGGCAACTTCCCAAAGAACGCTTTTGCAGTGTGTTGGAGTGGAGGGCTCAGTTTGCTACTAGCAAGTTAGTGTGTTCAATGCCTCAAACTGCCAGAATGCTCCTCCTCCTCCTCCTCCTCCTCTTCTGTGTTCTGTGGTGTTGCAAGAATGGTGTCTGCATAAAGTGGGCCTTGAGAGGAAAGGAAGTCCTCCTCTTCCTTCCACTGCTCTACCTCGAGTGTCCTGTCCATAACGCCATGCAGAGTATGCTCCAGCAGGAACACAAAAGGGTTGGTGTCACTGATGCATGCATTGTCACGGCTCACCATCCTTATCACCTCCTCAAATGTTGACAGTACAGTGCATGCATCCTTCATCAGCAGCCATTGGTGTGGGGAAAAATAGCTGAGGTGCCCTGGGCCTGTCCTTGTGCCATACTCACACAGGTACTTGTTGACGGCCCTCTGCTGCATGTGCAGCCGCTGCAACACTGCCAAAGTTGAGTTCCACCTCATCAGGGAAATTAGTAGACCAGACTGTGTGGACTGCACAGAGGAAACCCAAACACATATAAGTGAAATAATAAGTGTTTATTTAAATAAATGACAAGAAGTGAAAACAAATAGTACACTACAAACCACAAACTACAAACAAATATATACAATAAATGGGCAATACCAGAATTACAAACGATTAGCCAAGCCAGGTTCATGAACGGGAGATCAGCAGATGAACAAGGGCAGGATGGGAGAGGGAACTAAGGATGGGAAAGGCAACAAAGGAGCAGGAACTCAGGAACACCGGATCAGGATGGGATGGGATGGGATGGGAAGGGTACAGGTTACAGGTCTCAGGTTACAGGTTCTGGGCACAAGGAAGAGAGATACCAAGGCAAGTGTGTGAGGGCTGGCTGGGTATTTATAATCTGCCAGTGATTGGCCTCATGTGACAGCTGAGCGCAGAAAGAGCTGTCTGCTCCACACTGCCAGGATCCATCCGCTGGTGGACGCCAGTACTGCGGCCCAAAGATGATATCCCAGCAGGGAAGGCCTCTCCTGACAGTTATAAACTGCCAGGAGACACCTGCTGGTGGACCACAGTACTGCACGCCAAATGATGGGTCTTACCAGCGGACGGATCCATTCCTGACAGTACCCCCCCTCAAAGGAGCGGCCTCCGGACGCTCCAACTAGCTGCTGCTGGGACAAGTCCATGGCATTGAGGTGGGCAGCGGGCACTTCAAGCTGGGCAGTAGGCACTTCAAGCTGGGCAGCAGGCACGGGCACTTTAGGCTGGGCAGCACGCACGGGCACATCAAGCTGGGCAGCAAAAACAGGCACATCAAGCTGGGCAGCAGAAACAGGCACATCAAGCTGGGCAGCAGAAACAGGCACATCAAGCTGGGCAGCAGAAACAGGCACATCAAGCTGGGCAGCAGGAACAGGCACATCAAGCTGGGCAGCAGGCACGGGCACATCAAGCTGGGCAGCAGGCATGGGCACATCAAGCTGGGCAGCAGGCACGGGCACATCAAGCTGGGCAGCGGGAACGGGCACATCAAGCTGGGCAGCGGGAACGGGCACATCAGGCTGGGCAGCAGGATCAGGCACATCAAGCTGGGCAGCAGGATCAGGCACATCAAGCTGGGCAGCAGGATCAGGCACATCAAGCTGGGCAGCAGGATCAGGCACATCAAGCTGGGCAGCAGGATCAGGCACACCAAGCTGGGCAGCAGGATCAGGCACATCAAGCTGGGCAGCAGGATCAGGCACATCAAGCTGGGCAGCAGGATCAGGAACACTTCGGGCTGGGCAGCAGACAGGAACACTTCGGGCTGGGCAGCAGACAGGAACACTTCGGGCTGGGCAGCAGACAGGAACACTTCGGGCTGGGCAGCAGACAGGAACACTTCGGGCTGGGCAGCAGACAGGAACACTTCGGGCTGGGCAGCAGACAGGAACACTTCGGGCTGGGCAGCAGACAGGAACACTTCGGGCTGGGCAGCAGACACTGGGACCTTAGGCCGAACAGCAAGTACCGTAAGGGCAGGCTGGATAACAGGCACATCAGACCGAGAGGCTGGCACATCAGACCGAGAGGCTGGCACATCAGACCGAGAGGCTGGCACATCAGACCGAGAGGCTGGCACATCAGACCGAGAGGCTGGCACATCAGACCGAGAGGCTGGCACATCAGACCGGGAAGCTGGCACATCAGATTTGAGGACTGGCACATCAGACTGGGAAGCTGGCACATCAGACTGGGAAGCTGGCACATCAGATTTGAGGACTGGTACATCAGACTGGGAAACTGGCACATCAGACAGGGAAGCTGGCACATCAGATTTGAGGACTGGCACATCAGACTGGGAAGCTGGCACATCCGACTGGGAAGCTGGCAGCGGGGCAGCAGACTGGAAGGCCGGCACCGAGACAGCAGATTGGAAGGCCGGCACCGAGACAGCAGATTGGAAGGCCGGCACCGAGACAGCAGACTGGAAGGCCGGCACCGAGACAGCAGACTGGAAGGCCGGCACCGAGACAGCAGACTGGAAGGCCGGCACCGAGACAGCAGACTGGAAGGCCGGCACCGAGACAGCAGACTGGAAGGCCGGCACCGAGACAGCAGACTGGAAGGCCGGCACCGAGACAGCAGACTGGGAAGTCTGGCAGCGGGTCATCAGGCTGGGAAGTCTGGCAGCGGGTCATCAGGCTGGAAGTCTGGCAGCGGGTCATCAGGCTGGAAAGCTGGCAGCGGGTCATCAGGCTGGAAAGCTGGCAGCGGGTCATCAGGCTGGAAAGCTGGCAGCGGGTCATCAGGCTGGAAAGCTGGCAGCGGGTCATCAGGCTGGAAAGCTGGCAGCGGGTCATCAGACTGGAAAGCTGGCAGCGGGTCATCAGACTGGAAGGCAGGGACGTCAGGCTGAAAGGCTGGTACCAGGACGTCAGGCTGGGTAGCAGGAACTGGGAGGTCAGGCTGGGTAGCAGGAACTGGGACGTCAGGCTGGGTAGCAGGAACTGGGACGTCAGGCTGGGTAGCAGGAACTGGGACGTCAGGCTGGGTAGCAGGAACTGGGACGTCAGGCTGGGTAGCAGGAACTGGGACGTCAGGCTGGGTAGCAGGAACTGGGACGTCAGGCTGGGTAGCAGGAACTGGGACGTCAGGCTGGGTAGCAGGAACTGGGACGTCAGGCTGGGTAGCAGGAACTGGGACGTCAGGCTGGGTAGCAGGAACTGGGACGTCAGGCTGGGTAGCAGGAACTGGGACGTCAGGCTGGGTAGCAGGAACTGGGACGTCAGGCTGGGTAGCAGGAACTGGGGTGGAGGCAGGTTGGGTTACTGGCAGGATAGTGTGGGTCGGAAAGAACTTCCGTTTCTTTTTTGGCTTAGCCACTGCAGCTTTGTACGTGGGTGCAGGGCTGTAAGAAAAGAAAGTTTCCGGGCAAAATGAAGACCAAGGAACAGTGGCTGGAGGAGGAATTTGTGGGACTGTTACAGGTGGAGGAGAAGAGGCAGGTGGGCTGAAGGCAGGATAGGTGCTACACTTGGCGACTGGATAATAGTATTTGGTAGAAAGCAGAGAAAACTGGGCTGTAGCTGAGGTTGTCATAGGCAATGGGGAGATAGATACTTGAGAAGGCAGGTGATTAATGACAGGGCTGGGATGTTGTGGCTTAGCTAAATTCAAGAGATCTGACCATGCTAGTAGCACAGGTTGGACAAATGCTGGTTCACACACAGCCTGACTAACCAGAGATTGCACTGAATGGATGCAATCAGTCAACACCTGCTGTGAACAAGAGGAATACTGTTCCATGAAATAGGCTGGATCATCCTCTAACAACCATACCAGAGATTCAACTTGGCCATAATTGAAGGGGGGAGAGAAATCATCATTTCCTTCTGGAGAACATGACAGGGCTGGCTTTGCACATAATTTAATTAGGTGCTGAACATCCTCAAATAACATATAGCCTTGATCCACCAGGGAATGAGCTGATCGGATGGTTTCCATCAGCTGGTCACTAGTCCACCCTTTTAAAATCTGACAACAAGATTCACCATCCTCTTCTGCCAGCAGAGAATAATAAAGGATTTCATTGTAATCCATATTGGCAGACTAACAAACCAAGATGGTTCCTCAATGCAGCCACGTCTGGTCAGGGATGGCCTTGGTATACTATCAGGGAAATTAGTAGACCAGACTGTGTGGACTGCACAGAGGAAACCCAAAACACATATAAGTGAAATAATAAGTGTTTATTTAAATAAATGACAAGAAGTGAAAACAAATAGTGCACTACAAACCACAAACTACAAACAAATAATATATACAATAAATGGGCAATACCAGAATCACAAACGATTAGCCAAGCCAGGGTCATGCACGGGAGATCAGCAGATGAACAAGGGCAGGATGGGAGAGGGAACTAAGGATGGGAAAGGCAACAAAGGAGCAGGAACTCAGGAACACCGGATCAGGATGGGAAGGGTACAGGTCACAGGTCACAGGTCACAGGTCACAGGTCACAGGTCACAGGTCACAGGTCACAGGTCACAGGTCACAGGTCACAGGTCACAAGGAAGAGAGATACCAAGGCAAGTGTGTGAGGGCTGGCCGGGTATTTATAATCTGCCAGTGATTGGCCTCATGTGACAGCTGAGCGCAGAAAGAGCTGTCTGCTCCACACTGCCAGGATCCATCCGCTGGTGGACGCCAGTACTGCGGCCCAAAGATGATATCCCAGCAGGGAAGGCCTCTCCTGACAGTTATAAACTGCCAGGAGACACCTGCTGGTGGACCACAGTACTGCACGCCAAATGATGGGTCTTACCAGCGGACAGATCCATTCCTGACACACCTGGTGGGCATGTCACAAATCAGGCGGTTTACGGGCAGGTGGAATTCCCGCTGAATTTCAAAAAAGGACATCACAACAAGTCCTGCAACGCTGTATTCTCTACAGAACAACTACTTAGCTCCCAATGAAGCATTAATTTGCGAAACTAGTTGAGCAAAGCGTTCTACTGTACACCATACAGCGTTGCAGGACTTGTTGTGATGTAATTTCTCACTAGTCCAGCCACTTTAGGGTTAATAACATTGTTAGAATTTTTCATGTATCTACTATGCAAGATAATGGTTTTATTATGATTATCTTTTGTATATTCTATGTTTGATAAATTTGTACACTATTTTTATAATTGGTGCCTACAAAGTCCATTTTTTTTTCATGTGCTCTTTTGATTTAAAATGACTTTGAGGACGTGGCACTGCTCTAAATTGGGACCCCCACAGTACCATCCTGTGATGGAGTCTCAGTATACTTGTTGATTCCTACATAGTTACATAGTAGGTGAGGCTGAAAAAAGTCCATCAAGTCCAACCTATGTTTGTGATTATATGTCAGTATTACATTGTATATCCCTGTATGTTGTGGTTGTTCAGGTGCTTATCTAATAGTACTTTGAAACTATCGATGCTCCCCGATGAAACCACCGCCTGTGGAAGGGAATTCCACATCCTTGCCGCTCTTACAGTAAAGAACCCTCTACGCAATTTAAGGTTAAACCTCTTGGCTAAGTGTCTTATTAAACTCCCTTTCACTGAAAAGTTTTTTCCCTATTGTGGTGTCACCAGTATGGTATTTGTAAATTTAAATCATATCCCCTCTCAAGCATCTCTTCTCCATAGAGAATAAGTTCAGTGCTCGTAACCTTTCTTCATAACTAATGTCCTCCAGTCCCTTTATTCGTTTTGTTGCCCTTCTCTGTACTTGCTCCATTTCCAGTACATCCTTTCTGAGGACTGGTGCCCAGAACTGGACAGCATACTCCAGGTGGGGCAAGACCAAAGTCGTGTAGAGCAGGAGAATTATCGCTTTATCTCTTGAGTTAATCGCCTTTTTAATGCATGCCAATATTCTGTTTGCTTTGTTTGCAGCAGCTTGGCATTGCATGCCATTGCTGAGCCTATCATCTACTAGGACCCCCAGGTCCTTTTCCATCCTTGATTACCCTAGAGGTTCTTCCCCCAGTGAGTAGATTGCATTCATATTTTTGCCACCCAAATGCATTATTTTACATTTTTCCACATTAAACCTCATTCGCCATGTAGTTGCCCACCCCAATAATTTGTTCAGATCTACTTGCAAGGTTTCCACATCCTTCGGACAAGTTATTGCCCTGCTTAGCTTAGTATCGTCCGCAAATACAGAGATTGAACTGTTTACCCCACCCTTCAGGTCATTTATGAACAATTTAAATAGGATTGGTCCCAGGACAGAACCCTGGGGGACCCCACTTGCCACTCCTGGTCATTCCGAGTACTCCCCATTTATCACTACCCTCTGAACTCGCCCTTGTAGCCAGTTTTCAATCCATGTACTCACCCTATGGTCCATGCCAAAGGACCTTACTTTGTACAGTAAACGTTTTGCAAAATCCAGATACACCACGTCTACGGGCCTCCCTTTATCTAGATTGAAGCTCATATACATAACCTCATAGAAGGTTAATAGAGTGGTTTGGCAAGAACGATTCTTCACCGTTTTCATTACTAAAATCTTGTATATAGTCCCTTATCATCCCCTCCAAGAGCTTGCATACTATTGATGTTAGGCTAACTGGTCTGTAATTCCCAGGGGTGTATTTTGGCCCTTTTTTAAATATTGGTGCTGCCTTGGCTTTTCTCCAATCAGCTGGTACCATTCCAGTCAGTAGACTGTCAGAAAGGAATTAGGAACAATGGTTGAACAATTGACTGAGTTCCCTAAGGACCCTCGGGTGCAAGCCATCTGGTCCCGGTGACTTATTAATGTTAAGTTTTTCAAGTCTATTTCTAATTCTGCCCTCTGTTAGCCATGAGGGTGCTTCCTGTGATGTGTCATGAAAATAAACACTGCAGTTTTGTTTACTGAGGCCCCCCAATTCCCTCGTGAAGACTGAGAAGAATAAATTCAATACCTTCGCCATCTCACCATCTTTTGTAACCAGATTCCCTTCCTCATTCTTTATGGGGCCAATTTGATCTGTCCTCCTTTATTGTTTATATACTTAAAGAATTTCTTGGGTTTTTTTTTTTTCTCTCCTCTGCTATGTGTCTTTCATGTTCTTTCTTAGCCACCCTAATTGCACCCTTACATTTCTTGTTGCATTCTTTGGAATGTCTGAATGCTGATGATGGTCCCTCAGCCTTGTATTTTTTGAAGGCCTTTGCATTTATATGCATTTTTACATTGGAGTTATACCACCTAGGACTTTTTACAATTTATTTCCCAATGGGATGCACTGGCTAATGCCCTTATTTAATATACTCTTAAAGCAAGCCCATCTCTCCTTCGTGTTCTTTGTTCCTAATGCCGCTTACGCACGAGTGGAATTTCCATCTGAAAAATCTTGGATGTTTTTTCCGAAGGAAATCCGTTCAAGCTTGGCTTGCATACACGCGGTCACACAAAATTTCACTGAACTTTCGACCGTCAAGAACGCGGTGACGTACAACACTACGACAAGCCGAGAAAATTAAGTTCAATGCTTCCGAGCATGTGTCAAATTGTTTCCGAGCATGCATAGGAATTTTGCGCGTTAGAATTGGTACAGACTTTCCGATCAGAACTTTTTCCGACTGAAAAATTGAGAACATGCTCTCAATCTTTTTCTGGCTGGAATTCCGCCAGCAAAAGTCCGATGGAGCATACACACAGTCGCATTTGTGGACCAAAAGCTCTCATCGGACTTTTGCTGGCGGAATTTTCTGCTCGTGTGTACGGGGCATAAGATTTTATCCCAATTAATATCTTCTAGTAGGGTTCGTAGTTTAAGGAAGTTTACTTACTTATGCTTACTGAATCTTTACCCCACTGGTTGCCCCGACCTTGCAGGTCCTCCGGCACCCTGGGTTAAGACTTTTTGGTAATGATCAGGATAATTAGAGACACATACACAATTTAAGTGAAATAGTTGAATCTTATTTACTGGAAAGTTAAAAATATTAGATTTCAGTATCATAAGCTAAACCTTAGAAAAAAGTAGGTAAGTGATACCAATGATATGAAACCGTAGAACAGAAACTGTAACTGATTTCAGGATATAAAAATAACTCACACAATACTCT
Source organism: Lithobates sylvaticus (assembly GCA_028564925.1). Taxonomy (NCBI): domain Eukaryota; kingdom Metazoa; phylum Chordata; class Amphibia; order Anura; family Ranidae; genus Lithobates; species Lithobates sylvaticus. The sequence goes on along the minus strand of CM053031.1, from coordinate 189,262,149 downwards.
GTTTAGTTGAATGTGAACAGGCAGAAGAAGGGCAGAGGAATGACTTTTTGTGCCTCAGCACCACAGGCCCAGAAAGACAGAGGGATGTAACACTGTACCTAATTTAATGTGAATAATTACATGTTAAACTTACCTGCTCTGTGCAGTGGTTTTGCACAGAGAAACCCAGGTCCTCCTCTTCTCAGGTCCCCCTTTGGCTATCCTGGCCCCTCCCTTCTGTCGAGTGCCCCCACATCAAGCAGCTTGCTATGGGGCACCTGGGTTAAGTCACAGCTCCCTGTGTCCATTCAGACACGGAGCCTCGGTTTGGCCCTGCCCCCTCTCTCCCTGATTAGCTAACTGACTTTAACAGCAGCGGGAGGCAATGGCGCCACTGCTTTTTCTCAGCCAATCAGGAGGAGAGGCTTAGGCACTCGTGGACATCGTGGAGAGAGAAGGGGCTCAGGTAAGTATTAGGGTGTGCTGGGACGGCTGCTGCACACAGAAGGTTTTTTTATCTTAATGCATAAAGATAAAAAACCTTCTAACTATACAACCACTTTAAATCCACTCAATTTGCATAGAGTCCTGGGCAAAGATACTTGTCCTTATGGCACTAACTGATTTAATCCCTTAGTGGGGAAGATATGTTGTAGTCTCTCAGAAGAAAGAAACCCTTTTGCCTTCAGCTAGCTCTTTAGTGAGGTACGTGAGATATCCTGGTAATCAGGAGGAGGAAACGTATAAATTGTGTGTAGCAGCTTGTACTTGTATTGTCCTGTGGAAAGAGAAATTCTGTTGCTGCTTCACAAAGAGTAAGTGTAGCACTAAGTCCTACAGACTTGGGTAAAAGTGTCTGCATGCAGTGTCTCTTGTGGTATCAGAATGGGTAAGTCCCAACGATTTCTGGTAATGGAAAGTGGCATGTGTCTCCACGATAGGCCACTGAAGAGCCCTGCTCAAATGGTAATTCGGTCTGGCGACACACTACTTCAGCTTGGCTGGATCTGGCGTGGGTGTGTGAAGAGTGGCCTCCAGGTTGCCGCTGAACAGTCAGAAGAAGCTGGCAGTGAATGCTCCTGCACCCGCACACGAGGACTCTCTCTCTCTGTAGCACAGGCCACGACTCGGCCACAGCACACACTGATGCAGAGTCACTTGCTCGCACTTCTAGTTCCAGTCCTAAGAGGAAGATCTGGCCTGCACACAGGCTTTTTATCACCTCCCTCAGCATCCTGTTCTTCTTCTCAGCCAGCTAGTATTTGTAATAAAAAACAGCCCAGCTGAATGCAAATCTTGGCTCCCTGGACTACATGTCCCAAGATGCTGTGCTTTACTCTTAGAACTCAGTCACTCTATCTTCAGGATATGACAACCGAGTCCGGGCTGAACACTAGGAGAGAACAGCTTCAGAGCAGCAATGCTGCACAGTGTCTCCTGACAATTCAGGCAACCTTAGCCAGCTCCTGGCTACAGGAGCTTTATGTGCGTGCTGGTGTAGGAAAGCTCCACAAATCACCTTTTCTCTTGATCATGGGATACTAAGTCCCTTGCTCCAATTCATGTCAAAAGTCGCATCCAGGTTCCATATAACCTAATAATAGATACTATCAGCCTTCAAGAATCACAGCAACTTCTAGTCAGGTCACGGTCTTAATGTCTCTAGAGTCCTATATGTCAACTACAAGCTCTTTCCATTCATTAAACAGGCTATTTTTGTTACCCTCTGGTCCCGGGAAGTTGGAGATGCATCATTGCATGTTATAGCATCATGGATCATCAAATACAGGGTTAATATTCATGACCCTCTAAGTAAGAACCCTTTTCTTACTCTTACTGTTACTGTAATTATTAAATGATTTGGCTTTCTCTCCTGTTTAAAGATCACTATTTGCAGCCATGGGGCTGTCAGGAAAATGGTATGTTGCTTTTACATAGATACTGTAATTTTCTGTTGCTATCGCCTATACATTATATGTTTTAGTTTTGCATTATGCAATAGCAAACTTCAAAGCAATATGTTATACAATAACAGTTGGGGAGTGTTCACATTCTCACACATTCACAGATCCATAACCAGTGGTTGAATACAATTAGGGATCTGAGCCTTTATAGAGCCAAAGAGAAATATCTGCTCCTGTAGCCTATACATGGTGTAATACTTTACCACCTGTGGCATTCTATCTACCTAATTGCAGGAATGCACAGGTTGGGACCATAGGTTCCCCAGCTAAAGATTTACTGTATTTTACAGTAGGTGTACTAAAATGAATAATCTGGTATGCTAAGCTAGAATTGGTGTGTAAATGCATTTTGCAGGTTAGAGAAACAGTGCAGTGTACTGCTTTACTGTAGTACAAAATGTATTCAGACTACACTGAGACTATTTGCCACAGTCTTAACCACTTCAACTCTTGCCCATGTATACCCTGTAGTATATACCAGAGCAATTTTTACATTTCAGCTATGTGCCTATTGATTCTGCAATAATGTTGTCATTCTCTTATTTTATTTTCTATGCAATCTATAGACAAAGATATAACAAAACAAAAAAAAAATAGTTTTTTTTAGTTTGACCAGTGTTAGTTTTGAAACAAGTTCTCCTGATGACAAATTGCTCCTATTTTGCTCCTGTAATAATGATCCAGTCATACTGAATTATCAGTAAATGTGGCATGATAGCCACAAGGCATGCAGAGGAGCATAGTATACGTGCCCAAAGTAATTAGATGGCGTTTTCTGGAGCATATGTAGTATGCCGATGGTTAAAAAGTGGTTAAAATGCTCACTGATGGATAGGGATGAGCCTAACACCCCCTGGTTCGGTTCACAGCAGAACATGCGAACAGGCAAAAAATGAGTGCGAACATGCGAACACCGTTAAAGTCTATGGGACGCGAACGTGAAAAATCAAAAGTGCTCATTTAAAGGCTTATATGCAAGTTATTGCCATAAAAAGTGTTTGGGGTCCTGGTTCCTGCCCCAGGGGACATGTATTAATGCAAAAAAACGTTTTAAAAACTGATGTTTTTTTTGGGAGCAGTGATTTTAATAATGCTTAACCGCTTCCCGACCGCCTCACGCAGATATACTGTGGCAGAATGGCGCGCTCGCAACCCGGTCGGGAGCTCCGTGACCCCGGCCGCGGGGCCAGTGGACCCGGTCGCCGCTGGTGTCCCGTGATCGGGTCACAGAGCTGAAGAACGGGGAGAGGTCTATGTAAACAAACCTCTCCCCACGCTTCCTACTTTGCCTGTCATTGATCGGCTGTTCCCGGTCATCGGGAAAGCCGATCAATGATGTCAGACATCAGCCCCGCCCCCTAATGTAAAAAAACACACACACGTCACAGCCCATAACCCCTCCCCTCCCCCTAGTGGTTAACTCTTTCTTTCACTACAACTGTCATTTATACAGGAATCAATGCATTTAAATAGCATTGATTGCTGTGTAAATGACAATGGTCCCAAAAATGTGTCAAAAATGTCCGATGTGTCCGCCATAATGTCGCAGTCACAATAAAAATCGCTGATCGCCGCCATTACTAGTAAAAAAAAATAATATTAATAAAAATGCTATAAAACTATCCCCTATTTTGTAAATGCTATAACTTTTGCGCAAACCAATCAATCGCAAATTTTTTTTTTACCAAAAATATGTAGAAGAATACGTATCGGCCTAAACTGAGGAAAAAAAACTTTTTTTATATATATTTTTTGGGGATATTTATTATAGCAAAAAGCAAAAAATATTGCATTGTTTTGAAAATTGTCGCTCTATTTTTGTTTATAGCGCAAAAAATAAAAACCGCAGGGGCGATCAAATACCACCAAAAAGCTCTATTTGTAGGAAAAAAAGGACGCCAATTTTGTTTGGGAGCCACGTCGCACGACCGCGCAATTGTCAGTTAAAGCGATGCAGTGCCGAATCGCAAAAAGGGGCCTGGTCCTTTGGCTGCCAATTGGTCCGGGGCTGAAGTGGTTAAAGTGAAACAATAAAAATGTAATTTTCCTTTAAATATCGTGCCTGAGGTGTATCCTTAGTATGCCTGTAAAGTAGCACATCTTTACCATGTTTATAACTGTACCACAGCAAAATTACATTTCTAAAAAATTTCATTTAAAACTGCTTGCGGCTGTAATGTATTGTCGGATCCTGGCTAAATAGATCATTGAAAAAAACGGCGTGGGTCTCCCCCCCCCCCAGTCCCCTTGGGTCTGGTATGAACCCAGCACCAAAAATAACAAAAATAATTGTGTGGATGTCCCCCCCCCCTCCAGGTCTGGTATGGATTAGGGTTTAGCAAACCCGAACTGTAAAGTTTGGGTCCGTACCGGACTTTTGGGTGTCCGGGACCCGGACCCGAACCCGAACTATTGGCTGTAAGTTCGGGTTCGGGTCCGGTGTTCGGCGATGTATTGGTGCCTTTTTAACAGCTGCAGGGCAGCCAATCGATGCTAGTTTCACTAGTGTGCCCTTAGTAGCCATCACAGCCATGCCTACTAATGGCATGGCTGTGATTGGCCAGTGCAGCATGTGACCCAGCCTCTATATATATAGTCCAGACACACAGCACACAACGTCATTCTGCTATAGACAGGTTCCTGTGCTGCTGAGAGAGAGGATTTTTAGGAGTTAAGCCCCATACACACGCGCGGATTATCCGAGGACCAGGCCCGTCGGACCATGTCCGTCATACTTTGTCTGATGTTGGTTTTGCGTACACACGGTCAGACAAAGTTGTCGGAAAATCCGATCATTCTGAACGTGGTGACGTTTGTTGCCTACGACGGGACTACGTAGAGGCTAGTAGCCAATAGCTTTGGTCTTGTAATGTGATCTGAGCATGCGTAGCACTTTGTCCGGTCGGACAACCGTACACACGATCGGATTTGTTGTGATCGGACCGTGTTGTCGGCAAATCTATCCAGCAGGAGATAGGACTTTGTCCGTCGGACAAACCGACGTACACTGTCCGATGGTGCATACACACGGTCTGATTTTTCAACAACATTGTCCGATCGGACAGAATCCATGAAAAAGTCCGACCGTGTGTATGGGGCTTTAGTGTGATAAAGTCAGTCAGTCAGTCAGTCAGTCCACATTCCTTTAATTTTCTTCTAATTAGTTAGATCAGTGAGCGATCTAGATAGCTAGATTAGAGTAGGGAGTTTCTTTATTAAGCAAAAGAAAGAGGCAGAAAGAATTATTGAAGAGATTCCTAAATCAATTGTACCCTGGCTGGGGTGCAGTGCACAGTCTTTTAACAGTGCCATGAGGCCAGTGCCAGACAAAATATAAAAGTTTTACCTGCAAGCTCATTAGGACCAACACTGCATATAGTAAGAGATACACCATAGTCTGTGTGTATTCTGCTATTGGAAAAACATTGCAAAAAAATTTAATTTTGCTGTGTTTTTTTTTTTTTTCCCCAATAGCATTTTCTGCGTGTTCATACACGCTTTAGACACTATCCGTTTATTCTGATATTGGAAAAACATTGCAAAAAAATTTAATTTTGCAGTGTTTTTTTTTTTCCAATAGCATTTTCTGCGTTTTCATAAACGCTTTAGATACTGTCCGTGTATTCTGATATTGGAAAAACATTGCAAAAAAATTCAATTTTGCTGTGTTTTTTTTTCCCAATAGCATTTTCTGCGTGTTCATACATACACGCTGTAGACACTATCCGTGTATTCTGATATTGGAAAAACATTGCAAAAAATTTTAATTTCTCTTATATTCACCGACCGACACAGCTCCTCTCTGTAACAAATGGGTTGTTAGCCTTATCACTAGGAGAATACTAGGCATAGTTGTAATACAACACTCAGAACTATTAGTTCCCTTGGGTAACAACCCTCCTGTCTGCAGACAGATCTCAGTTTTATTTTGCCTAGTAAAGGAGAAAGACCTAGGAACCCTGCGGGCCCATCGGTCCGTGTTTTTTTTATGCAGAAGCTTGGCTTTTTGCACAAAATGACTGATCCTGTGATCTACTATCAACAGCCGGCTGGGTGACAGGCTGGATACCCTTATCCTTGTAGTCTCCCCAGTCCGGCCATCGAGCGTGTGCAGGTCGCAGCTACGGCTCGGCAGGCCACGACGAAACCTCAGCTCCAGAGGTGGTCGTGAGCTTTTATGCTCCGGGGCGTATATATGACCGGGCTACTGATGTCTGCATCACAGTATGCCGAGGCCAGCAGCTACCCTGTACTGATCAGTAAGTAGTTCTGCAGTGGAATGTCTCCCAGCTCTTCAGGACTGGTAAGTACAGCTCTCCCTGCCTCGGTGGGGCTGAGAAGCTGGGCATTCCCTGGGAGGTCGATTTGGGGGTTCCTCTCCTCCCTCTCTAACCTCTCCAGTCCCTATGTCCCCCCCCATCCCTGGTGGGGTGCTGCATCTGGCTGCTGAGCGGTGTATGTCTGTATATACAGGGATCTTTGTGGGCTCTCACCTGAGATGCTGGCTGGCTGGGGGTGTCCTGGGTCCTGTGGGTTATGCTCCCGGCAAGGTGCCTGTGAGGATCTGCTGTGGTCTGGTGCGGTGCTGTGTTTCTGCTATCATCTTTGCTTTCTGTACCTCATGGAGCTGCTGGCGGCCATTTTAGGTGTGGGCGAGGGCAGATTGCCTTCCTGGACTCCAGCGGCCATTTTCCAAGTGATCTCCTATTCAGGACACTGCCGGCCATTTTCTGGAAGTCTGAACACGTTCTCAGTGTTCTCTAGCAGCAGCATGACTCGTGTTCTCACAGCCATTTTCCCTGTGTTTCCTGTCTGTGTACTGGACGCTGGGCAGCCATTTTATTGAAGCAAGAGCACATTTCTAGAACTTTTTAGCACTCATTCTAGCGGCTGACACAGACACCGTTTTTGTTCCTCTGCACTTGGGAGCACTCAGGGACTACAGGCACTACTTGTGGACAGCGCAGAACTCCTCAGGGTGGTGAGTCCGGCGAAAAGAGCCCCTCAGTCAGCGGCGGCAAGGAGGGTGGGACTGTCACTGTCCTAAATCCACTTCGGGTGGCAGACAGGATAGGGTCAGCATGGCTTCAGAAACTGGTGTTTCTTCCCCTGGAATCCAGGCAATTGTAACCGGGTCACCTGCGGATTGCGCAGTACCCATGGACACCCTGACGGCGGTCCTCAATTTACTCGTTGCCAAGATGGAGGCGGTGCGTGGGAAGAAGGTGCACTAATGAGGCCACTGCCCCTCCCCTGCCCTCTGGGGAGAGCGCTGACGCAGACTCGGGTCCTGCTGAGGCTGGTGACCCCTGCTCTGTCTTGTCAGATGACGCTGACCAGGGCCGTTTCGGACCGGAGGATGAGTCCCCGTCCGGGTCCGGGCGCGACAAAGCGCATGTTGGAGCACTTATCACAGCTGTGTGTGATACCCTGAAGATTTAGGAGCCAGCAGATTCCTCTGCTGATGTACCGGTCCCTTTTGGGTCCCGCAAGCCAGCATGTTCACCTAAGGTGTTCCCGTATCTGACTTATTTTGACAGGTTTATTTACAGGGAATGGGGTCGCCCGCAACGGTCCCCAAATACATGACGGTGCATTACCCTTTTGAGGAGAGCCTTCTCAAAAGATGGTCGGCTCCTCCGGTCGTGGACCCCCCAGTATCCTGGTTAAATAAAGTAACCACGATCACGGTTGAGGGGACTCCTGCATTCAAGGATCCCACGAACAGGAAGGCCGAGGCAGTGGCTCGTTCTTCGTTTACGGTGGTGGGGTCAGCCGTGCGACCAGTACTGGCATCTGCACTTGTGTCGCAGACACTGACTGAGTGGGCAAAACTTTTGCACCGCGAATTAGGAGAGCAACAGGCTTCTCCTGTCTGCGTGGAACTAGCAGACCAACTAGTGCAAGGTCTTAAGTACATCTGTGACGCGGCCCTGGATACTCTCCCTCTGTTATCCAGGGCTTCAGTCAGCTGTGGTGCTGAGGCGCCTGATTTGGCTAAAATGCTGGTCTGCTGACCAGGCATCCAAAAAAGCCTGGACGGATCTTCCCTTCCTTGGCAACCGACTCTCTGGAGCCTCATTAGATGACATTGTTAAAAATGCCGCCGGTGGTAAGAGTACACTACTCCCACAGGCCAGGAAGGCTAAGGAGCCACGCCGTAGGCAAGGGCTCTCCTTTTCCGCTCACAAACGGCTTTTTCGTCCGCCCGGAGCTTCGACAAAGCGTCCAAGCCCGACAGGACGTCCACAGACGATCAAAGACGTCCCTGGAACCACAAGCCTGCGAATAAAAGTACTACCGCATGAAGATTTGCCCCCTCGCCTTCGGGAGTTTGCAGCACGGTGGTCCTCACGGTTGTCCGACCAATGGGTCTGCGATCTGATTTCCACAGGCTACAAGATAGAGTTTCTCTCTTGGCCGCCAAACAGTTAATTCCTCTCCAGCATGCCCATATCCCCGGCTCGCCGGGAGGCCCTCTTGGGGGCGGTAAGGGATTTGCTGAAGTGCGGGGTGATTGTACAGGTTCCGGAATCGGAAGCTTCCAGGGATTCTACTCAAATCTGTTTGTGGTTTCCAAGAAGGAAGGGGTACGGCCTATCTTGGACCTAAAAGCCCTCAATCACTTTGTAAAAGTGTAGAGGTTCCGAATGGAATCGGTTTACTCAGTAGTCGCTGCACTCCATTAAGGGGACTCCCTGGCATTCTTAGACATCCAGGATGCGTACCTGCACATACCCATATGCCTTCGGCATCAAAAGTTGCTGCGCTTTACAGTCGGGGAAGCCCACTACCAGTTCGTGGCTCGTCCCTTTGGTCTGGCTTCAGCCTCCCGAGTCTTTATCAGGGTATTGGATCCAGTGTTGGCGTTGCTACGGCAACATGGGATCGCGATCATGCGATACCTGGACGATCTTCCGCCTCAGTATTAGACGAGGATGTGGCGATCACCATGCAGACCCTGCAAGAATTTGAGTGGCTGTTGAACCTAATGAAGTCGGTGATTGTGCCGACCCAGCGTCTGGAGTACCTAGGCTTGCGGCTGGACTCCAGGAAAGCGAGAGTGTTTCTCCCTTCATACAAATTGCAGACTCTCAGATCTGTGCTAAAACAGCGGATGAACCACAAGTGGTCGTCGCTCCGCTTTTGCATGCGAGTACTGGGACTCATAGTAGCCTCCTTCAAGGCAGTACCTTATGCTCAGTTCCACACCAGAGTCCTGCAGAAGAAGATTTTGACAAAATGGGACAAATCTCAGTTGTCCCTGGATCGACAGATCCAGATGAGCCAGTCAGTCAGATACTCACTGATCTGGTGGTTGAGGTCCCTGGTGATTCAGTCTGGGAAATCGGTCTCTCTACATGGTCGATGAGACTGCAAGGGCGTCCGATCAGGATCCAGTCAGACAACGCCACGGCCGTGGCATACGTCAATCACCAAGGGGGGACAAGAAGCTCAGCCGCTGCACGGGAGGTCGCTCACATACTTCGGTGGGCAGAGCGACACGTACCGGCCCTGTCAGCCATTTACATCCCGGGAGTGGAGAGCTGGCAGGCGGACTATTTGAGTCGACAGGTGCTGGACCCTGGGGAATGGTCATTGCATCCGGAGACATTCAGGTTACTGTGCCTGAGGTGGGGCACACCAGGCGTGGATCTGCTGGCCTCCCGTATCAATCGGAAGGTGCCAAGATTCGTGTCCAGGACAAGAGATCCGTGGGCCGACGTGTCAGATGCGATGGTGGCTCCGTGGGATCAGTACCAGCTGATCTACGCTTTTCTTCCACTGAAACTGTTACCACGTCTGCTTCGCAGAGTGGAAGCTGTGGGGATCCCAGTGATACTGGTTGCCCCAGGTTGTCAGCAGCGTCCCTGGTACGCAGACCTGGTGCATCTGGTGGCAGACGCTCCCTGACGACTGCCGCTGCGAGAGGACCTTCTGTGTCAAGGTCTGATTCTCCATCCTGCTTTACCATCGCTGACTTTAACGCCATGGCTTTTGAGAGCCAGGTGTTGAGGAACCGGGGTCTGTCAGACTCGGTGATCCCAATTGTGTTGCGAGCACGGAAATCTTCTTCTCGGAAGATATACCATCGTACCTGGAAGGCCTAGATCTCCATGTGTGAGGAGAAAGGATGGCATCCGTGCTCCTTTTCCATATCCAGGATCCTGCTGTTTCTTCAGCAAGGAGTAGACCAGAAATTGGCATTAAGCACCATTAAAGGGCAAATTTCAGCATTAGCTATCTTTTTTTCAGCGACCCCCTGGCATCTCACTCCTCAGTGAGTACCTTCGTTCAAGGGGGTACGACATGTAGTCTCTCCGGTGCGTCCACCGCTACACCCTTGGGATCTGAACCGGGTGTTGGCGCTACAAAAACCGCCATTTGAAAATATCAGGGAGATTCCCCTGTTGACTCTTTCCCTGAAAGTGGCCTTCCTAGTGGCCATCACATCGGCCAGGAGGGTTTCGGAACTGGCGGTCTTGTCTTGCAAGTCGCCCTATCTGGTTATCTACAAGGATAAGGTGGTGTTATGTCCGCAACCGTCTTTTCTACCATAAGTGGTCTCGGCTTTTCATATCAATGAGGACATTGTATTGCCATCTCTGTGTCCTAAGCCGAAGCACCCTAAGGAGGTGGCCCTTCACGCTCTGGATGTGCTTCGGACTCTTGAGGTGTATTTGTCTGCCACGGCTCCCTTTTGGAAGTTGGACTCACTGTTTGTTTCGGTGGCTGGTCCAATGAAAGGCATGGCGGTCTCGTCGGCCGCCATTTCCAGGTGGATCGGACAGATTGTAGCACCAGCCTATGCCTTGAAGGGGCAGGTGCCCCCCTTTCCAGTCACGGACCACTCCTCAAGGGCAATCGGAATGTCTTGGGCTTCCGACACCAAGCGTCTGCCGCTCAGGTGTGTAAAGCGGCCTGGTCGTCTGTCCACACGTTTACCAAGTTCTACAATGTAGACGTCGGTGCATCGGTTGATGCCTGTTTTGGCTGCAAAGTTTGGCAGGCGGCCATGTAGTTGCAATTGAATATGCAATATATATTTTCACTTTTTTACTGGTTTTTCGAGAAAAACACCGTACTGTTATGTTAATGCACTGTTGCATTACTTCTGCAGTTTGATGCAGTTTTGGGTGATCACTCCTGTTGAGGGTACCCTGATTTTTGTGGTGGTTTTTTCCAGCACTGTTGTTTTTTGTAGGTAGAGTTTCACTAGTTCCCACTTGCCATGGTGGATGACGTTTTTATGCTGTTTTCCCACCCCTCGTTTGGCACTGCTTGGGGACGTCCCATTTGTTACAGAGAGGAGCTGTGTCGGTCGGTGAATATAAGAGAAAATAGGATTTTTTGTACTCACCGTAAAATCCTTTTCTCTGTAATTCACCGACCGACACACCTTTTATCTTTATGTTATACTGCTTGTTGACGTACTGAGGTCTGTCTGCAGACAGGAAGGTTGTTACCCAAGGGACCGCCCCCTGGGCGGAACTAAGAGTTCTGAGTGTTGTATTACAACTATGCCTAGTATTCTCCTAGTGGTAAGGCTAACAACCCATTTGTTACAGAGAGGAGCTGTGTCGGTCGGTGAATTACAGAGAAAAGGATTTTACGGTGAGTACAAAAAATCCTATTTTTGCAGTGTTTTTTTTCCCAATAGCATTTTCTGCGTTTTCATAAACGCTTTAGATACTGTCCGTGTATTCTGATATTGGAAAAACATTGAAAAAAAATGTAATTTTGCTGTGTTTTTTTTTCCCAATAGCATTTTCTGCGTGTTCATAAATGCTTTAGACACTGTTCGTGTATTCTGCTATAGACAAAAACACCCATTTTGGGGTGAGATCATAAATTTTGAAAATATGAGGAGATCATCAAAAAGGGGACGTGGCCCGGGTCGTGGTGCTGCTGGTGGCGCTCCTGTTGCAGGGAGAGGACGTGGTCGATCTGTGCCAGCTACACGCACTAGTGAAACGCCTTCCTCAGGTGCAAGTAGGCGACAGAGCCTGCAGCGGTATTTTGGCACGCCTAATGAGGCTGTACGAATGTTGAGGCCAGGACAAGTACAGGCGATAGTAGATTGGGTTGCTGCTGACAGTGCCTCCGGTTCCTTCACATTGTCTCCCACCCAGTCTCCTGATGAAAGTTCAGAGTTGGCACCTGCAGCCGTTGTCCATCAGTCTTTCACCTCACCCCCTTGCAAATCAGCCAATCAGTCTGAGCCCCAAATCATGCAGCAGTCTCTTCTGCTTTTTGATGACTCTGTTAGCAGGGTTTCCCAGGGCCATACTTAGATGCCTGGTCATGCAGGCTGTGCTCAGGTTGAGAACGTTTATGCCTCACTTCAAGCTCTGATTGCACAGCGTGCAAACCACTCGTGTCTTGTCATCAGCACATTGTCTGAAGAACTGCCACGCTAGAGAACTCCTTGGACCTGGCTTTGGTGTGCTCGGTCCCTTGCTGCGTTGGGCAGTAGCAGACGTACTGTCTAGGGGACGGACGCTCCGCTTTTGCACCCTGCTCCCTCTTCTGCTGTGCTGGTGGCTCTGTGCGACCACCACCTCTTCCTCTGAACTACACTGGTCACCTGCATGACGTTGATTCCATGTGGGGTCAAGGACCTCATCGTCCTCCACATCATCTTCCACCCAGTCTTCACCCCTGCCCTCCTTGTCGGTCTGCACAATGGCAAAAGCAGCAGCAGTTGGCACCTGTGCTTCGTCATCATCCGAGACATGCTGCGATGGTCCTCCCATGTACTCATCATGAAACATAAGTGGTTGGGCATCGGTGCACACAATCTCTTCCACTTCTGGGGCAGGGCTAAACGACAGCAGGCAGTTTTAAAACTTTCCTGTTTGGGGGAAAAACCCCACACCGCGCAGGAGTTGTGGAGGGACATGGAACAACAGAACGATGAGTGGTTGGTGACAATGAGCCTCAAGCCCGGCCTGGTGGTGTGCGATAATGGGCGAAATCTCGTAGCAGCTCTGGGCCTTGCCGGTTTGACGCACATCCCTTGCCTGGCGCATTTGCTGAACTTGGTGGTCCAGAGGTTCCTTAAGAATTACCCCGATATGCCAGAGCTGCTGCAGAAAGTGCGGGCCGTCTGTGCGCACTTTCGGCGTTCTCACCCTGCTGCTCGCCTGTCAGCGCTGCAGCGTAACTTCGGCCTTCCCGCTCACCGTCTCATATGTGACTTGCCCACAAGGTGGAACTCCACCTTGCACATGCTTGCCAGACTGTGCGAGCAGCAGCAGGCGATAGTGGAGTTTCAGCTGCAGCACGCACGCGTGAGTCACTCTGCGGAACAGCATCACTTCACCGCCAATAACTGGGCCTCCATGCGAGACCTGTGTGCCTTGTTGCGCTGTTTCGAGTACTCCACCAACATGGCCAGTGCCGATGACGCCGTTCTCAGAGTTACTATCCCAGTTCTATGCCTCCTTGAAAAAACTCTTCAGGCGACGATGGAAGAGGATGTGGCACAGGATGAGGAGGAGGAGGAGGAGGAGGAGGAAGAGGGTTCATTTCCAAGGCTTTCATGGCAGTCATTTACAAGTGGCTACGAGGGTGGGTTCCTGCACCAACAAGCGCCAGGTACACAATTGTCTGGCAGCAAGGGCACAGTTCTGGAGGATGACGAGGTGGAGGATGAGGAGGAGATGGAGGAGGAGGAACCATGTTCACAGCAGGGTGGCACCCAGACCAGCTCATGTCCATCACTGGTGCGTGGCTGGGGGGATACAGAGGACACAGACGATACACCTCCCACAGAGGACAGCTTTTCCTTGCCTCTGGGCAGCCTGGCACACATGAGCGATTTCATGCTGCAGTGTCTCTGCAACAACCGCCGAGTTGCCCACATTTTAACTGGTGCTGATTATTGGGTGGCCACCCTGCTGGATCCCCGTTACAAGGACAACGTGCCGTCCTTAATTACCTCACTGGAGCATGATCGTAAGATGCGTGAGTACAAGGTGGACGCGCTGCTGGTGGCATTCCCACTTGGAAGCGGGGGTACGGTGGAAGCACAAGGCGAAGGCAGAGGAGGAGGAAGAGGTCGCCAACGCAGCCGGGGCACCGCCAGCACCTCGCAAGGCAGGGTTAGCATGGCCGGAATGTGGAAAAGCTTTGTCAGCACGCCACAACAACCAGCACCACCAGCTGAGATGGAACGTCTTAGCAGGAGGCAGCATTTCACCAACATGGTGGAGCAGTATGTGTGCACACGCCTACACGTACTGCATGACGGGTCTGCCCCCTTCAACTTCTGGGTCTCCAAATTGGGCACATGGCCTGAGCTTGCCCTTTACGCCTTGGAGTTGCTGGCCTGCCCTGCCGCCAGTGTATTATCTGAACGTGTATTTAGCACGGCAGGGGGCGTTATCACAGACAAGCGCAGCCGCCTGTCCAGAGCCAATGTGGACAAGCTCACGTTCATTAAAATGAACCAGGCATGGATCCCACAGGACTTGGCCGTACCTTGTGCAGAATAGACACATATACCGGTGTTCTGACAAACTGTCTTGCTATCGGATAGTGTCCGGCCACTTACTGCGCAGGTGCAGTGCTTGCGCAGTACGGAGGACAAGGAGATTCACAAAATCTCCAAAGATGAACGTCGCCTGCGCAGTGAGTGCAGGTTCAAGCCCGACCATCCAAGTGGACATACGGTAGCACATAGTAACAGGGCCCCTCACGGGCTTGCTTGGCTAGGCTTCAACCTCGGATGATGTGGCTTGAACCTGGAGTCACCGCGCATCGTCTTCGGAGAGTTTCAAAATCCCCTTGTCCTACTTACTGATTAAGCGCAGTACAGGGCGGACACTAAGCGACAGGGGACAGAGTTCGACACATCATTCACCACTAGCCTTACCCAGCCATTGTTGTATATTTGAACCAGTGTTGGCTACCTCGTTCTCCTCCACCGCCGCTTCCACCTACACCGCCACATCCACCGCCACCTCAACCTCCTACTCCATTTGAATTTCGTCCTCCTAGGTCAAGATTATAATTTTTTCATTTTTTTTAATTTCCAAGTATTTTATTTTCCCACTATCTTATCCATTAAATTGAAGAATTTTTTCCAGAAAGTGCGTATTCTGGGGTATTCCCACCATATGTGCGGCATCGTGCCGTTGAGTTTCTGAGGTTCTTAATGACTTCCTGTACCTCTTCTGCTGAGAAGGGGGCCTCCAGCATTTTATTTTTATTTTTTATTTTTTTATGTTATTTTAAGTTATTTCCCTATCAACATTTGTTTGCAGATCACTTGCCATGCTCTTAACAACATTCTGTTGCCATTTGCAGCCCTCTAGCCCTTTCCATGACTTTTTTACAGCCATTTTAGTGTTCAAAAGTCCGGGTCCCATTGACTTCAATGGGGTTCGGAGTTCGGGGTCAAGTTCGGTCCCGAACCCAGACTTTTTTTCCGAAGTTCGGCCGAACCCACCGAACCCGAACATCCAGGTGTCCGCTCAACTCTAGTATGGATATTAAAGAGGAAGTAAACCCTGATGGGTTTACTTCCTCTTTGTTTCCCTGTAAAGGTAAAGCATAATGGACTACTATGCATCGCATAGTTGTCCATTATGTGTCACTTACCTGACACAAGAGCCAGCAAAGTCACTTGCCTGTCTTTTGTCAAATATTTCCTAACCGTGTAGGTTTAGGAGATATTTCTTGGACCTACAGGTAAGCCTTAATTTAGGCTTACCTGTAGGTCAAAGTGGTTTGTAAGTGTTTAAAACCACTTTAAGGGGAACCCCGCACCAAAATTTAAACAAAAAAGGCGTGGTGGTCCCCCAGGCACTATATACTCAGAACAGCAATATATATACTATATGGCCTGCCCTATATACTCTGCAGAAAAATTGGCACTTAGGTATTGGTGGTACCAGAACACTGTAACCCCTCACAGTTACACTTGTTGGGCGCAGGAACGGGCCCTGCTGTGAAATATTATATAAAAAAATTTAATTACATGCCCCTGTTAAACAGGGTTAGAAAAATTGGGCCTTTGGTTTTGGTGGTGGCAGAACACTGTAAGCCCTCACAGTTACTAATGTTGGGCACAGGAACGGGCCCTGCATTGAAATATTATATCAAAAATTTTAATTGCATGCCCCTGTTAAACAGGGGCAGAAAAATTGGGCCTTGGGTGGTGGTGCCACAACACTGTAACCCCTTAAAGATACTCTTGTTGGGTGCAGGGACGGGCCCTGCTATGAAATATTATATCAAAAATGTTAATTACATGCCCCCTTAAACAGGGGCAGAAAAATTGGGCCTTGGGTGGTGGTGCCCAAAACCAAAAATATTGTTGGATGCTAGCATCATCAAGATTGAGGAGAAATAGGATAGTCAGCCTAGGCAGTCTTCAAAGGATCCCAGATCCATAGCAAATTCAATCAGTTACATCAGCATCAGGTGCTTGATAGCTGCTGATCCAAGACTGATTATTTTTTTACGAATGTGAGCCTATCAACGGAGTCTGAGGACTGGCGCACAGCACAAACCCTCCAGCAGCACTGAATGTGCGTTCAGAAAGCACACTTGATGCAGGACAGACCAGTAGCTCATTGCATATTGAGCAAGTTCTGGCCAGTGGTCCATCCTCCAGACCCAGTAACCCAGTGGATGCTCTGTTGGAAAGGTCTCCAAGTCTGCTCTTGCCCCTAGATATTCCTGCACCATATAATGCAGACGCTGGCAATGGTTGCTTGAACCGATCAGACCTTGGTGCTGAGGACTGAAAAATAGTTTAAAGGCGTTGGTCAGCCGGCCACCTTCTCCACCGCTCTTCCTCTGACTGAACAAAGCCTCAGCAACACGTTGTCCAGCACCAGGAAATGGTAACTTCCCAGGGTCTGGAAATGCATTACAAAACCTTTCCTCAAGGCCTCCTGAAGATGTTTCATCCTCTGCTCCCTCTGCGAATGCAGGATGAGTTCTGCAACTTTACCCTTGTAATGTGGATCAAGAAGGGTTGCCAGCCAGTAACGAATCCTATTGTCCTTTCGCAGGCTTTGCAGAATCAGGGAGGCCATGCAGCGTAAGTTTCCAGAGGCATTCGATTCTGGGTCACTAAGGATCACATTATCCGTAACTACCTCCTCTCAGCCACATACAACTCCCTAGGTTTCTGGGGACTGAAAACCAACCCTTGAAGACTGCTGCTGAGTGTTAGCTTCTACATCCATGCTGACACAATCCCCCTCCTCCTCTTCTTCCTTCGTGTTTGGCGGGCCCGCAGGAATGCTATCTGGATAAAGGGGGCCTTGAGAGGAAAGGAAGTCCTCCTTTTCCTCGCGTTGTTTTGCCTCAAGTGCCCTGTCCATAATTTCATGAAGCATGTGCTCCAGCAGGAAGACTAGAGGGACAGCGTCACTGATGCATGTATTTTGGCTGCTCACCATCCTTGTGGCCTCCTTAAATGGTGACAGGGCAGTGCATGCATCCTTGATCAGTAGCCACTGGCGTGGCAAAAAGAAGCCAAGCTCCCCTGACCCTGTCCTGGTGCCATACTCGCACAGGTAGTCATTGAAGGCCCTCTGCTGTATGTGCAGCCACTGCAGCATTGCCAACATTGAGTTCCACCTGGTGGGCATGTCACAAATGAGGCGGTTGGTGGGCAGGTTGCATTCCCTTTGAATGTCAGCCAGCAGAGCACTGGCATTGTATGACCGGTGGAAGTTACCACAGACTTTTATGGCCTGCATCATGAGATATTGTAAGTCTGGGTATCTAGTCAAGAACCGCTGCACCACCAAATTCAGGACTTGTGCCAAACATGGGTCAAGTGTCCCTGTCAAAGGGCGGAGAAAAGGTTGGTGCCATTGTCGCATACAACCATTCCTGGCTGAAGCTGGTGTGGCATTAACCACCTCTGAGCCTGCCCCTGCAGAGCTGACAGAATCTCTGCCCCAGTGTAGCTCCTGTCCCCTAGGCAGACTAACTAAAGCACCACATAGGCATCTTTTAGCCTGACTGCTTGCGTAGCTCCTTGAACGCTTACGGAGCACTGCTGATTTAGAAGACACATCTGCAGAAGAGGCCATAGAGGAAGAATAAGAGGAGGGGGTGGAGGAGGGAGCTGTGGCAGAATCACCACTAGCATTTTGGAGGCATGGTGGCGGAACAGGCTCCAACAACACTGAACCCTGTTCTGCATCCTTACCAGCTGCCAGCAGAGTTACCCAGTGCATTGTGAAGGAAAGGTAACGTCCCTGCCCATGCCTGCTATATGAACCTTACTTCTGACTGCCCTGCCCAACAAGGCCAAAACATTGCCTTCCAAATGCCGGTAAAGAGCCGGAATGGCCTTCTGTAAAAAGAAATGGCGTTTTGGAACCTGCCACTGAGGTACAGCACATTCCACAAATTCACGAAAGGGGGCAGAGTCTACCAGCTGAAAAGGCAGCAGTTGCAGTGCTAGCAATTTGGACAAGCTAGCATTTAGATGCTGAGCATGTGGATGGCTGGGACCAAATGTATTTTTACGGTTCAGCAACTGGGGTAGGTAAATTTGCCTGCTAAAATCCATTGGTGGTGTACTGCTAGCAGATTGGCTGCAAGCACTTGGACACTTGCTATACCTTCATTCCTCTTAGTGCAGGCTTTTGAGAGGACTGGAGGTATAGTAGGGTTGGAGAGCCCAGATGAGGAGCAAGGAGAAATCTGCCTTTTTCTATGATGTGGGTCTTTCAAGTGCTGTTGCCAATGGACTGCATGGCAGGTCGTCATATGTCTGGTCAAGCATGTGGTGCCCAAGCGGTTGCTGTTCTGGCCATGCTTGATCCGCTTCAGACATAGGTTGCATACAGCAACCGTGCAATGTGCTGCGTACGTGTTGAAAAAGGCCCACACCAAAGAACTTTTAAAAGTCAGCTGGGAGTCAGCAGCGCCCTTCACCTGCGGAGCTCTGCAGTGTGATGCAATAGGGTGGCTGCCCTTAAGCTGCCCTTAACCTGCCCCTAAGCTGCCCCCTAGAGGACATCCTGCCTTGTTGGAGTTGTGCCTCTTCCTCCTCCTCTCTTTTCTCAGGCACCCAAGTACAGTCAGTGACCTCACCATCCCCTCCCTCCTCATTACTGGAGCAAACTTGGCAGTATGCTGCAGCTAGGGGAACATGTCTGCCAGTTTCTTGTCCTTCTGTGGCACGCTCTCTCTCTAGGCTCACATTACTCCCTTCCTCAACCTGTGAACCATCATTGGAGCCTTCAAATCGCTGTGCATCCTCCAGCAGCATATAACCAACACTGTGGTCGAATAATTCTGGGGACTACTCTGTGCATTATGGTGGGGCTACGGAAGGAGTGACTGTGGACAAGGAGCCGGTGGAATAGGCCACTTTGACAGCTGCGTTGGAAGGCAAACTACTCTGAGCCTGGGTGACAGAGGATGAGGATGGCTTTGTTATCCACTCCACCAACTCTTCTGCATGCTGCGGCTCAATAACATGGCCAGCAGCAGAAGAAAAGGACAAGCCGGCCACCTGCAGAGGATGCACCATGTCCATGACCATCACTGTTGACTGTAGACACAGGGGCTGCTTGCCCTTTTTTAGTGGCCTGTGAGCATCTGCCTCTCTTTGGTGGCCTTCTAGACATGATGTATTTTTTGTTTTGCAGCACCACACTACACTGTATTTTATACTGTGTAAACCGCCTTAAGTGTATTAGAAACTATACACCACCGAATGCACTGTATATATAGGCTACACTGAATGTACAGTGTATGTAATGCAGAGTATATATATATATATATATATATATATATATATATATATATATAGATACACTAGACTGACTGTATATAGGTACACTATATATATATATATATATATAAATATATATATATATATATATATATATATATATATATATATATATATATATATATATATATATATATAATATAATATATATTGTGGCAGTATCTGCAGACTGCAAGACTCTACTGTGTACACTTGTAAAACTGCTCTGTCTCCAGGTTTTGCTAGTTCCAGATGGGATTCTGTAGTTTGGAGATCCCTGAGAGTCATGGATGGGACGGGATCTCCAACCCTGTGTCCGGGTCTTGAGGATAGCAAGCAGGGTGTGTGCCCAGCTACACACAGCCCATATAACGAGGGGCTGGTGAGAGCAGAAGGTGGAAGGAAGGTGGAGTTGGAGCAGTGGCTCCTAGTGAGTGTCTCTGTGTGAAGACAGAACCTGTGTACTTTGAGGGGCTTGAAGCCTGTGTGCGTTTAAGCAGCCCGAAGCTGTGGGCCTGGAAGAGCTAGTGGTTTGAGGGAGCAGTACCTGTAGTAGCAGTGCTGTTTAAGAGTAGCCAGGTGGGCTTGCATTTTCAGTTGTGTCTGAATGACGTTTAAAACCCCTGCGTGGGATTCCTGAGTGGACTTTTGTTTTGGTTTTATCATTTAATAAACGTGGGCTACCAGGCCCTTAACTATAAACGCCTGTCTGATGTGGACTCACTACATGAAAATGCATCTACCACTGAGCTGAACAATACCCCATGCCACAATATATATATATATATATATATATATATATATATATATATAAAAATCAAATACACTGCCACTAACTGAATAACCTGCCTGCTTAATCAAACTCAAGCTAGCTCTCTGTCCACGCCAACAACACTACACACGGCTGCTATGTAAGCAGCCTTATATAGTGTGGGGCATGGACTTAGTCCCCCTGAGCCATGATTGGCCAAAGGCACCTTGCCTTTACCCAATTATGTCTCTCAGCAGAGCGCGCTGTGATTGCCCAAATAATGCAGGTCAGGTGCATGCTTTGGCCAATCATACAGCAATGCACTGCGATCTCAGTGCATTAAGGGGCATTCCGCGGCGCTCAAATTTACCGCGAACGCCCCATATGTTCGGTTCGTTTTAGGACAAACGAACACCCGATGTCCGAGTTGAACTTATGTTCAACTCGAACCGCTGGCTCATCCCTACTGATGAAATTGGATAACAACGTAGTATAATTATCTTGACTCCAGAGAGAACCCTCACCTTAACCGCTCCACTTCTGCATCATCTACAAGGAAATCTCTTTTCTGTACCAACTTCTGGATCTTCTGAATTAGTTCATCTTCTCTTTTTTTCTGCTGGCTTGTTTCTGCAAAAGGAAATCATGGTAAAACTAAATGAAGAGCGCAATGCTTACACATTTTAATACTGATCTGCATCTGCCACAACTATAAAAGCCTGTTTGGTTCAAAAAGGTGAACAACTTTTTGGGTGGATTCACAACATTGTGCGTCAATTGCAGTCTTAAGCCCCATACACACGGTCGGACAATCCGCGGACCAGGTCGGTCGGATCCTGTCCGTCATACTTTGTCCGATGTTGGTTTTACGTACACACGGTCGGACAAAGTTGTCGGAAAATCCGATCATTCTGAACGTGGTGACGTTTGTTGCCTACGACGGGACTACGTAGAGGCTAGTAGCCAATAGCTTTGGTCTTGTAATGTGATCTGAGCATGCGTAGCACTTTGTCCGGTCGGACAACCGTACACACGATCGGATTTGGTGTGATCGGACCGTGTTGTCGGCAAATCTTTCCAGCAGGAGATAGGACTTTGTCCGTCGGACAATCTGACGTACACTGTCCGATGGTGCATACACACGGTCTGATTTTTCAACAACATTGTCCGATCGGACAGAATCCATGAAAAAGTCCGACCGTGTGTATGGGGCTTTAGAGTAGATGGCTTAGTGTAAATAAAATTAGGCTTACTGGGCACCACTTGTTTTAACTCTTTGTCTTCCAATAGGAGAGACCAATGATTTTTTATAATTTTTTCAAATTCTCTGTACTGTCGATTGTAACCAGTCAGAAAAGCTATACCAAAATCCTGTTGTTTTTTAGATTTTTTCTTAAACAATTCATTTCTATCCATCTCCCCAATCAACTCCTTAGTACGTTTCAAATCTTCCAAATTGTATCCTTTATCCTGAAAACGTTCTAGGATCAAATTAGACTGTGTATTGTAATCTTCCTTTTTGTTACAATTTCTTCTGACCCTAAGCATTAGGCTCGTGGGAATACCACCCAACCATCTCGGATGGTGACAGCTGGTGAGTGGAATATAACCATTCATGTATACATTTAAAAAAAAGATATGTGTAAACAATTGATTTTATTTCTTGAATATTGTTAAATCCAAGAAGTTCACCTATTGGCAACTGAAAGTTTCCAAAAAAGAGATACCCATTTTTTTCAATTTTTTTTCGAAAGAATCCTGCGATCCTGCCCAAATTATTATGATATCGTCTATATAATCTCAATTCCGGAATATTCATATTGTAAATGGCCTCCTTTTCCCAAAACTCATAAAAAGGTTAGCCACTGATGGGGCATATTTGGCACCCATCGCGATGCCCCTCTTCTGTCTTTAGAATTCTTTCTCGTGCCAGAAAAAATTATGGCTCATGGCCAGATCTAAGGCTTGTAGGATAAATTCCCTCTGTTTAACTTTGATGTTAATATTCCCCAAAGCCAAATCAACGGCCTGAAGGGCATGTGGTTGCTGAATGTTAGTGTATAAGGAATTAACATCTACGCTTGCAAGGATACAGTTTTCATCCACAATCATTGGACTGATTAGCTCAATCAGATCTTTACTATCTTTAAGATATGCTGGACATTTAGTGGTGAGTGGCTGTAAAAAGTGATCTATATATTTGCCAATTTATTGAGTATCACTACTCCCCCTCCCTTGTCAGCTGACCTGATCACTATGGTTTGGAGTTGCTGGAAAAGAACAAAACCATTCTCTAAATCTTTTTTTCGCCTATTAGGTCGTACAGCAAGGACTCAACTAAGGACTTAAAAGCTCCAACAAAATGATTGTTGGCAATTTGGGGATTAAAAATTGAATTATTCTTGAGGGATAGTCCTCAACACAAGGATCTGCTGATGGCTTATTTTTAGCATAACATTTTTTTATATTGATTTTCCTGATAAATTTTTGAAAATCAATAAAAACATCAAATTTGTTCCTATCCATAGCAAATTTTAGACCAAGATCCAAAATTTTTAATTCATCTTTAGAAAAAGTTGCATCACTAAGATTAAAAATTCCCTCCATTAAGTTTCTCTTTTTCGTTTGCTATTTGCCTCCTCTGCATCCTCTAGTTCTTCTCTTCTTCCTTCCTCTCCAGGCAATTGGGATACCAAGGTATCCACTCCTCCTCCTCTTTCCTGTTCGGTTGGCTGGGGTTGTTTTTCCCCTGACCTCTGGGTGTTCCACCCCCTCTCCCCCTCATCGGTGGTGGTCCCCCAGATCCTCTCCTCTGAAAATCCCCTCTAGAGCTATTGGGATACCATCCCCGACCCCTATTTTGGGGAGGACCATAGCCAGATTGGTTCATTGGCCAGGGTTGTCCACCATAGCCACCCCCTCTATGATCATGTCCTCCCTGATTGGGGGAGGGTAATAACCAGATTGGGCCTGAAACCAAGGTTGCCCACCAGAATTAATCCCTCTGGTATCCTAACCCCTTCAGTTGTAAGATCCTCTATTAGATGAATAACCATGATCATAAGAAAGAGTTTCAAATTGGTTATAGATGGGAACCCCATACTGGGGTGTTGCGGAGTAGTGATAATCCCTATTTTGCTGGTTACCCCTCTCATGATCTTTTTGAGAACCATCATATTTCCTTACAGGAGTTTTAGTGGCATCTGGTATATGTTCAAAAATTTCTGCTGGATTTCTAGAGGTGTTATTAAATGCCTCAACCACCTCTTACCATTTATAGACTTTATTGGTTTTATAGTCATTAGAATCCCTCAGAATTTTTTTTTTTTCTTTTGAGTATCCTTATCTAATTTATCTATGAAATCTTGGAGCTGTTTTAATTTATCTTTATGCTCCCCAGATGCAATTAGAGGACCCAATTTTGGATTTAATTGCTTTGATATTGGTTTCAATCAACTGCAATGTTTTCTCCTTTCTTCCTATTAGCATATCTAGTAGTTTCCTTTCACTATGATTAAAGAAAGAAAACCACTCAATTTCTAAATCTTTATCCACCAAACCATCATTGGGAGCAATGTCCCATCTTAGACATCTGGGGGTGAGTTTATCCTTGACATATTTATTCAAGGTAAAAATATCCCACCATGTCCTTATTTGTTTGTCAAGGGCATTTTTGAGATGTTTAAAATCTATATTAATGTCTACATGATCATTATTTGGTGAAAAGAATTCATCTGCATTCAAATTCCTGCTATTGATAAAAGAAAAAATCTCCATTGCTGCCAAGTGCACCCCCAATAGGGGAAAATATATAAAAGCAAAGAAAACCGGCGCTGGAGTAAATAATGAACAAACAAAAAATAAGTGACTAGTTGCAGCTGCTGTGAAAAAAGTGCTAAAACTTTCGAACAATGTTATACCAATAGAAACAGCGCTAGCAATCGTGGCAATAATAAATATGTCAACGTGGCAATAATAAATGTGCAAACGTGGCAATACTAAATGTGCAAATAAAAATTTATCAGGAAAATCAATATAAAAAAATGTTATGCTAAAAATAAGCCACCAGCAGATCCTTGTGTTGAGGACTATCTCCATAGTTCCCTCAAGAATAATTCAATTTTTAATCCCCAAATTGCCAACAATCATTTTGTTGGAGCTTTTAAGTCCTTAGTTGAGCAAGACTTGGATAGACTTGCTGTACGACCTAATAGGCGAAAAAAAGATTTAGAGAATGGTTTGGAGCTGCTGGAGAAGAACAAAAACATAGTGATCAGGTCAGCTGAAAAGGGAGGGGGAGTAGTGATACTCAATAAAGCTGATTACCTTGATGAGCTGAATAGATTGGTAGGGAATCAAGAAAAATATGAAAAATTAAAAGGGAATCCCACCAAGAAATTCAAAGATAAGCTGAAGAATTTAATAAATACCGCAACAGCTGATGGCATTTTAAAGAAGAAGGAAGCAAGATATTTGATCCCGGATGCCCCCAGAGTCCCTGTGATATATCAGTTGCCAAAATTGCATAAAAATCCATCGAAACCCCCTGGGCGACCGATTAATTAATGGAATTAAATCGTTGTTTTCAAGAATTGGCAAATATATAGATCACTTTTTACAGCCACTCATCACTAAATGTCCAGCATATCTTAAAGATAGTAAAGATCTGATTGAGCTAATCAGTCCAATGATTGTGGATGAAAATTGTATCCTTGCAAGCGTAGATGTTAATTCCTTATACACTAACATTCAGCAGCCACATGCCCTTCAGGCCGTTGACTGGGCTTTGGGGAATATTAACATCAAAGTTAAACAGAGGGAATTTATCCTACAAGCCTTAGATCTGGCCATGAGCCATAATTTTTTCTGGCACGAGAAAGAATTCTATAGACAGAAGAGGGGCGTCGCGATGGGTGCCAAATATGCCCCATCAGTGGCTTTTTACGAGTTTTTGGGAAAAGGAGGCCATTTACAATATGAATATTCCAGAATTGAGATTATATAAACAATATATAGACGATATCATAATAATTTGGGCAGGATCGCAGAATTCTTTCGAAACTTTTTTGAAAAAAATGGGTGACAACCCGTTTGGTATCTTTTTTCGGAAACTTTCAGTTGCCAAGAGGTGAACTTCTTGGATTTGACAATATTCAAGGAAGAAAATAAATTGTTTACATGTACCTTTTTTAAAGATGTAGACAGGAATGGTTATATTCCATCCGAGATGGTTGGGTGATATTCCCAAGAGCCAAATGCTTAGGATCAGAAGAAATTGTAACAAAAAAAAGGATTTTGGTATAACTTTTCTGACTGGTTACAATCGACAGTACAGAGAATTTGAAAAAATTATAAAAAAAATCATTGATCTCTCCTATTGGAAGACAAAGGGTTAAAACAAGTGCTGCCCAGTAAGCCTAAATTTATTTACGCTAAGCCACCTACTCTAAGCCCCCGTACACATGGTCGGAAATTCCGACCACAACATCCGTCTGATTTTTTCCGACACAGGTGTTGCATACACACGGTCGGACAAAGTTGTCGGAAAATCCGATCATTCTGAACGTGGTGACGTTTGTTGCGTACGACGGAACTACGTAGAGGCTAGCTTTGGTCTCGTAATTTGATCTGAGCATGCGTGGCACTTTGTCCGTCAGAATTCTCTACACACGATCGGAAAAAGTCAGATCGGATTTTGTTGTCGAAAAATTTGAGAGCAGGATCTCAAATTTTTTCCGTCAGAAATTCAGACGGAAAAAGTCCGATGGAGCCCACACACGGGCGGATTTTCAACATGGTCCGATCGGACATTTTCCGTCAGAATTTCCGACCACGTGGGGCATAACATTGCAATTCGCGCACAATGTTGTGAATCCACCCAAAAAGTTGTTCACCTTTTTGAACCAAACAGGCTTTTATAGTTGTGGCAGATGCATGATGTGTAGGACTTCTAGATTTAGGAAAAGAAAAACCACACAGTTTGAATCACTTGTCACAGGGAGGTCCTATGAGATAAAAAAGTTTATCACATGTGGGACCACACACGTAACCTACCTGTTGGCCTGCCCGTGTGGGCTCCAATATGTGGGTAGAACCACCAGACGATTAGGGGTAAGGCTAATGCCGTGTACACACGTTCTGACTTTGTCCGCCGGACCTAGTCCAGCGGACAAACCGCCGGACTTTCCGAGGGGGGACTTGCCCACACACGCCCGGACTTCCGAGCGTGTGACTTGCCCACACACGCCCGGACTTCTCCGGCGGACAATCCGCGGGAAAAAGTCTGCGGGACTTTTGAAAATGAACGGACTTGCCCACACATGGAGCAGTCCGTTCATTTAGAATGTAACTGCAGGTAGACGGAGCTAGCGAAGGCAGTGAATGCCGCCGCGCTAGCCCCGTCACCTGGCATGGATTTAAAGGGAATCCCCACGCCGAAAAAACGGTGTGGGGGTCCCCCCCAAATCCATCTCAGACCCTGTTGGAATCAAACATGAATGTTATATTTCTAAAGTTTCTACACATCTGAGAAATGTGGCACCAAACAGGATCTGCATAGCAAAAGGAGTTATCTTCAGCCCACCTGGTGTGCATGAAGCTTCAAATAGATTGAGGACGAAAATGGCCTAGGGCACATAGACTGCAGAAGCCCAGTAGTCAGGACAATCATGGATTGTCATGGGAACAATGATTGGTGCAAAGCAACTAGGATTGGCAAGGGGGGGGAGTTTGAATGAGTGAGTTTTGTTAAAAGGAATTGTTGCACAGAGCTCTGTCTCTGTGTCTCTCTGCCCTTTTCTCGGAACACATCTGAGGTGATCTATGCAGGCCTCATGGCTTGGCGGCCATATTGAGGCCTTCCCTTATGGATCATGGCGATGGCCCTCTCTTGGTCATCTTAGTCTAGCCGATGCTACAAGCCTCACGGGGGGCCCTGTGATAAGTATCTTTGATATTCTTGTATTATATGTTTTGATTGTAAGCTTTGTAATATTGTAATGTTCTTTAATACACGTTAGCTTTCTTATTTCCTTGGGAAATAAATAAGATTTGATTATTCCTAGCCGTGTGTTTGGTTTTATAACTAATGTATTATTGTGATACTAACAGTAGCATGCGCTCACATTTTTATGTTTGAAAATTTTTATTAAAGTTTTACAAACTTAACCACTTGCCGACCGCCCCATGTAGATATACGTCGGCAGAATGGCACGTACAGGCAGAACCACGTACCTGTACGTGCCATTCTTTAGGCGGTTGGGGGGTCCGATCGGACCCCCCTCCGCCGGCGGGGACGGTCGGCATCGCTTCAGGAGCGATCCGGGACGAGGGGACGGCCAGTGGTTTCTGGCCACCCCCTCGCGATCGCTCCTGGCGAATGAAAAGCTTCCCCTTCCTGTCTATTGTATAGACAGGAAGGCGGAAGTGATGTCACGCTCGGTGCGCCGGTCTATGTGACCGGAGACGCCGAGCGGCGAACATGTTAAGGTTAGTGCACAACACTACACTGACACCAGTACAGTTAGGCACACAAAACACCCCCCTGTCACCCCCTGATCACCCCCCAGATCACCCCCTCCCCCCCCAGTCACAGTGTCACTAATTGCAGTGATCATTTATTTACTGATCACTGCATTTAGTGTCAGTGTGACTGTAATAACTGTCAGGGCAGTTAGTTTTAGGTCCTAGGTAGCCCCCTACCCCCCCCTAATAAAGGTTTAACCCCCTGATTGCCCCTAGTTAACCCCTTCACCCCCTTTTGCCAGTGTCACTAAGCGATCGTTTTTCTGATCGCTGCATTGTGTCGCTAGGTAACCATTTTTTTTTTATTTTAACCGCCATGTTTTATATAGGTTCATAAATAGTTTTATAGGTCAGGTACCCCCATATTACAACCTAAATAAAGGTTTTAACCCCCTGATTGCCCCTAGAGTTAACCCTTTCACCAGTAATCACCGTATAACTGTCACTGGTGACGCTGGTTAGCCAGTTAGTTATTTCGTTATTTAGGTTCCCCGTCAGGTTTTTATATAGCGTCAGGTACCCCCATATATTACCTAATAAAGGTTTAACCCCCTGATTGCCCCTAGTTAACCCTTTCACCCCCTTTTGCCAGTGTCACTAAGCGATCGTTTTTCTGATCGCTGCATTAGTGTCGCTAGGTAACCAGTTTTTTTTTAGGTTAACCGCCATGTTTATATAGGTTCATAAATAGGTTTATAGGTCAGGTACCCCCATATTACAACCTAAATAAAGGTTTTAACCCCCTGATTGCCCCTAGAGTTAACCCTTTCACCAGTGATCACCGTATAAAATGTCACTGGTGACGCTGGTTAGCCAGTTAGTTATTTCGTTATTTAGGTTCCCCGTCAGGTTTTTATATAGCGTCAGGTACCCCCATATATTACCTAATAAAGGTTTAACCCCCTGATTGCCCCTAGTTAACCCTTTCACCCCCTTTTGCCAGTGTCACTAAGCGATCGTTTTTCTGATCCCTGCATTAGTGTCGCTAGGTAACCAGTTTTTTTTTGTATTACTGTTACGGGTGACGCTGGTTAGTTAGCTTGTTTTTTATACTGTCAGGGCACCCGCCATTTATTACCCAATAACGGTTTAACCCCCTGATCGCCCGGCGGGTGATATCAATTAGGTTTTAGGGTCAAATAAGGTCTGCGTCGCCCCAGGTTAGTGCCAGTACCGCAAACACCCACGCGCAAAGCATACACCTCCCTTAGTGGTACAGTATCTGAACAGATCAATATCTGATCTGATCAGATCTATACTAGCGTCCCAGCAGTTTAGGGTTCCAAAAAAACGCATTGTTAGCGGGATCAGCCCAGATACCTGCTAGCACCTGCGTTTTCCCCCTCCGCCCAGCCCAGCCCAGCCCACCCAAGTGCAGTATCGATCGATCACTGTCACTTACAAAACACTAAGCACACATAACTGCAGTGTTCGCAGAGTCAGGCCTGATCCCTGCGATCGCTAACATTTTTTTTGTGGTAGCGTTTTGATTCAGTCGCTAACAGTCAGGAGCTTTTTTACCTGTGAATCTCAAAAAAATAAAAAAAACAAAAATAGTTGTCGTTTTATTGTTCTCTCTCTCTCTCTATTGTTGCTCTTTTTTACTCCATTCTATTCTGCAATGTTTTATTATGTTTTATCATGTTTTATCATGCTTGCTTTTCAGGTATGTAAT
This sequence comes from Lithobates sylvaticus, assembly GCA_028564925.1. Classification (NCBI taxonomy): domain Eukaryota; kingdom Metazoa; phylum Chordata; class Amphibia; order Anura; family Ranidae; genus Lithobates; species Lithobates sylvaticus. The sequence goes on along the minus strand of CM053031.1, from coordinate 189,232,495 downwards.
TTTGTTTACTGTGTTTTAGTGTTAAGCATTTTTTTGTTTTCAGGTGCGCCATTCAGTTGCAGCGCGGATTTATTTATCTTGACAGCAACAGCGTTTGCTCCCACGATACATAAAGCCGCGACTCCAACGCTGTAGGAGGTGATTTCACCACCACAGTTAAAAAAAAGAGCATATGTGCCGAAGCATGGGGGCAGCAGGGGGGGCGGAGGAGCGATTGGCTCCTAATGCCACGTACATACGGTCGAAATTCCGACCGTGTGTACACGGCATAACTTTTGCGGGAGGATGCCCCCATGCATCGGCATATATAAATGGTGCATGTATGCCCATCATTAGAAGTGGGTGGATGAAGGGAGGTATTCTAATGGTGGGCATACCCACCAATCAATCTCTTTTTTTCGTTCAGCCAAGAGGCTGCATGAAAAAAAAAAAAGATTACAATATATGTCCAGTATGTTGCTGGACTTTGAATGGTTATACCAGAATGATGCCTGCAGGTTTAGGTATCATCTTGGTATCATTCTTTTCAGCCAGTGATCGGCTTTCATGTAAAAGCAATTCTAGCGGGTAATTAGCCTCTAGACTGCTTTTACAAGCAGTAGGAGGGAATGTCCCCCCTCCCGGATATAAACCGCGCCATTGGGAAATTGGGAAAGCATTTTATCACACCAATCTTGGTGTGGTCAGATGCTTTGAGGGCAGAGGAAAGATCTAGGGTCTAATAGACCCCAATTTTTTCAAAAAAAAGAGTACCTGTCACTGCCTATTGCTATCATAGGGGATATTTACATTCCCTGAGATAACAATAAAAATCATAACAAAGAAAAAAAATGGAAGGAACAGTTTAAAAATAGAATAAAAAAGCTAAATAAATAAAAAAAAAACTAAAAAAAAAAAAAAAAAAAGCACCCCTGCCCCCCCTTCTCTTGCGCAAAGGCGTACACAAGCGTTGGTCTGGCGTCATATGTAAACAGCAATTGCAGCATGCATGTGAGGTATCACCGCGAAGGTCAGATCGAGGGCAGTAATTTTAGCAGTAGACCTCCTCCGTGAATCTAATGTGGTATCATGTAAAGGCTTTTAAAGGCTTTTAAAAATGTATGTAGTTTGTCGCCACTGCGTGTTTGTGCGCAATTTTAAAGCATGTCGTGTTTGGTATCCATGTACTCGGCCTAAGATCATATTTTTTATTTCATCAAAAATTTGAGCAATATAGTGTGTTTTAGTGCATTAAAATAAAAAAAAGTGTATTTTTTCCACAAAAAATGCGTTTGAAAAATCGCTGCGCAAATACTGTGTGGAAAAAAAAAATGCAACACCCACCATTTTAATCTGTAGGGCCTTTGCTTTAACAATATATATAGTGTTTGGGGGTTCAACGTAATTTTCTTGCAAAAAAAAAATATGTTTTCATGTAAACAAAAAGTGTCAGAAAGGGCTTTGTCTTCAAGTGGTTAGAAGAGTGGGTGACGTGTGACATAGGCTTCTAAATGTTGTGCATAAAATGCCAGGACAGTTCAAACCCCCCCCAAATGACCCCATTTTGGAAAGTAGACACCCCAAGCTATTTGCTGAGAGCAATGTTGAGCCCATTAAATATTTTTTTTTTTGTCCCAAGAGATTGAATAATGAAAAAAAAAATATATATATATTTTTTTTTTACAAAAAGTTGTCACTAAATGATATATTGCTCAAACATGTCATGGGCATATGTGGAAATACACCCCAAAATACATTCTGTTGCTTCTCCTGAGTACGGGGATACCACATGTGTGGGACTTTTGGGAGCCTAGCTGCGTACGGAACCCCAAAAACCAAGCACCGCCTTCAGGCTTTCTAAGGGAGTAATTTTTTTATTTCACTTCTCACTGCCAATCACAGTTTCGGAGGCCATGGAATGCCCAGATGGCATAAAACCCCCCAAAATGACCCCATTTTGGAAAGTAGACACCCCAAGCTATTTGCTGAGAGGTATTGTGAGTATTTTGCAGATGTCGCTTTTTGTCACAAAGTTTTGAAAATTGAAAAAAGAAAAAAAAAAAATTTTTTTTCTTTACTTTCTTCATTTTCAAAAACAAATGAGAGCTGTAAAATACTCACCATGCCTCTCAACAAATAGCTTGGGGTGTCTACTTTCCAAAATGGGGTCATTTGGGGGGGTTTTGTGCTATTTTGGCATTTTATGGCCTTCGAAACTGTGATAGGTAGTGAGGAGTGAAATCAAAAATTTGCACCCTTAGAAATCCTGAAGGCGGTGCTTGGGTTTCGGGGCCCCGTACGCGGCTAGGCTCCCAAAAAGTCCCACACATGTGGTATCCCCATACTCAGGAGAAGCAGCAAAATGTATTTTGGGGTGCAATTCCACATATAACTATGGCATGTGTGAGCAATATATCATTTAGTGACAACTTTTTGAAGAAAAAAAAATTATTTTTTATTTTTGTCTTTATTCAATCACTTGGGACTAAAAAAAAAAATATTCAATGGGCTCAACATGCCTCTCAGCAAATAGCTTGGGGTGTCTACTTTCCAAAATGGGGTCATTTGGGGGGGTTTTGTACTTCTCTGCCATTTTAGCACCTCAAGAAATGAAATAGGCAGTCATAAATTAAAAGCGGTGTAAATTCCAGAAAATGTACTCTAGTTTGTAGACGCTATAACTTTTGCGCAAACCAATAAATATACGCTTATTGGCATTTTTTTTACTAAAGACATGTGGCTGAATACATTTTGGCCCAAATGTTTGACTAAAATTGAGTTTATTAGATTTTTTTTATAACAAAAAGTAGAAAATCTCTTTTTTTTTCAAAATTTTCGCTCTTTTTCCGTTTATATCGCAAAAAATAAAAAACAGAGGCAATCAAATACCATCAAAAGAAAGCTCTATTTGTGGGAAGAAAAGGACGCAAATTTCGTTTCGTTACAAAATTGCATGACCGCACAATTACCAGTTAAAGTAGTGCAGTGCGAAATTGAAAAAAGACCTCTGGTCCTTAAGCTGACAATTGGTCCGGGGCTGAAGTGGTTAACAAAAAGATATCCATTGCAACCGCATAACAATGTGAAGTATACAGGCATGTCATTGAACAGATAAGAACAATAATCACATTCGCTCGGCAACGCAGCCTTGGATGTCGTACCATACAACAGGTACCCGTCCCGTCTGCCCAGGGAACAACAAGCCCCGGTACACCAGCTGACCTTCAAAAGAAATCCGAACTGGGGATACTCCGCGATTCCCAAACTCCCAGGAGCCCCAAATGGGATCCTGCTGCACCCCAGGAGCTGGGAGTCCAGAGACACCCCAAAGTTTATATGGCTAGGTCCAGGATCAGAACTGGAGTGGCGGGGTAAAGCTCTTCACATATTGAAATACAAAATTCAGATGCAACATACTATACCGGTCAGGTAATGCGCGCTCACATTTTTAACAGACTGACTAATCTACAGAGACTAGACAAAGTTGATGCATAGAGATGAGATAATAGATTGTAGTGGTATATCGTTTTCTACAATTATTATCGAATTCTACATTTGGCACCCATAGATTTAGACAAACAGAATATCGTTTTTTTTCTGCATTGGATTCACAAACCTAAGGCATTTCTCTTTGTTTCGAGGGAAAAATTGTCTCTAGTGTGGACAAGATTGGAGCTGGCTCGCGAATTCTGAAACCACGCTTGGAGGGTCATGAAAATTCTGTGAAAGATCTCATCGGTGAAGCGGACGCGTAGAACCTGGTGAGAGCTGTGGCTGATATATGTATGTATGTTAAATGTTTGTAAGTTTGGCCGGTAACCAGTCACTGTGACTGGCGAGTAAAAGGGAATGATCACCCCTTGGGTTATATTATATAATCGATAAATTGACAGGACAAACCACACAGCACTGAGGAAAAAGTGGGAATATATATTTTTATTTTATATATATTTTTTTTTTTATTATTTTTTTTTTTATACCCATGTGAGTGTGAAATAGCTCTCTGTTGCAATAGGAGTTCAATGTGGCCAGCAATTTAAGAGAGGACAGCATTAAGAGTGTCTTTTCTGGAAAAGTTCGTAGTTTAAACGGATTTTTGTATTTTTTTTTTTTGGTTTTGTTTGTTGGTCTTCTGTGTGGAACTACAGGTGAAAAACTAGACTTTAAACAGCTTTTATCTGAGTCTCTGTGGGGGGTTGCTTATCTGTTTGTTCATCTGTGTGTGTATTGTCTGAACAACTGTTCAGTGTAGCCAGTTGCAGATTAGCATATCAATGGAGATCCTTGAAGAGTTTCTAGTCTAGTTGTTTATACTACAACTCGGGCTTGTAGGTGTTCCCCTAGCAGTACAATTAATGGGAAGAGGCTTGGGGCACTTAAAGTCAATTGTCATGATAATCGTGTTTAATCACTGTCTTTGTGTTCCTTTTCCAGAAAACAGGGAAGAGAACAGGTTTGGATACTAAACATTTGTGTTTTGTTTGCAGGTCCGTCAAAGTGAGACCAACACGGGGGTTAGGTTATTGTAAATGCATAATCGATTATCACATGGTACCATGAGCTCATTAAGTAGTAATTGTTTGCAAACAATGAAAACATTTAAACAATAATCTGACATTAATGGACTAAAGCGTTACAGATGAGGTAGCAAATGTTGTGATGAAGTTACAAATGTTTTGTTTGTGTTGTTTTTCCCATTAACTTATTGTCTTTCAGATAAAAAAAAAAACATGTACTCTTCTCAGGAGAAAATCCATGGATGTCTTTAATTAAAAGTTGAGTGTTTGTCATTGTTGTATGGTGGTTGTCTTGTCATGTTATTCGTGGGTGATAATGACCAGACTTTTAATTTTTATTTTTTTAATTTTTTAGTTTTTGAAAAAAAAAAAAAAAAAAACATATTTTTTTTTTTTTGCTTTTGGGTATTGGCTTAGTCAGCTATTTTATTGTTGTTTTGTTCAGGTGTAAAAAGCTCCAAAAGGTTTAGGCTTTATCCACCTGAAAGGGGATTAGTGCATACATCTTAAAGATAAAGATAAATGCATTGTTTTTTTAGTGTTTTAATTTTAGAATTTTTGAGAAACAACATTGACGTCCGTTTTGAATGTTTTGATCATACCATGGGGATCCATTTTAGAGTGGGTTTTGCCTAAAGAGGTCATGGTTGTTTTGATAGTTTGGTCAAGTTGCAGAAGCCAGGAATACTAAGTTCCTGGGTTCCAAGGAGGGAAATAGGAGTAAATATAGTAAGCGAGCAGATATTATGGATAAGAATTTGATTCTGCTCTTGTTTTTCAATTCCAGAATCCTGGTGGAGCGAGATTGGAAAGGTTCTGGAAAATGGATGACAGATGATCATCTGGTTGGCAGTTTGTCTGTGCCATACCACGCCCCAAATTTATTCCACTAAATATCAGGAGAGACGGGACAAACAAAAAGATTCACTTTAACACTTTTTCTTTTCCTATGGACGATCTGGTGCCGAATCTGAAAGACTGTGCCTATCAATAAGACTTGAAACATTTTTTTTTTTGCTGGACTCTCTCCTGATGAATGCAAACGTGTTATTAATATACGTACAATGGGTTGGAGGTTGGGGGAAGGAATATAACACATCCAATCCATCAGAACATGAAAATGTAAAATATATATGTTTTTTTTTGTTGGAGGGAGGAGTTGAAATAAGAAAAGTTGTGTAATGTATGACATGTATTGACGTAACGGAATTTATATGGTGCAGGTACCCAGGAGGCGGGTACTTATGCATAATAAGGTGTCTGTTGGCCGGACTAGAGGGTGTCAGGTGACACATCAATGGGAAGAACATTTCCTTGTATGGGGGAGATGCGCCTGGTTGAGGTCTCACCTGAGAAGTTGAAACCCTGCACAGGGAATGCCAGTGTATACACACAGGAGCATGCTCCGATAGATAAAGGGAACGAACGCTGACTACCAGGGTACAGTATGCCTTCACCATATGGCACTGCAACATCTCACAGTGGTTTATAAAACCTAGTGCCCTATATTTGCTGAGTATACGCTGAATCAAGTGCGGTCATTGTAGAAGTGACTTACTCCCAGAGAGGTGCGGACACAGAATAAGGTGCATGCCTTGAGGCGATTCAGTTCGCAGTTGTAGCGTTATACAAATCATTCATTCATTCAGGATGCTTATCTCTGAGGAATAACCACAAGAGGAGGCATGTATTCAGCACTATATTGGGGGGAATAGGCGCTGGGAGGGGTGTTGTTAATGGAGTAGACATCGGTATCCTGAGGAACAAACTCTCAGCCATAGCTATGAGCGGGACTTTGTTACTCAGAGAGATTGGTGGCATCCTTAATAACATTCACAAAATACCCAGAGTCTCCAGATTTGGTGAACCATGTTGAGAGGTTGGTGGAGGATGTGAGGGTACAGGATAGAAATCGGTCATGGGCTCTGGCGTACACGCATGGCGGGCGGAAGTGTCAACCAGCATCAAGCTGATTGTGCAATCTCTGTATAAAGGGCAGTGGCCTGATGAGTTAGCATCACCGCTCAGTAAGACTCTGCCACAACACGTTGCTTACACTAATCCAAAATGGTAGTTGAATGCCTGGATGGGCTGTACCAGTTTGGATGGTGAAAGGTGTTAGGCTGTATGATCCCATACACAGAAGTGCGGACTTGGTCTGTATATTTGGTGGCATCAATGGGCTTACTGATTGGGGATTCTAGCTTGTCGCATTTGAGGCTAAATCACCCGCATGTGATCAGAGGAGCTGGAAGCCGGTTGATACTTCCCTCGGTCGGAAGTATGACCATGATGTCCTTTGTATGCCAGGTCAATACATCATGGTGGTGAACGTACAAATGTTGGGAAGTTATTTCAGGGATCATTGCTGGGGAGGAAGCACCTGGGTGTCATTTGGGACATAGAAGAGTTTATTTCTTTGTCCTAAAGAATACCGATGTAACGCTAGTCATAAAACTGGAAGGTTCCTTGAACCTAACCATAGGTAGAGGTGCATGGTATACCCTGGGCATGGTCTCTAAAATCCAGGCACAGGGATGGAATTGTGTGTTTTTTTTGTCATATTTGCAAATTTATATGTGTGATTAGACTCGATATTTATATAGAAGGGTCTCCCATTTGTCTATGCAAGTTGAGGGACGAATTGATGGTAGGGTCTCTGTGTACAAATTAGAGACCTTGCTGCCAAGTCAGAGCCCTGCAATACCGCTGTGAGCAAGCCTGCCTAATCCCGATCCATATTTACAGTAAAGGGTTATAGGATTGGGAGCGGGGTGCATAAAGGGATGGGACACATATATATGTATATAGTATGGTAATAAGTTGATTTATGTTATGGTATAGTGTGACCTATGTGTATTGTAGGTTAATAATAGGGGTTAATAAGGCCCTCCTCGAGACTTATCTAAATAATAGATCGGTATTTGAGAGCTGTTTGATATGTTGCTCTGAATGTGTGTGGGTGAATGGTGAATGAATGGACACCCCTTGCCTATACTGCATCCGTCCTGAAGATACCGGAAAGGAAAAAAGATACCGAAGATACATAATGGTGGCATGGAAGCTGTCGCTGAAGAAGGATGGTGGTGTGTCACTCAGTGGCAAAGCGGCACGTGTTGGGAAGCACAACATGGTAAAACCAGTATGGACTGTTCCATAGGAGCTGTTTCTGCACAAGTCGGAAAACACAACACGTTTAAGGACTGTTCTATAGGTACTGGTTCGGAAACTGGTTAGGCGCAAAGCGGCATATGTTGGAATCAAACATGAATGTTATATTTCTAAAGTTTCTACACATCTGAGAAATGTGGCACCAAACAGGATCTGCATAGCAAAAGGAGTTATCTTCAGCCCACCTGGTGTGCATGAAGCTTCAAATAGATTGAGGACGAAAATGGCCTAGGGCACATAGACTGCAGAAGCCCAGTAGTCAGGACAGTCATGGATTGTCATGGGAACAATGATTGGTGCAAAGCAACTAGGATTGGCAAGGGGGGGGAGTTTGAATGAGTGAGTTTTGTTAAAAGGAATTGTTGCACAGAGCTCTGTCTCTGTGTCTCTCTGCCCTTTTCTCGGAACACATCTGAGGTGATCTATGCAGGCCTCATGGCTTGGCGGCCATATTGAGGCCTTCCCTTATGGATCATGGCGATGGCCCTCTCTTGGTCATCTGAGTCTAGCCGATGCTACAAGCCTCACGGGGGGCCCTGTGATAAGTATCTTTGATATTCTTGTATTATATGTTTTGATTGTAAGCTTTGTAATATTGTAATGTCCTTTAATACACGTTAGCTTTCTTATTTCCTTGGGAAATAAATAAGATTTGATTATTCCTAGCCGTGTGTTTGGTTTCATAACTAATGTATTATTGTGATACTAACAGTAGCATGCGCTCACATTTTTAACAGACTGACTAATCTACAGAGACTAGACAAAGTTGATGCATAGAGATGAGATAATAGATTGTAGTGGTATATCGTTTTCTACAATTATTATCAAATTCTACAGACCCTTATCCGAGCACGCAGCCCGGCAGGCCAGGAAAGGGGTGGGGACGAGCGAGCGCCCCCCCTCCTGAGCCACACCAGGCCGCGTGCCCTCAACATGGGGGGTGCCCTGGGGAAAGGGGGGCCGTGCGGCCCCCCCACTCCAAAGCACCTTGTCCCCATGTTGATGAGGACAAGGGCCTCTTCCCGACAACCCTGGCCGTTGGTTGTCGGGGTCTGCGGGCGGGGGCTTATCGGAATCCGGGAGCCCCCTTTAATAACCCCATTCACCTAAGGTGTAAAGTGTAAAGAAAAAAAACACACAATTTTTAAAAAATATTTTATTGCACTGCTCCGGGGGTCTTCTTCCATCTTGGGGGGTCTTCTCGCCGGACTCCTCAGCTATTTACCTAGCTCTTTTACCGAGCAGAGGAGGCCGGCTACCTTCTTCGTCGTCGACGCCGTCGTCTGGGGGTCTCGATCCGCCTTCGGGGGTCTTCCGGGGTCTCTTCTGTTCTTGCCGCTGCGCCGCCTTCTTCTTCTTCTTCTTCTTCTTCTTCTTCTTCCTCTTCTTCTTCTTCTTCTTCCTCTTCCGATGTTGACCCCTCGCTCTCTCTGGCCGGAATGCCAGAGCCGTGCTGTGCTGGGACTTTTATATAGGGACAAGGGGACAAGGTCACATGCTCATGTCACATGGTGACCCCGCCCCCCTGTGATGTCACAGTCCCAGCATCCTCCGGGACTGTGACATCACAGGGGGGCGGGGTCACCATGTGACATGAGCATGTGACCCTGTCCCCTTGTCCCTATATAAGTCCCAGCACAGCGCGGCTCTGGCATTCCGGCCAGAGAGAGCGACGGGTCAAAAGAAGAAGAAGTAATTCCGTGGGGATTCCCTTTAAATCCATGCCAGGTGACGGGGCTAGCACGGCGGCATTCACTGCCTTCGCTAGCTCCGTCTACCTGAAGTCACGTGCTAAATGAACGGACTTTCCGTGATCGGCAAGTCCGTTCATTTCAAAAGTCCGGCGGACTAGCATACTAACGGCGGGATTGTCCGCCGGACTTCCAAGTCCAGCGGATAATTTTAAAACAAAACTTAAAACCTAGTCCGCCGGACTTTTGGCGCCAAAAAGTCCACCGGCGCCCACACATGGGGGGATTGTCTGGCGGACTCGAGTCCAGCGTACAATCCCGCGGGAAAGTCCCTTCGTGTGTACGAGGCATAAGGGAACATGTGAATAGGATCAGGACGGGATATAAGCATCATAGCCTCTCTAATCATTTTAGGATGTTCCAGGATCCTGAGCGAGTTTCAAATAGGGCCAATGTTTTCTAAATGGGTAAAAATTATGTATAAAGCACCAGAGGCTAGGGTGAGGATTAATAATGAACACTCAGCAAGGTTTCAATTATTAAGGGGGACGAGGCAAGGACGTTTTTAATACCGAGGAAATCTTTTTTCCGCTACCTCCAACTTAGGCATGCACTTACAGTACAATTTGAGGACTCACCAATAGAATGGGGGAATATATCGACACTAGTGAATATAGTGCAAACAGAATCAACTAAGGGGTTGACTTCAAGGACGTATTTGATCCTACATAAAGACGCCAGGGGCAGTCAGTACACTTCAGTTTTTAGAGATAAATGGGTAAGAGACGGGGTTAACATCACAATTAACCAATGGGATAGGATCCTTGAACTAGCTCCATGGGTTTCTCTCTCTCCACCTCAAAGGATGTCACACTTGTTCCTTCTATATAGAGCTTATTTTACCCCGAAAAAACTCTTCAGTTTCGGAAGTAGAATAGACCCCTCTTGTCCAAGGTGTGGAGGCTTAGAGGGAGACATGATACATATGTTCTGGAGATGCCCCAAGCTGCACCACTACTGGATTGAGGTAGTGGATACAATTGCTCAGGTTTTTGATGTCCCCATCGAGACAGAACCCAAGGTTTGTGTACTAGGATGGGTGGATGGGACGGGAAGGCCTAACGATACCAATACGGCAATTTTGAGATGCCTGTTTCAGGCGCGCAAACTTATAGCCCAGAGATGGCAGTCGCCCACCCCTCCTTCTAGTAGAGAATGGGAGCAAGTTGTGAATAGTATGATATTAAAGGAAAAAACACTTTATATAAGACAGGGATGCATTAATAAATTTGACAGGTTGTGGAAAACGTGGTGTGAAAAAAAAATAGACACAAAATAAATATAGGAACAATTTGGGATTAAATAAAGAGACGTGTGGGAAGGTAGATGTATGGTATGAATGGTCAAGATATGAAACGAATAAATGGGGGAAATGGTAATGAGAGCTATTTAAAGAGGGAGGGAATCTATATACAGGAGGAAAAACTTCTTCACGCTATATTTCTTTCTTTTTTTTACCACACTGTGCATGTTGTTTTTCTTTGTAAGAGCACTTGGACCGCCCCTACTCTCTGCTTTCTGATTTCCAAAAGATGAATTGTTTTTTCATTTCCCCTCCTGACAATTGGACAAGTATTGATGTGAGAATGTGATGTCTATCTTGTAAAATTGAAAAATCTTTAATAAAAATATTAAGTTAAAAAAAAGGATGTTCCATGGGCGAGATCCTAGTGTTTTAACATTCTGTGGGATTGATAGAGTGGAAGAGCACTGGAGAGGTTCCAATCTCAAAAGATCAATCTCTCAGAATGAAACACAATGGATCCATAGATTGTGTACTTTAAGTCCCCAATGTATTAATATTGATCTTGATTTAAACTGCTTCCTTTCTAATTAGTAATAATTAAATTTATTTATAATTTCTGGAATATTTTTTCATTATTTATTTATTTTTCATTTTTATTTATATTGCATTTTTATTTTTATTTTTATTTATATTTCTTTATTTTTTATTTTATATTTATTTTTCTTTATTTTTAATTTTTAATTTTTAATTTTTATTTTTATTTATTTTTAATTTTATTTTTATTTTTCACATTTATTTTATTTTTCATTTTTTATTTTTATAATATTCCTGACATGATTATATGTGTAAAATTATATATAAGATAATTGTTTAGTAATTTAAGTTCCTCATCCATAATAATGTTTTATATATATTTTTATATCTTTTTTTATATATAATATATATTTTTTATCCATTTTTAAAGATTTTAGAACATTTTTTTTTAAAGTGTAAGGACGGATGTTCGTCCCATTTTGTTGTTTTTGTCAAATAAAGTTTTATTTTATGCAATGCAAACCAACATGATAGTGATGCAGGACATATGTTGATTCTATTTCCTCTGACCATGATTGGCGTTTGTGCTCCACCATTTCTAGGAGGAGCTTACCACTTATAACTAGTATAAATATCTTAGATAACACAGGAATCCAAATGAACCGCCCCTATTCGGACACCTTCCACCGCGCTCAGGTGATACAAGCCCTAAACTATAGCTGCCACTTAAACATAAATTATATAGGTGAATTTGTGTAAAAAAATCTTAAATTAAAAAGACTTATAACAAATAGCGGCGCTGTAATATATATCACACTTCTAAACACACAATATTCCAGTGAGAAAGTATAAATATAATAAACTCAACATATATGTGTATAATAACTTAACACACCTAATATGTGCCCAATGTTATATATAAAAATAAAACATATACAAACATTAATGAAGATATGTGTAAGATGCTTGGCAGCAGCCAATCAAACCCAAACACAAAAATATATATATATAAATAAAGTTCAAATATATATAAATAAAGTTCAAATAACCGCTGGTGGTTAGTGCAAAAATTCAAAATGAATACTTGAAGTGAAATAAATCAATCAAATAAAATCTTCTGTGCTCTTCCACCACACCACAGTGACTTGTGCCTCCTCCCCAAAAGAAACGCACTCACCACAAAGGTATGCCCACACTTTCGTGAAGGGCCACTGCGCATAAAGGTCCCTCCAAGGGGGGTCAATCGAATTCCCACAGATCAAATAATATGATTGGTTAATTGGTTGGCTGGTTAGGCTCCACATATGAAATAAAAGAGGAAGCTTTCCATAGTGTGAATCAGTAAAACAATTTTAATGCAAAATTTTAAAACGCACTTCAAAAGTTCCACTCACATTTATCACATTTAAAACCAGCATAGAAAATGACACACAGCACCGCACTGCACTGCAAATCCAAATCCAATTCCAAACACTGTCTGTTAAGTGGTCACGGCGGACCCAAGGTGTACCAGGCTCAGCCTGTATATCTCTCACCCCCGTCTCTTTGGCCGGACCTCCAAATTAGACAAAACTCCGCTCCTTCCTGGGCTCCCTGCGCTATGGTATCTCTCTTGTTAGTTGCCGCTTAGCCACGCCCCCGACATGTTTCGTCATAGGTTAGACTTAATCATGGGGTTGGCTAAGCGGAGCGACAATCACCTTTTTATACCCTCCCCAATTACGGCCATCGGCTACTGCGCATGCGCGTATTAGAATCTTCGCGCATGCGCGATACACAGTTGGCGCCTGCGCACACCTTGTGTCCCCGTTCGCCTAATGTAGCACTATTTGACATCCTAAACAACAAATGCTACTCCCATTGCATGGAGTTAATGATCCTTCTGTGTTATTCGCTCCCATATTAGTTGTGCGGCGGAGCTATTAAACACTTCACAGTGCATTTATATTTACTATGTTATTTACAACACATAAATATCTGATCTATATACCTAAGGCCCCTTTCACACCGGGGCGGTGAGCCGCGGTGACGGTAAAGCAGCGCTATATTTAGCGCTGCTTTACCGTCGTTTTCACCGCGGTTTTCGGCCGCTCGCGGTGCGGTTTTACCCCCTGCGAGCGGCCGAAAAAGGGTTAAACACCCCCCGCAGAGCGCCGCCGTAGCGGCGCTTTGCGGCGGTATTGCCGCGGTTTTACCGCGGTCTCCCATTCTTTTCAATGGGAAGGAGCGGTATAGGAGCGGTGAACACACCGCTCCTATCCCGCTCCAAAGATGCTGCTAGCAGGACTTTTTTTTTCATCCTGCTAGCGCACCGCTCCAGTGTGAAAGCCCGCCGGCTTTCACACTGGAGTTAAAGGGGCAGGATTTTTTTCATGCGGTGAACAGGCGCTATTTTTAGCGCTGCACCGCATGAAAAACGCCCCAGTGTGAAAGGGGCCTTACAGATGAACGGCTAGATTGCTATAAAATATGGGTATTTGTACTCACTTCACAATTAAAAAGTTTTTAAAAGTTTTAAAAGATTATTCAAACAGTTTCTTGAGAATTACAAGATTCCCAATTTAACTCTTTATCGGTCACCTATTTTCGGATGACCGATCAAAAAACTGTATAAGTGAAATAATGAAAAAAGAAAATAAATAAAATTAAAATAAAAATTAAAAGTATAAAAATAAATAAAAATAAAAAAAATAAAAATAAAATAAAAAAAAAAAAAAAAGAAAATAAAAATAAAAATAAGAAATAGAAAAGAAATAAAATAAAAAAAAATAAAATAAAAAAAAATAAAAATAAAATAAAATATAAAAAAATAAAAATAAAAATAAAAATAAATAAAAGTAAAAATAAAATAAAACAAAAATAAATACAAATATAAAGCAAAAATATAAATATAAATAATACCAGAATATATAATACAAAATTAAATAGAATGTGAGTAAATAGACTGTATGACCCTACAAATTACCAGATACAATCTAAAACTCTTGAAAGTTATATTACAAATTATAATTTAAAAACAGCTAAAAATTGTCTTATAACTGTCTAAAAATTGTCTAAAAATTATTGATGAAACAATTTAGGTCCAATTCAATATTTAACCCTCTCGGGAAAAGACATTTGAAAAGAAAAATCCATTTTGTTTCCCTTTGGGAGAGGTCTCTTATACGATTAGAGCCCCTCCATGTCTGGTGTACTATGTCTAGCCCAACAAATTGTAATAAAGAGGGGTCTTGTTGATGTTTTTCCTTAAAATGTAACGATACACTATGATATCTGAACCCCTTCTTTATGTTGGCCAAGTGCTCGGCTATGCGTACTCTCAATAGCCTCTTGGTCCTGCCAATATAAAATAATCCACACGGGCACCACATTAGGTACACTACATATGACGAGTTACAGGTAATGAACTCCCTTATGTCAAATCTCTCGCCATCACCATTAGTTACATTCGTTATGCCCCTATTTTGTACCCTTACTGTGCGACAACAAATGCACTTCCTGCAACTATAAAACCCTTTGAGATCTATCCTCATGATATTCTCATCAGGGGGGTCTAATATCTTTTTTACCACCTGATCTCCAAAGCTCGGTGCTTTTTTATAGATAAATTTGGGTTGTTGTGGCAGGAAGTCTCCAAGGTGTCTGTCTTTACAGAGAATGTGCCAGTGCTTTCTATAGATGTTTTCTACTTCTTTGTACTGACAATGGAAATTCGAGATAAATCCCACCTGATGTTGGGTATGCGTTACCTGATCCTCTTTCTTTTTCAAACATTGAGCTCTAGGTATATCAGCCACTTCATTGATCAATCCATCTATAGTAGTGGTCTTATACCCTTTTTGAATGAATTTGTCCTTTAGGACCCCGGCCTGTGTGTGGTAATCCTCAATTTCAGTACAATTACGTCGTACCCTTAGGAACTGACCCTTTGGTATGTTTCTTATCCATGCAGGGTGATGACCACTCCTGATGGATAAGTAGCTGTTACGGTCAGTGACCTTGAAATATACTTTGGTGCTAATGACATTTGAGTTACTTTTCATTATTGTTAATTCCAGGAAATTTACTGACTCTTTACTGATTTGGTGGTCCAGTTTGATGTTATTCTCATTCTGGTTTAAGTCCTTCAGAAATAACTCAACAGATTCCCTAGATCCCTCCCAAATGAACAGGAGGTCATCTATGAATCTACGATAAAATTTCAGTTGAGGTAATTGTCTACTGAAGATACGTCTATCCTCCCACTCGGCCATAAACAGGTTGGCGAGGCTGGGGGCGTATTTAGCCCCCATCGCCACGCCAACCTGCTGGGAGAAGAATTTTCCACCGTACCAGAAGTAGTTGTGAGAAATGCAAAAGTCCAGAGTCTGTCCCAAAAAGCACTTCTGCATATGTGGGATATCCTCACGTTGGCTCAAAGCCCAATTTAAGGCTAACGAGGCATCCTCATGTTGTATTACAGTGTATAAGGAGGCCACGTCAGCCGTAACTAAGAAGGACTCTAAATTTGCATCCAACCTAATCTCCTGTAGCATCAGCAGTAGGTCCGACGTATCCTTCAGATACGCTCTAGTGCATTTAACGCTTGGCTGAAGGAACTTGTCCAGATATTCACCCAGCCTCGCAGTAACAGATCCAATCCCATTAACGATTGGTCGAGGGGGTGGACAGGATGCATTTTTGTGGACTTTGGGTAGTGTGTAAATTACAGGAATTCTACACATACTCGGCATAAGATATCTTTTTTCTTTTGAATTCAAAGCATTAGTTCTATAGCCCCATTCCACCAATGCTTGAAGTTGTTCCATATATGCCGTTGTTGGATCTGAGTGTAACTTTTTATAGGTTACCTCATCATTCAACAATTCACATAGTTGATTTTGGTAGAATACTTTATCCATAACAACCACCCCCCCTCCCTTATCCGCTGGGCGGATAACAATATTTTTTCTTCCTTCCAAAGATTTAATACCCTCCCTGATATACTCAGGGTTAACCCTTTTCTTCTGGGGTAGTTCTTCAAGATCTTTCAGGACTAGGCTTTTGAATACCTCTATATAGTGGTTGCTGGGGTTTTGAGGGTTAAAAATTGATTTGTTCTTTAGTCCACTATCTATTTTACTAGAACAAGTAGGCCTTATTGAAGGGTCTACTGGATGATTTAAGAAATGTTTTTTTATATTCATAGTTCTAATAAATTTATGAGTATCTATATATACCTGGAACTTATTCATTTCTTTCTTTTGTGCACACTTCAGGCCTAAGTTTAATATATTCAATTCTTTTTGATCGAGCTCAACATTGCTTATATTGTATATACCTCCATTTACGCATCTCTCATGCGTTTTTTTTGGTGGATTTTCGCTTCCCAGCCCTACATCCCCGTTTCCTCTTTGAGGTATTGTAGGAGCTCTGTTTTGGGAGTGTGTGGGGCCACTCAGCCCCTTTACTCTCTGGTTGCCCCCTTGGTTGTTCTTCCTTGGGGTATTTCCTCCTCTCCCCCCCCTCCCCCGTGATCCTAAAAAAGAATTTTGTGGACCATTATATTTATCATCATTTCTCACAGGTGTGAAGCGATTATAAGATGCCATATCGCCTCTAGGGTCTGAGAAGTGATTCGGGGGTGGATACTCGTACTGTTGTTGCCAGGGATGAAAATTCTGTGGTGGATAGTATCCATATAAGGCATTAGGCTGACCCCCATGTCCATATGAGGCATTAGGCTGACCCCCATGTCCATATGAGCCATTAGGCTGGCCCCCATGTCCATGTCCTTTATTCATATAAGGGGATTGATACCCATAATCTGATTGGGGAAATCTGCCTCTATCCTGTGAGGGTTTAGGTGAGTGATAGTTATTATCATAATGGTTAGTTCCATTACTTTGTGACCCTTTTTGTTTCCCTTGGCCGGAGGTTTTCACCTCATTTTTTTGGGTTGTACTTTTCCCATTTAATCTTTTAAATTGTTCCATACCAGAGGGAATTTGGGATCCTGTATCATCATGTCCTATTTCCCTAAAGTTTTCACTAGTGCCCACATTGTTGTTCATCAAGTTGGTCTGCCATACATAAATATTTCCAGTTTTAAAATCATTGGAGTCTCTAATGTATTTTTTGACCTTTTTTTTCTGGGTTTCACGATCAACTTTTTCTAGTTTTTTCTTCATACTAGTGTTGAAATCCTTCATTGCATTAGAGTCCTTAAAAGATTCGAGTTTGACCTCTATATCTTTAATTTTTTCATTCAATAATCCTAATTTAATACGTTTTCTAGTTAAAACCAAATTCTGTAATTCTTTACCCATTCGATTAAAAAATTCTAGCCATTCATCTATATACTTTTGCTCGTTTAGTCCATCCTGGGGGGAAACCTCCCATCTTAGACTTCTAAAAATAAGATTCTCCTTCAGATAGTGCTCAAAAGTAAAAACATCCCACCATGTTTTTATCCTTTTTTCTAATAAGTTATCTAATGTTTTTAATAACCCTGATATATCCTCTTCACAATCGGTGATATCCTGATTAGTAGAAAAAATACATTCGGGGTCCATTTGCCTATTCAGCAAATAGTTAAACGCATCCATGGCTGCAGGTGGTTAAATAAAACTATAATAGATAACACAGGAATCCAAATGAACCGCCCCTATTCGGACACCTTCCACCGCGCTCAGGTGATACAAGCCCTAAACTATAGCTGCCACTTAAACATAAATTATATAGGTGAATTTGTGTAAAAAAATCTTAAATTAAAAAGACTTATAACAAATAGCGGCGCTGTAATATATATCACACTTCTAAACACACAATATTCCAGTGAGAAAGTATAAATATAATAAACTCAACATATATGTGTAAAATAACTTAACACACCTAATATGTGCCCAATGTTATATATAAAAATAAAACATATACAAACATTAATGAATATATGTGTAAGATGCTTGGCAGCAGCCAATCAAACCCAAAAATATATATATATAAATAAAGTTCAAATCTATATAAATAAAGTTCAAATAACCGCTGGTGGTTAGTGCAAAAATTCAAAATGAATACTTGAAGTGAAATAAATCAATCAAATAAAATCTTCTGTGCTCTTCCACCACACCACAGTGACTTGTGCCTCCTCCCCAAAAGAAACGCACTCACCACAAAGGTATGCCCACACTTTCGTGAAGGGCCACTGCGCATAAAGGTCCCTCCAAGGGGGGTCAATCGAATTCCCACAGATCAAATAATATGATTGGTTAATTGGTTGGCTGGTTAGGCTCCACATATGAAATAAAAGAGGAAGCTTTCCATAGTGTGAATCAGTAAAACAATTTTAATGCAAAATTTTAAAACGCACTTCAAAAGTTCCACTCACATTTATCACATTTAAAACCAGCATAGAAAATGACACACAGCACCGCACTGCACTGCAAATCCAATTCCAAACACTGTCTGTTAAGTGGTCACGGCGGACCCAAGGTGTACCAGGCTCAGCCTGTATATCTCTCACCCCGTCTCTTTGGCCGGACCTCCAAATTAGACAAAACTCCGCTCCTTCCTGGGCTCCCTGCGCTATGGTATCTCTCTTGTTAGTTGCCGCTTAGCCACGCCCCCGACATGTTTCGTCATAGGTTAGACTTAATCATGGGGTTGGCTAAGCGGAGCGACAATCACCTTTTTATACCCTCCCCAATTACGGCCATCGGCTACTGCGCATGCGCGTATCAGAATCTTCGCGCATGCGCGATACACAGTTGGCGCCTGCGCACACCTTGTGTCCCCGTTTGCCTAATGTAGCACTATTTGACATCCTAAACAACAAATGCTACTCCCATTGCATGGAGTTAATGATCCTTCTGTGTTATTCGCTCCCATATTAGTTGTGCGGCGGAGCTATTAAACACTTCACAGTGCATTTATATTTACTATGTTATTTACAACACATAAATATCTGATCTATATACCTAACAGATGAACGGCTAGATTGCTATAAAATATGGGTATTTGTACTCACTTCACAATTAAAAAGTTTTTAAAAGTTTTCGGATGACCGATCAAAAAACTGTATAAGTGAAATAATGAGAAAATAAATAAAATTAAATAAAAATTAAAAGTAAAAAATAAATAAAAATAAAAATAAAAATAAAATAAGAGTAAAAATAAAAATAAAAATAAAACTAAATAAAAATAAAATAAAAATAAAAATAAAAATAAAAATAAAAATAAAAATAAAAGTAAAAATAAATATAAAAATAAAATAAAACAAAAATATACAAATATAAAGCAAAAATATAAATATAAATAATACCAGAATATATAATACAAAATTAAATAGAATGTGAGTAAATAGACTGTATGACCCTACAAATTACCAGATACAATCTAAAACTCTTGAAAGTTATATTACAAATTATAATTTAAAAACAGCTAAAAATTGTCTTATAACTGTCTAAAAATTGTCTAAAAATTATTGATGAAACAATTTAGGTCCAATTCAATATTTAACCCTCTCGGGAAAAGACATTTGAAAAGAAAAATCCATTTTGTTTCCCTTTGGGAGTTGTCTCTTATACGATTAGAGCCCCTCCATGTCTGGTGTACTATGTCTAGCCCAACAAATTGTAATAAAGAGGGGTCTTGTTGATGTTTTTCCTTAAAATGTAACGATACACTATGATATCTGAACCCCTTCTTTATGTTGGCCAAGTGCTCGGCTATGCGTACTCTCAATAGCCTCTTGGTCCTGCCAATATAAAATAATCCACACGGGCACCACATTAGGTACACTACATATGACGAGCTACAGGTAATGAACTCCCTTATGTCAAATCTCTCGCCATCACCATTAGTTACATTCGTTATGCCCCTATTTTGTACCCTTACTGTGCGACAACAAATGCACTTCCTGCAACTATAAAACCCTTTGAGATCTATCCTCATGATATTCTCATCAGGGGGGTCTAATATCTTTTTTACCACCTGATCTCCAAAGCTCGGTGCTTTTTTATAGATAAATTTGGGTTGTTGTGGCAGGAAGTCTCCAAGGTGTCTGTCTTTACAGAGAATGTGCCAGTGCTTTCTATAGATGTTTTCTACTTCTTTGTACTGACAATGGAAATTCGAGATAAATCCCACCTGATGTTGGGTATGCGTTACCTGATCCTCTTTCTTTTTCAAACATTGAGCTCTAGGTATATCAGCCACTTCATTGATCAATCCATCTATAGTAGTGGTCTTATACCCTTTTTGAATGAATTTGTCCTTTAGGACCCCGGCCTGTGTGTGGTAATCCTCAATTTCAGTACAATTACGTCGTACCCTTAGGAACTGACCCTTTGGTATGTTTCTTATCCATGCAGGGTGATGACCACTCCTGATGGATAAGTAGCTGTTACGGTCAGTGACCTTGAAATATACTTTGGTGCTAATGACATTTGAGTTACTTTTCATTATTGTTAAGTCCAGGAAATTTACTGACTCTTTACTGATTTGGTGGTCCAGTTTGATGTTATTCTCATTCTGGTTTAAGTCCTTCAGAAATAACTCAACAGATTCCCTAGATCCCTCCCAAATGAACAGGAGGTCATCTATGAATCTACGATAAAATTTCAGTTGAGGTAATTGTCTACTGAAGATACGTCTATCCTCCCACTCGGCCATAAACAGGTTGGCGAGGCTGGGGAGGGTATAAAAAGGTGATTGTCGCTCCGCTTAGCCAACCCCATGATTAAGTCTAACCTATGACGAAACATGTCGGGGGCGTGGCTAAGCGGCAACTAACAAGAGAGATACCATAGCGCAGGGAGCCCAGGAAGGAGCGGAGTTTTGTCTAATTTGGAGGTCCGGCCAAAGAGACGGGTGAGAGATATACAGGCTGAGCCTGGTACACCTTGGGTCCGCCGTGACCACTTAACAGACAGTGTTTGGAATTGGATTTGGATTTGCAGTGCAGTGCGGTGCTGTGTGTCATTTTCTATGCTGGTTTTAAATGTGATAAATGTGAGTGGAACTTTTGAAGTGCGTTTTAAAATTTTGCATTAAAATTGTTTTACTGATTCACACTATGGAAAGCTTCCTCTTTTATTTCATATGTGGAGCCTAACCAGCCAACCAATTAACCAATCATATTATTTGATCTGTGGGAATTCGATTGACCCCCCTTGGAGGGACCTTTATGCGCAGTGGCCCTTCACGAAAGTGTGGGCATACCTTTGTGGTGAGTGCGTTTCTTTTGGGGAGGAGGCACAAGTCACTGTGGTGTGGTGGAAGAGCACAGAAGATTTTATTTGATTGATTTATTTCACTTCAAGTATTCATTTTGAATTTTTGCACTAACCACCAGCGGTTATTTGAACTTTATTTATATAGATTTGAACTTTATTTATATATATATATTTTTGTGTTTGGGTTTGATTGGCTGCTGCCAAGCATCTTACACATATATTCATTAATGTTTGTATATGTTTTATTTTTATATATAACATTGGGCACATATTAGGTGTGTTAAGTTATTTTACACATATATGTTGAGTTTATTATATTTATACTTTCTCACTGGAATATTGTGTGTTTAGAAGTGTGATATATATTACAGCGCCGCTATTTGTTATAAGTCTTTTTAATTTAAGATTTTTTTACACAAATTCACCTATATAATTTATGTTTAAGTGGCAGCTATAGTTTAGGGCTTGTATCACCTGAGCGCGGTGGAAGGTGTCCGAATAGGGGCGGTTCATTTGGATTTCTTCATCCTGTGTTATCTATTATAGTTTTATTTAACCACCTGCAGCCATGGATGCGTTTAACTATTTGCTGAATAGGCAAATGGACCCCGAATGTATTTTTTCTACTAATCAGGATATCACCGATTGTGAAGAGGATATATCAGGGTTATTAAAAACATTAGATAACTTATTAGAAAAAAGGATAAAAACATGGTGGGATGTTTTTACTTTTGAGCACTATCTGAAGGAGAATCTTATTTTTAGAAGTCTAAGATGGGAGGTTTCCCCCCAGGATGGACTAAACGAGCAAAAGTATATAGATGAATGGCTAGAATTTTTTAATCGAATGGGTAAAGAATTACAGAATTTGGTTTTAACTAGAAAACGTATTAAATTAGGATTATTGAATGAAAAAATTAAAGATATAGAGGTCAAACTCGAATCTTTTAAGGACTCTAATGCAATGAAGGATTTCAACACTAGTATGAAGAAAAAACTAGAAAAAGTTGATCGTGAAACCCAGAAAAAAAAGGTCAAAAAATACATTAGAGACTCCAATAATTTTAAAACTGGAAATATTTATGTATGGCAGACCAACTTGATGAACAACAATGTGGGCACTAGTGAAAACTTTAGGGAAATAGGACATGATGATACAGGATCCCAAATTCCCTCTGGTATGGAACAATTTAAAAGATTAAATGGGAAAAGTACAACCCAAAAAAATGAGGTGAAAACCTCCGGCCAAGGGAAACAAAAAGGGTCACAAAGTAATGGAACTAACCATTATGATAATAACTATCACTCACCTAAACCCTCACAGGATAGAGGCAGATTTCCCCAATCAGATTATGGGTATCAATCCCCTTATATGAATAAAGGATATGGACATGGGGGCCAGCCTAATGGCTCATATGGACATGGGGGTCAGCCTAATGCCTCATATGGACATGGGGGTCAGCCTAATGCCTTATATGGATACTATCCACCACAGAATTTTCATCCCTGGCAACAACAGTACGAGTATCCACCCCTGAATCACTTCTCAGACCCTAGAGGCGATATGGCATCTTATAATCGCTTCACACCTGTGAGAAATGATGATAAATATAATGGTCCACAAAATTCTTTTTTAGGATCACGGGGGAGGGGGGGGAGAGGAGGAAATACCCCAAGGAAGAACAACCAAGGGGGCAACCAGAGAGTAAAGGGGCTGAGTGGCCCCACACACTCCCAAAACAGAGCTCCTACAATACCTCAAAGAGGAAACGTGGATGTAGGGCTGGGAAGCGAAAATCCACCAAAAAAACGCATGAGAGATGCGTAAATGGAGGTATATACAATATAAGCAATGTTGAGCTCGATCAAAAAGAATTGAATATATTAAACTTAGGCCTGAAGTGTGCACAAAAGAAAGAAATGAATAAGTTCCAGGTATATATAGATACTCATAAATTTATTAGAACTATGAATATAAAAAAAACATTTCTTAAATCATCCAGTAGACCCTTCAATAAGGCCTACTTGTTCTAGTAAAATAGATAGTGGACTAAAGAACAAATCCATTTTTAACCCTCAAAACCCCAGCAACCACTATATAGAGGTATTCAAAAGCCTAGTCCTGAAAGATCTTGAAGAACTACCCCAGAAGAAAAGGGTTAACCCTGAGTATATCAGGGAGGGTATTAAATCTTTGGAAGGAAGAAAAAATATTGTTATCCGCCCAGCGGATAAGGGAGGGGGGGTGGTT
The DNA here is from genome assembly GCA_028564925.1 of Lithobates sylvaticus. Lineage (NCBI taxonomy): Eukaryota > Metazoa > Chordata > Amphibia > Anura > Ranidae > Lithobates > Lithobates sylvaticus. The sequence goes on along the minus strand of CM053031.1, from coordinate 189,208,832 downwards.
GTTATGGATAAAGTATTCTACCAAAATCAACTATGTGAATTGTTGAATGATGAGGTAACCTATAAAAAGTTACACTCAGATCCAACAACGGCATATATGGAACAACTTCAAGCATTGGTGGAATGGGGCTATAGAACTAATGCTTTGAATTCAAAAGAAAAAAGATATCTTATGCCGAGTATGTGTAGAATTCCTGTAATTTACACACTACCCAAAGTCCACAAAAATGCATCCTGTCCACCCCCTCGACCAATCGTTAATGGGATTGGATCTGTTACTGCGAGGCTGGGTGAATATCTGGACAAGTTCCTTCAGCCAAGCGTTAAATGCACTAGAGCGTATCTGAAGGATACGTCGGACCTACTGCTGATGCTACAGGAGATTAGGTTGGATGCAAATTTAGAGTCCTTCTTAGTTACGGCTGACGTGGCCTCCTTATACACTGTAATACAACATGAGGATGCCTCGTTAGCCTTAAATTGGGCTTTGAGCCAACGTGAGGATATCCCACATATGCAGAAGTGCTTTTTGGGACAGACTCTGGACTTTTGCATTTCTCACAACTACTTCTGGTACGGTGGAAAATTCTTCTCCCAGCAGGTTGGCGTGGCGATGGGGGCTAAATACGCCCCCAGCCTCGCCAACCTGTTTATGGCCGAGTGGGAGGATAGACGTATCTTCAGTAGACAATTACCTCAACTGAAATTTTATCGTAGATTCATAGATGACCTCCTGTTCATTTGGGAGGGATCTAGGGAATCTGTTGAGTTATTTCTGAAGGACTTAAACCAGAATGAGAATAACATCAAACTGGACCACCAAATCAGTAAAGAGTCAGTAAATTTCCTGGACTTAACAATAATGAAAAGTAACTCAAATGTCATTAGCACCAAAGTATATTTCAAGGTCACTGACCGTAACAGCTACTTATCCATCAGGAGTGGTCATCACCCTGCATGGATAAGAAACATACCAAAGGGTCAGTTCCTAAGGGTACGACGTAATTGTACTGAAATTGAGGATTACCACACACAGGCCGGGGTCCTAAAGGACAAATTCATTCAAAAAGGGTATAAGACCACTACTATAGATGGATTGATCAATGAAGTGGCTGATATACCTAGAGCTCAATGTTTGAAAAAGAAAGAGGATCAGGTAACGCATACCCAACATCAGGTGGGATTTATCTCGAATTTCCATTGTCAGTACAAAGAAGTAGAAAACATCTATAGAAAGCACTGGCACATTCTCTGTAAAGACAGACACCTTGGAGACTTCCTGCCACAACAACCCAAATTTATCTATAAAAAAGCACCGAGCTTTGGAGATCAGGTGGTAAAAAAGATATTAGACCCCCCTGATGAGAATATCATGAGGATAGATCTCAAAGGGTTTTATAGTTGCAGGAAGTGCATTTGTTGTCGCACAGTAAGGGTACAAAATAGGGGCATAACGAATGTAACTAATGGTGATGGCAAGAGATTTGACATAAGGGAGTTCATTACCTGTAACTCGTCATATGTAGTGTACCTAATGTGGTGCCCGTGTGGATTATTTTATATTGGCAGGACCAAGAGGCTATTGAGAGTACGCATAGCCGAGCACTTGGCCAACATAAAGAAGGGGTTCAGATATCATAGTGTATCGTTACATTTTAAGGAAAAACATCAACAAGACCCCTCTTTATTACAATTTGTTGGGCTAGACATAGTACACCAGACATGGAGGGGCTCTAATCGTATAAGAGACCTCTCCCAAAGGGAAACAAAATGGATTTTTCTTTTCAAATGTCTTTTCCCGAGAGGGTTAAATATTGAATTGGACCTAAATTGTTTCATCAATAATTTTTAGACAATTTTTAGACAGTTATAAGACAATTTTTAGCTGTTTTTAAATTATAATTTGTAATATAACTTTCAAGAGTTTTAGATTGTATCTGGTAATTTGTAGGGTCATACAGTCTATTTACTCACATTCTATTTAATTTTGTATTATATATTCTGGTATTATTTATATTTACATTTTTGCTTTATATTTGTATATTTTTGTTTTATTTTATTTTTATATTTATTTTTACTTTTATTTTTATTTTTATTTTTATTTTTATTTTTATTTTATTTTTATTTTTATTTTTATTTTTATTTTATTTTTATTTAGTTTTATTTTTATTTTTATTTTTACTCTTATTTTATTTTTATTTTTATTTTTATTTATTTTTTACGTTTAATTTTTATTTAATTTTATTTATTTTCTCATTATTTCACTTATACAGTTTTTTGATCGGTCATCCGAAAATAGGTGACCGATAAAGAGTTAAATTGGGAATCTTGTAATTCTCAAGAAACTGTTTGAATAATCTTTTAAAACTTTTAAAAACTTTGTTGTGAGTACAAATACCCATATTTTATAGCAATCTAGCCGTTCATCTGTTAGGTATATAGATCAGATATTTATGTGTTGTAAATAACATAGTAAATATAAATGCACTGTGAAGTGTTTAATAGCTCCGCCACACAACTAATATGGGAGCGAATAACACAGAAGGATCATTAACTCCATGCAATGGGAGTAGCATTTGTTGTTTAGGATGTCAAATAGTGCTACATTAGGCGAACGGGGACACAAGGTGTGCGCAGGCGCCAACTGTGTATCGCGCATGCGCGAAGATTCTAATACGCGCATGCGCAGTAGCCGATGGCCGTAATTGGGGAGGGTATAAAAAGGTGATTGTCGCTCCGCTTAGCCAACCCCATGATTAAGTCTAACCTATGACGAAACATGTCGGGGGCGTGGCTAAACGGCAACTAACAAGAGAGATACCATAGCGCAGGGAGCCCAGGAAGGAGCGGAGTTTTGTCTAATTTGGAGGTCCGGCCAAAGAGACGGGGTGAGAGATATACAGGCTGAGCCTGGTACACCTTGGGTCCGCCGTGACCACTTAACAGACAGTGTTTGGAATTGGATTTGGATTTGCAGTGCAGTGCGGTGCTGTGTGTCATTTTCTATGCTGGTTTTAAATGTGATAAATGTGAGTGGAACTTTTGAAGTGCGTTTTAAAATTTTGCATTAAAATTTTTTACTGATTCACACTATGGAAAGCTTCCTCTTTTATTTCATATGTGGAGCCTAACCAGCCAACCAATTAACCAATCATATTATTTGATCTGTGGGAATTCGATTGACCCCCCTTGGAGGGACCTTTATGCGCAGTGGCCCTTCACGAAAGTGTGGGCATACCTTTGTGGTGAGTGCGTTTCTTTTGGGGAGGAGGCACAAGTCACTGTGGTGTGGTGGAAGAGCACAGAAGATTTTATTTGATTGATTTATTTCACTTCAAGTATTCATTTTGAATTTTTGCACTAACCACCAGCGGTTATTTGAACTTTATTTATATAGATTTGAACTTTATTTATATATATATATTTTTGTGTTTGGGTTTGATTGGCTGCTGCCAAGCATCTTACACATATATTCATTAATGTTTGTATATGTTTTATTTTTATATATAACATTGGGCACATATTAGGTGTGTTAAGTTATTTTACACATATATGTTGAGTTTATTATATTTATACTTTCTCACTGGAATATTGTGTGTTTAGAAGTGTGATATATATTACAGCGCCGCTATTTGTTATAAGTCTTTTTAATTTAAGATTTTTTTACACAAATTCACCAGTATAAATATCTTCCCTATTGGCCGGAAGTGATGTCTTTTGATGACGCTTTGGAGGAGGGGCGAAACGCATCAACGTAATTTCCGGCCTACGATCTAACCATTGACGCCATTTCCTGCCTCCGTGGCACACACGCTAATCCATCGGCGATTGCAGAAGTTCGCTCTGAGTGTTTGCTTTCCTATTTGCATCCTGTAAGTAGCGCTTAGCACGCAGCTTTTAAACTGAAGCCTCACAGTACTTCACCATATAGTGTTCTTTTTTTAATCGATGGAAAACTTGTATGAAAAACACCTGTGAAAAACATCTGTGATTCAGTGTGTACCCTGTGCTCCTTGTATTTTCTCCATATCATCAGCCTACCTGTTGCCTAATTAGCCTTGCTGGCCTGCTTGTGCGGTGAGTTCAGCCCAAGAAGGAGCATAAATCACACATATAATTTCCTAACAACCTATCACACTTTTAAAGGCCCTGGAGCACCAGAACAGTGGAAATGCATAATGAGTCTTTTGAACATATTATTTTTTTCAACAAGTTTTTGAAATTTGTGGAAAGAAAATGAAAACTTATTTTATTTTACTTTTTTACACAAAGTGGTCAATTCATAAGATTTTTCTTACATAGCATGTACATAGCAAAAATGACACCCAAAATACATTCTGCTACTCGTCCCAAGTATGGTGATACCGCATGTGTGAGACTTTTACACAGCCTGGCCACATACAGAGGCCCAACATGCAGTGGGCACCATCAGGCGTTCTTGGAGCATAAATTTCCTGATGACCTATCATACTTTTGAAGGTCCTGGAGCACCAGGACAGTGGAATTAATGACCCCATTTTGGAAAGCAAACACCCCAACATATATTCTATGAGGCATGGGCTGCAGATAGGTACTCGGGTACTCTGATGGGTTGGAGACAGGTACTCGGGTACTCTGAGGGTTTGTGACAGGTACTCGGGTACTCTGATGGGCTGGTGACAGGAACTCAGGTACTCTGATGGTCTGCAGATAGGTACTCAGTTGCTCGGTGCTGGGGACAGGTACTCGAGTACTCTGATGGGCTGGTGACAGGTACTCGGGTACTCTGATGGGCTGGTGACAGGTACTCGGGTACTCTGAGGGGTTGTGACAGGTACTCGGGTACTCAGATGGTCTGCAGATTGGTACTCAGGTACTCTGATGGGCTGGTGACAGGTACTCGAGTACCCTGATGGGCTGGTGACAGGTACTTTTTATTACTGGGGCAATCAGTGTGTTTTACTTTGTACTGTGATCAGTAACTAGTAGACATGTGCATTCGTTTTCGTCCGAATGCATTTTCGTCCGAATTTCAGGTATTTTCGTTATCATTTTAACAAACGATAACGAAAGTGCAGAATCCTAAAAACGAAAGATCCGACATAAACAAATGCTTTATTTTCGTTGTAACAACAGTTCGATATAGATAGGAGATTCGACGCTGACAATAACAATCTGTGTCCATTGAACATGTGGTCGAATGTGCCTAAACTTAACTCTATTAGTCCAAGATTATTCTACATAGAGAGAAAAGATTCGACGCAGAAAGGAAAGATTCGACGTAGAAAGGAAAGATTCGACGTAGAAAGGAAAGATTTGACGTAGAAAGGAAAAATTTGACGTAGAGAGGAAAGATTGCTGCTGGAATTGGGTGGAATTGCAGCTAAACTGTACAGAGTCATACAGTTTAGCTGCTCCGTCGAATCTTCTTTGAACATTCGACAGACACCATAAGCCTTCAATGACAGATTCGACCTTAATTCATTTGAATTTTCGGACGAATGCAATTTTTAACGAAAAACGAAATAAATAAAAACGAATTTCGGGAGTAACTAAATAAATTTATTTTTCGGACGAAAACGAAATTCCGAAACAAAATATTTCAGTGTGCACATGTCTAGTAACTAGCTGTCACTGCGATCTCCTCCTTGCACATGATCGGTGTGTGAGGAGGAGAACCCGGTAACAGCTAGTCACCCCGGTTTGTTTACATTCTGTGACCGGCTGTGATTGGACACAGCCGGTCGCTTGGTAAAGAGACAATTTCATCGGCTGTATCTGTCAGAGTCACACGCTGCATCCCTGATCGCCACTCTGCGCGCCCCTGGACGCTCACAAGCGGCGTGCACAAGGACAGTGTTTGTGACTGGCTGTGATTGGATACAGCCGGTTACGTGGTAAAGAGACATTTTTATTGGCTCTTTACACTGATCAGGGTTGGGCTTTGTCCCGAGGGACATGCCTCATCCCCGATCACCGCACTGCGTGCACCCAGGGGTGTGCGAGAGCGGCGAGAACGGGCGGACGTCATATAATGCCCACCAGGAGGGAGGGGAAGTACCTGCCGGCATCATTTCACTATGGCCTGTTATGGAGGTGGTTAAGGTGGTTGTAAGGGCTGAAGGTTTTTTACCTTCATGCATTCTTTGCAAGAAAGTAAAAAACCTTTTGTATGCAGCAGCTTCCCCCCCAGCCCCCCTAATACTTACCTGAGCCCCATCTTGATCCAGCGATGTGCACGAGAGTAGCGACTCTCCCAGGTTTTTTCCTCCTCATTGGCTGAAACAGCAGCGGGAGCCATAGGCTTCTGCTACTCTCACTCACAGCCAGTGAGCCAATAAGGAGAGAGCGGGGACGAGGCCAAACCACGCTTTGTGTGTAAATGGACACACAGAGCAGCAGCTTGGGATCAAGCCTGCTCATGTGCCTCCATAACAAGCTGCTGGTTATAGGGGCACTCAGCAGGAGGAAGGAGTGGCCAGGAGCGGCGGCAGGCTGCACAGATCATGTAAGTTTATTAAAAAAAAAATCCACTTTTGATATCACTTTAAGTTATAGATGTAGCATTGTCCACCACGGTCAGAAGGATATGGTAGTTCAATATTGGGGGGAAAAAAACAGGTGGGTTCATATCTCTTGTCAGTGCTGTGAGAGGAGGGGGGAGCCTGCATATCCTCCAATTTTTTCTGGGTTGAGCATTGGTTGTGACAAGAACCCCATACATGGGGTTTTACCTGCATGCTCGACTGTCCTGATCAGGTCCGGACTGGGACAAAAAATAGGCCCGGGCATTTAAGACTGAGCAGCAAACTTTTCCAGGGAACGGGGGGAGAGATGTCGGTAGACATTCGCGGGGGTGGCTGGTGTCGGTCCTCCACACTGTAATGTGCAGGGGCACTATGATATAAAGGGGTAATGATTACAGTGCCCCTTTACAGTGCAGTCCCCTTTATATTATTGTGGCCATACAATGCTAGTACTGTCTGTCTCCTATTGTGCCCACACTGCCCAGTGACACTGACCTGCTCTCTCTGGTGGTCCTGGACAGCATGGCGCTCTCTTTCTGGTGGTGCGGTACAGCGTGGCTCTCTGGTGGTGCGGGTACAGCGTGGCTCTCTCTGTTGGTGCGGTACAGCGTGGCTCTCTATCTCTGGTGGTTTACGGGAACATCGTGGCTCTCTCTGGTGGTGCGGTGCAGCGTGGCTCACGCTCTCTGGTAGTGCGGGTACAGCGTGGCTCTCTGGTGGTGCGAGTACAGCGTGGCTCTCAGGTGGTGTGGGTACAGCATGGCGGTCTGGTGGTGTGGGTACAGCATGGCTCTCTGGTGGTGCGGGTACAGCGTGGCGCTCATGGCTCTCTGGTGGTGTGGGTACAGCGTGGCACTCTGGTGGTGCGAGTACAGCATGGAACTCATGACTCTCTGGTGCTGCGGGTACAGCGTGGCTCTCTGGTGGTGCGGGTACAGCGTGGCGCTCATGGCTCTCTGGTGGTGTGGGTACAGCGTGGCGCTCTGGTGGTGCGAGTACAGCGTGGAACTCATGGCTCTCTGGTGGTGCGGGTACAGCGTGGCTCTCTGGTGGTGCGGGTACAGCATGGCTCGCGTGGCTCTATCTGGTGGTGCTGGGGCTATTAGTTCCCCCAGCACAGTCCTCTTTCTTTTTCCATGTCTCCTGTAGTACCTGCTTGTTTCCGGGTTTTCTCTTTTCCCCCCAGCAGAGTGCATGCTGGGGACTGTAGCCGTCTCCCTGCTGAGATCAATTGGGCCTCTTATGTCTGGGACTACATATCCCATGATGCCCCACTAGTTCTTTCTGATTGTCCCTCCGCTGTGGCCAATTGGGAGGAAAGAAGAACAAGCAGGAAGCTTTCTTCTCTCCCGTCCCGTGCTGCCAACATGAGAAAGGGAGAGGGGGGGACATCCTGACAGCGGCCCAGAGGAGGAGGAGCAGTCCGTAGGGGCCAAGAGCGGAACTGTCAGCGCGGCTCTGAGGCTGAGCTGTGTGTGAGAGACACACAGCTCAGCCCATGCAGCCGCTAGTTCCGCTGGAGAAGGCACAGGCATGGCCGCATAGCGGTAGGCGAGCGGTGGCCATGGCCTGTGTTAACCCTGTCCAGGCTGCGGTCACCGCTTACCTGCCGCTGTGCGGCCTGAACATCAACAGGCCACGGAACAGGCGGCCCTGACCCACCGGGCAAATGCCCGGTCTGCCCTATGGCCAGTCCGGGTCTGATCCTGATGCATCGTGAGTACATTTTAGAGGCTTTTTTTAAACAATTTTCAGGAGGGGTTCTATCTTGGGGATTCATATATCCAATGCTCCTTTTGGGATATTTTACCATCTTTTACAAAAGGGGATGGCATTTTGAAGTACATGGATACATCAAAATGTTTGTTTTTATGCATTTTTTTGTGATGGATATATATATATATATTAAATGGAATATATAGTCCGCGCTTAGGACAGAGATTAAGGTATGCAGCCTCCCCTGAGTGGACTCCCTAGGGAGCCAGTGAGTAAATGAGAGTGATAAAGGGATAATGGCGCTCCCTACTGCAGAAAAAGTGTATAACTACACTAACCCAACACACCCAGTGCAAATGATATAAAATATATATATGTGAAAAAATGTAGGTTTGAGACCCAATGTTAAGGTTATCATCAGATGGTTAGCATTCCATGCCATGCACAGCCATCCAACCTGAGGGCACTCAAGAGTAGGTGTACCACCAGGAGACCCCCGAGAGCCTAATGCTACACATACATACACACACATATATAATGTGTGGAATTGGTCATATGAAAATGTGTGTACACGTTGATAATGTATACCACTATTGCTTATATATTAATCATATATAAACTTTTATATGTGTTTTTCTTTAGATTCCTTTCGCACTGGGGCGGTTTTCAAGCGCTTTAGTGCTGGAAATAGCCTCTGCTAAGCTCCTGAAAAGCGCCTCCCATTCATTCTAGTGTGACTTTTCACTTGGGCAGTGCGCTTGTGGGACGTTATGAAAAGTCCTGCAAGCAGCATCTTTGGGGTGGGTTGGGAGCGCTATATTTAACGCTCCCAAAATGCCCGCCCATTGGAATGAATGGGCAGCACTTTTAGAGCGTCTGAAAAGCGATTTGAAAGTACAGCAAAATGGGAGTTTAACCTTTTTTTTGGAGTTAAAAGCGCCGCTAAAACAAGCGGCGCTTTAGTGCTAATGGCCGGCATGTTCAGTGTGAATGCACTCTTATATTTTCCTATTTGGCTTGTTTTTATTACCCACATATACATCAGTAGAAAGCTGGACTTTGCTCCAATAAACATGCTGGATTGCTACATTGACATGTGCATTATTTATACCATATCTCTACGATATTATATTGAACATTTATACTTTGTGTTTTTGGAAATTTGGTTTTATGTATAGGATATTGAGAAAGAGAGACTATTATGTTTTTACAAATCTTGGCGTCCTCAATTCCTGCACGCCATAAATTGCACCACTAGTACAATACATATTTTTTTCACTTAAAGATTATCCAGGAGTTGAAAAAAAAAAAAACCTGATAGATTACTACGTTCACTTTTTTCTTATAGGTTGAGTGGCGCTCTTAAACTTATATATATATATATATATATACCGCAATGGTTGACCAACTTTCATCGCATTCCTGGCACACGTAAGCCCACTCTATATATAGGAATGGGCATCCCTGTTTTTTGCAACTTTGGATCAGAATGGGGGTTCTCTAACAGTGATCCTCATTTTTTCCAATGAATTGCATAACAGGGTCATATACTGTGTCGGGTGGTTTTTAGTTTTCTGTCTTATTGCACTTATCACATTAGACTGGCATATTCTGGGTCCTTTATGTGATGTGTGGCAAATTTGGAGGTTCTCCATCTACCCCCTCCCTCTGGTTAGTTCCCTTACGGCTCCATCTTTTTTTTTTTTCCCTCTATCAGGGCATATTATAAATACAATTTATGTATCATCATGGGATATTAACATGATCACCATTATAATGCTGCGCCCTTCCTTTGATAACGGCACTGCTTAAATAACAGTTAACTTTACACATGGGATCTGCCGGTTTAACGGCTCTGTAGCATTCCCTTTCTTAGGTTATTATGTTCCTGCTGTTGCCTTGGTGATCACGACGCCTCCGCCTCAGCATCGGCGTCGTCCCTTTGCTGACTTACAGCGTAAGAGGCGCGGCCTCCGGGTGGGCAGGGGCGCCGTCTCTTGATGGTTACCTTGGAGATGAGGACGCCGCCTTTCTGTTTGCGGCGCCCTCCTCTCGCTCTACGCACAGTGGAGGCAGTTGCAGCTTCCAGATGGATGGAGGCGCTGCCTTCCTGAGCCAATAGCAGGAGCGCCGCCGTCATGGTTACGTCGGCACGCATATCCGAATTAGTTCCCAATATCATACCTATCAGAGGGCAGTGATGACGCCGCTGCCGGGACGGCGGAGACGCCGTTGTCATGACAGCGGAGACGCATCTTTCCCCTCTAGAACACGCAGAGAGAGGAAATCTCCTCTGATTGGTCTTTTCGTTTCAATCCACTCCCCTTTTTCTGATGAAAAGGTTTATCCACCAATACACATTCATGCCAGCCTCTCCCAGCTGTTTTAAATCCCCTATTACACTTTCATTTGGCGCCGTTTTTGAACACAGAGGGCTATATAAAAAGACAAACACCAGGAGCACTTAGTATGCACGCTCCTTACCTGCCTGCAGGACCTACGAGATCATCTCTATTTCGGCTTTCCAAGATTCGATTTTTTATCTTCATCTTGGATAATCAGAGAATTGAACTTTGGTCGTTTAAGTATTTAAATCCCTGTAAGTATATGGACTACAAATTTGGGAATAAGGCCTCCTTTTAGAAAATGGGCCCCCCCATACGTAATTATCTATTTATATTGTTTATTTTTTACTATTTTTCATAGGTCCTTTTCCCATTATACCCAGATTCTTTTGGGGCAATAATAGGATGCAATGGGCGGAGCATGTGGTGCATCGATATTAAGCTTTGGCCCTTTAGCGCTCCCTATGCGGTGATAATAAGCTTGATCTCCATTGGTGGTGTCTGGTGGCGAAAGAGTGTACACATCAACCCTTGGAATTTTTGAGCGGATACATAGGTAGATTTTCATATTTATTTTATTATGATTATATTTTTGTGTTTTCAATAAATTTCATATTTTTTGCTGCTGCACTGTACTGATGTCATATTCTATTTGTAGAAAGAGTGGCTTCCCTGAGGAAGAAATTACATACATATGCACATTTCGAAACGCTTGGATTTTCAGACTACTGTACATCCAGAGCCAATGTTCTCTCATGTCTCTGTATTGTATTTTTATTGTAGCATGAAATGGCCACTCACATATGATGTATGATATGTATGCAGCTACCGTGTAAACACCTCCATTATTTGTAGATATCTGTTGGGATATTTTTTTCTGTTTTTTTGTCTTTTTTTGTATTTGTTTGATATATGAATAAATTTTCAAATATTTTTAAATATACATTGTTTAGTCGTTGACTACATTGCCCTAAAAATCCCATTTATTATGAGGTACTAAAAATCCACAGATTACTATTCCAACACAAGCAATTTTGGGTGCCACACTCTCCCCCCGCTTTGCTGTTGTATTCTGTTGATAAAGGGACTCCCCAACCACCGCCCAATATACACATATCAGCACTCGTAGCCATTGGCTGCAAGGACTGATTGCATGCTGGTTTTCCAGCATGTCCCTTCAACAAAAGCTGGTTATTAGATCAATTTCTGTCAGCCAGACTGTTGTACACACTGACTGAAATTCGTCCAGTTCCTCCTGAATCAGCCTTTTTTGGACCGTGTGTCTGTGTTACAGTCCTAGCAACTCCCCTGATTTTATAGTTTCCATTTTATGACAGATGTTAACATGGTCGTCCGCAGAACTTTTTTCATGGTGGGGGGGCATCATTTTAAGGTCACCGATGCTCTGACCCTTTTCGACAATGTCATTATAACATTATCATGGTCAGAGACTGCAGATGTAGTACAGGTGATGGTCAGAGACTGTGGACATGGCCCAAGAGCCTGTCAGAGACTGCGGACATGGCCCAAGAGCCTGTCAGAGACTGCGGACATGGCACAAGAGACTGTCAGAGACTGCGGACATGGCACAAGAGATGACTAGAGACTGCATACATGTGGGGGGTGACAGAGAGAGACAGAGGGGGTGACAGAGAGAGACAGATGGGGTGACAGAGAGAGACAGAGGGGTGATGGGAAATCATCACTCCTGATCCGATCCCTGATTCCAGGGGGGGCACTTGCCCCCCCTTGCCTATACCTGCGGACACCCATGGATGTTAACACTTACCAGCCACATCTAAGGTCTGCAATTCTTGCTTCAGGTTCATGATTTCTCTGCACAGCTGAATATCATCAATCCTGCAAGAAAACAATAAAAGTACTGACATTAGGAATTGACTAGTTTAATACAAGTTATTAAATTAATATTAGTTTGATAGATTTTCTGTTTTCTTTACTTTTTTCTTTTTCTCCATTTTCTTTTCTTTTATGTGACCTATCGCTAAGAAGAAAAGGGATGGGGTTGTCCCTATTCTCTGAGAAACAATTTAGGTAGTACAAGGCTCAGTTGGTTGGTCTGGGAAGGGATGTTGAATTTGTAAAAAAAAAGGTAAATCCACAAGAAAGTTTGAGGATGAACACATAAGACACTAACATGCTGGTCCTGCTCGGAAAGACCTAGCTTCTGTTCAGCAGGCTTGAAAGATTCCCAAGTGGTGGGAAAGGGATTTGAGCTGAGATGCAGGGCCAAGCAGCACTGGAACAGGGTCCCCTGACAATCAAGACAACAGAGCATCTGATTTTTGTCAAAAGGGCATGTGCCAGGATCTTGTCTTGCATACTAACATTACACAAATTGTCCTGCCACAAACACCCTTTGGGCCCCTTCTGCTAATTTCCTGTTTGGTGAGCATTGATTCCGAGCATGCGTGTTTGTACTTTCGACTTTTGTGTGACAGATTTGTGTACTGACCAACCGAAAATCTGACGTGGAGCTGTTGGTTGACAAAAATTGACTAACCTGTCATCCAACATTTGTTGGCCGAAAATTGGAAAACAATTGTTGAAAGGAGCGTACTAAGGGTAAGAACTTCGGACAACAGCCTGTAAAACAAAAATCCCCTTCTGATTTTTGTACCGGGTGTACGAGGCTTTAGGCCTCGTACACCCGGTACGGAAATCAGGAGGGAAAAGTCTGAAGACGCGCTTGTCTGCTAATTTTTTGGATCGTTAGTACGGTGCATTTCCGACTTTTTCGTAAGACAAAAGCTGGATGTGCAGGCTATACATTTTTTGTCGGATGTGAACTCAACGTCTGATTTTTGGATGGTCAGTACAGAAATCGTCACACAAAAGTCGAAAGTACAAACAGGCATGCTCGGAATCGAGGAACGACTGGGAAGAGTTCGGTCTTTTAAACTACTGTTCGTAATCTAGAATTACATTCGTGATGCGGCAATTGATGAAATGTCAAAATTCTCATCTTCTTTAATGGGATAATAATGAAGCTGCTTTGCATGTAGTTATACCAAACGTATTTTAAAAGGCATTTGTTTTGTACGATCTGAAAATCGCTCATCAAACTTCTAACACGAAATTAGCAGTCGTACAACAATCAAACTACGAGGCCTAAAAGGCAAAACCCTTGATTTTGCATGCTGCCTCAGAAAATACTAAAGTCTAAGGAAAACCATGACACCCAAGCAGCTAGCATTTTCCTAAACGGTCAGTAAAAGTTTTTTTCAGGGCAGTTTTTTTTTAATTGGCCCTATTGTACCAGTATGTCAATAAGAAATAGGTAATTAAAAGAAAATATAGGACCCAAACCCACGCAAATAAATGACCAAAAAAAAAAAAACTACAATAAAGAGCTGCATGTTGTAAAGTGTAAAAAACTCCTAAAACGTCAAAAGAAACGAAGGAACTGTGCTCTTATATGATAAATTACATATTCTTAAATCACCATAGTGAATAAACAAATAAATCTTTATTTGAATATTAAAAAAAACATAAAAATTGTGAAGTCCATGTATAGATCCCACACGTGAATAACATCTTCAGTGAGTATAGGAAAAGTTCCTCTCCACCCGCATGCAGACACACAATGCACACATCAGACTTAATTGATTACAGGGAGTCAAATTATGCATATGGGAAAATCCAAGATGTCATACACAAGGTCACAGGAATGAATGCAAACCGCTGCTGTCATCCATTCAATATATATGTACAGTCGATAGTGTAGCACTGTGATTCTTTACCAGGTAATGCTATATTGAAGGACAATGCTATTAGGTTGGTATTTGGCTCCCTCTAGTGGCCTATGCAGGAAGTGACTTAATTATTCTGAGAAAGGACTCACCCACAATGCTCACCTACCTACCCATGAAACCTAGGTGACTGAACTGCATGCTGGGTAGGAAATAAAAGGCCCAGCACGGGCATTTTCTTTCTCTTCTTGCTGGGACACGTGGCCTGCCTGCATGGATCTGTGGGTGTGCATTAGGAAGAGCGCGGCCTGCTTGGTGCGGAACGAGCCTGCAACCACCAGAGAGACTACCCCATACAGTGCTGGAGCAGTGGTGTGGTTTGACCAGAGGATCCAGGAGCTGACGGAGCTGATGGAGCTAAGCGAGGGTCCCGGTCGTCTTGTGGAGTGGTGCAGGGTGACGGAGCTGACTGGCAGCAGGACTGAGACCATCGGAGTGGAGACATCCAATTATCCAGGCCTGGTGTGGTGAGAGGGCTGTTGCCCAGAACTTATATAAAGCACTTAACACACTATAGACTAGTCATTTCAGTGCTGCTGACACCTGCAGTCCCAAGGAACGGTTCTTCCTAATCAGACTGTGCTCAGACAGGCCTCAAAGTTTAACTTCACTAGGAACTGACTGACGGTCGTAGTGCATTCTGGAGAAAGGAGCTTATAATTGCATTGCATAGTTGAAGTTACTGTTGTTCACTATTTTATGTTACAATACAATCTGCAAACCCTATGGAATACAAATACTGCAGTATAATGGCTAGCTGAAGAAAGAAGAGACTGTACCATTTACTGTAAGGTCTTGCAGGGGAGATCTTGAGTAATTACATTGTTTTGCTAGCACTGTATAGTGTATTGCAGGTTTTAGAGTGTGTGCACGGCCGTTGCTGGAAGTGGGAAGGTGCCCAGAGCCAAGATCTTATCACTCTGAGCATTAGTCCCACTTGGAGACGTGCCTGCAGGGGTCATTTAGTTAACCCTTGAGTGTAGCTATAAACAAACACTCATCTCAGTATTGTGTCAAACTTGTGTGCCAATACAGTTCTTGTGCTTATTGTTCAAACCTGTTTCAGTAAACTCATATTTTGGTTTAAGTACAATTGTTGTGAGGCTTGTTCATTCTCCTAGCAGGTGGAGCAGCGTATACCCAGGTAGCAAAGGTACGGTGTATGTAAACTATTACTATTGAATTGTCCTCTGTTATTGGGTTTCGCACCAACACTGTTACACAGCTGTGTCAAGCGGGTTGAGACAAATCATTGGGGGGTTTAAAAGCAGAGTACAGGCCCAATAAATTACCAGCAGCTCCTTCGGTGGTAGGTGCTACACGTGGGGGCTCGTCCGGGATCTTGTTACTCTGCAATCAAGCCCACCCTCTTGGCGCCAGTATGGACCCCATCACTGTGGTCCAGTGGTGCGAAGCAGAAGGCGTCCGCTCAGAAGCAAGCGTGGCAATTGAGATCCCTGGCAAGGCCTGGGAGGAAGAACCGGTCAGTCAAATTGTAAAGACACTGTTCCCAGACAGAAAGGCATGGGTGATTGCCGTCAGACCAGATCGCAGGACTTCTCGCACTGTTGGAGTGGAGAGAGGGAGTACCCGAAAGCTTCAAAGGCAAAAGTGTACAGCTGGGAAACAAAACAAAGCTTTACATAGTACACCCGAAAGTTTCAGATGAGGGTCCAGTCAGTGCTGGTCAGGTAGAGCCAGCTAGAGGAACAGTTTCCCTTACGATGGTTATCTACCAATCAAGCTGACTTTTGACCCCTCTGTAGCCGGGAAGGCAGAGACCTTTGATACCCTAGCAGTGGTCTGCCCCCGCCCTCCAGGTGCTGGGAAAAGCTCCCTTATCATCTGGACTAATACTGATCTGGTTAGGAGACTTTTGACACCTCTTTAACTGTTGACACCCTTTAAGAACAAGGCACTTCAGCCACGATTGTACATCCTATGTTGAAACAAGTATATCAGAACTTCGTACAAGAGCACAAAGCCCTGTCAGAAGGAGTGGGAAAAATCTGGCGCCTGGACAGAATTGAGAAGGTGCTACAACCAGGTGAAGTAGTCTGTCTACAAGCTTCCATCAAACTGAGTTGGAGACAACCAGGCCCTTTCATCGTCCTTGAGACGGACTCTCAGAAGTAAAATAAAGGACTGGAAATAATCCCAGAAGTTATATCGACCAAAGCGCTTCAGAGAAGTCATGGGAGGGTCTCAGTCAGTGTTCGGAACACAATAACCTCACCTGTGAAGATGCCAGCTCGGGCGTTACTGGGGCAAGTAAATCAAGCAACCCCAGTCTCGCCTGGTGGTTTAGTAGGCAGGGAAGTGGGAGAAATTCCGGAGAAGGAATTCTACCCAAAGAACACTCCTCTTACACCTGCTTGGATGGAGAGGGTAAGACTCAACTCATTAGATGGAAAACTGATTTTTCAAAAAGTGAGTTCGATGTAGGGCTTGAAAAAAGTGCAGAACACAAGATCTGAGTGGAGGAAGATGAACCGTTCAGAGAGAGGGTCAGACGGATTCCAATGGGAGACTTAAAGACCTGCGGGAACAGCTGGCTGAGCTGAAGAAGACAGGAATTATCCGAGAGTCTTGGAGTCCATATGCTTCCCAAATAGTGGTGGTGAGGAAGAAGAATGGGTCATTACGGCTATGTATTGACTATAGTACATTGAACCAAAGGACCGTTCCCAACCAATACACCACACCTCGCATAGAAGATGCCCTACAGAGCCTGTCAGGGGCGAAGTGGTTCAGCATGCTGGACTTAAAGAGTGGGTATTACCAGATCCCCATGCACCCTGAAGATAGGGAGAAGACCACTTTCATTACCCCTGTAGGATTCTTCGAGTTCAACCGCATGCCACAAGGTCTGTCTGGAGCCCCAGCTACTTTTCATAGATTGATGGAGAAGACTGTGGGTGACATGAACCTGATTGAAGTGCTGGTATACTTGGATGATGTCATTGTGTTTGGCAGAACATTGGAAGAGCACAAAGAGCACCTGGAGAAAGTCTTGAAGAGACTCCATGATGAAGGCCTGAAGTTTTCCATGGAAAAGTGCCAATTCTATCAACCTTCAGTGAATTACCTGGGCCACATTGTATCTGCAGAAGGAGTGGCCACAGACCCTCAGAAGCTGGAAGCTGTCACCTCTTGGCCCAGACCCACGAATGTGACCGAGCTTAGGTCATTCTTAGGGTTCTGTTCGTACTACTGGAGGTAGGGTTTGCTAAAATAGCCCACCCACTCACTGAGCTGTTGAAGAACCAAGAAGAAGCTGGTTTAGACTCAGACAAGCCTGGAGAACCAAAAGGGGGACCCAGGAAAAAGAGAGTCAATTCAAGACCAGTGGACTCTGCAATGCGAAGAGACTTTTAGACAGCTGAAGTGGAGTCTTACCACTGCCCCGATCTTGGCCTATGCCGACCCTACCAGACCCTACGAACTGCATGTGGATGCCAGCCGAGACGGACTGGATGGAGTTATTTATCAGGAGCATGACAGACACTTAAGGCCTATTGCTTATGTGAGCCGAAGTCTGGCATCCGCCGAGAGGAATTACCCAACTCACAAGCTCGAATTCCTGGCCTTGAAGTGGGCTGTGGTGGACAAATTAAAAGACTATTTGTATGGTGCGAAATTTGTAATCAAGACGGACAACAACCCCCTCACGTACATGCTCACTACAGCAGAACTGGATGCCTATCAGAGAAGTACTTACCGAGGCCGAAATGCCGAGAGTGGTTCACCCTTGCGACTGAGCGCAGTCCGCCCCCTGGAGGTGAGACAGGGGGTGGATGGCACAAAGAGGCACAGGCTACCCAACCTGGAGATGGAAACTGGAGCAGGTGCCAAGTTCAGGATCAAGAGGATACTGGGGAGTCCAAAACTCAGGTGCAGGTACTGGGCTGAAGATAAACAGGTCCGGGTCACAGGCAGAGATCAACAGGGCAGGAGACAGAGGCAAATCCGGGTCACAAGCAGAGGTTTCAAGGGCCAAAGGCAGACAAGCAGGTAAAGTCCAGTACACAGTCCAAGGGTCAAGGGCAGGAGAAGGCAGCGAAGTCAAAAGGCGAAATCCGGGTCAAAAAGGCAATCAGATCAAACAGGAAGCAGGAACAAAGCTTTGGCAGGAAGCTGAAGACAAGCCAGCGCTGGACTGATCTCAGGCACTTCCTTAAAAGGGCGGTGTGAGTGGTCACGTGATGCTATGACGCCCAGGGACGCTCAGGCGTGCGCCAGTGCGCATGTGCGTACGTCGGAGCGCTGAGCCGCGAGTGCGCATGCGCCGGAGTGCCGTTCCGCCGCGCATGCGCACAGGCAATCGACGCGCAGCGCTCACTTGTAAATTGTCCTGACAGTGCCCTCCCCCGAGGGGTGGCCTCCGGACGCCCAAGCTAGCCATCAGTTCAGGATGTTCTGTCTGGAAAGCTCGGATCAAGCGTGGAGCATGCAGATTTCCTGAGGGTTCCCAAGAGTTTTCTTCTGACGGGTAACCCTCCCATTTAACCAGATATTGAAGTTGCCTCCCCCTTTTCCTGCAACTTAAAATTTTCTCCACCACGAATTCTGTTTCGCCATCCACCAGTACTGGAGGAGGTGGTGGTTCTGATCTTCCTGGAAAAGGACTAGGAGTGACAGGCTTCAGGAGGGAAGCATGGAACACCGGGTGTATCCTGAACGAATCCGGTAAGGAAAGCTCAAAAGCTACAGGATTAATCTTTCGTTTGATCTTGAAAGGACCAATAAACTTTGGTCCTAACTTACGTGTGGGTATGGCTAATTTGAGATTGATTGAGGATAACCACACCTCGTCCCCTATCTTGAAGTCCGGATTTTCCTTCCTCCCCCGGTTGAAATGTCTTTCATACCCTTCCTGGGTCTTCTGCATGGTCTCCTGAATTCTCCGGAAGTTCTGTTGAAGAAAATTAACTCGGTCATGGACCGCAGGGACAGGAGTTTCAGGAAGAGACCCTGGCAGGAAGGAGGGATGGAACCCAAAGTTGGCCCAGAAGGGAGTTTGGTTGGTGGCAGTGTGGACCGCATTGTTGTAGGCGAACTCCGCATAGGGTAGGAGACTGGACCATTCATCTTGGGAATCGGAACAGAAACAGCGGAGGTATCGCTCTAGAGATTGATTTGTCCTCTCCGTCTGGCCATTGCTCTGAGGGTGATAGGCCGAAGAGAGACATATCTTGATTTCAAGGGTTTTGCATAATTCTTGCCAAAACTTGGAGGTGAACTGAGATCCTCTATCGGAAGTGACACTAGCAGGTACCCCGTGGAGTCGAACAATCTCTTTGAAGAATGTGTCAGCTGTAGCAGAAGCGGAAGGAGTCCCAATCATTGGGAGGAAGTGTGCCATCTTTGACAAACGGTCGACCACGACCAGAATGGTGGTGTACCCCTCTGAGGCGGGTAACTCTACAATGAAGTCCATTGATATATCCGCCCATGGGCGCTTCGGGATGGACAAGGGCTTCAGCAGGCCCCAGGCTTTAGAATGAGTTCCTTTGTTGCGTTGGCAAATGATACAAGAGGTGACATAATTCCTGCAGTCTTGTCTCCACCCAGGCCACCAAAAAGAGCGAGAGATTAAATCAGACGTCTTGTGAACCCCAAAATGTCCCGCAAGCTTGTGATCATGTAGGGTCTTGAGCGTTAAAAGTCTTGTTTCTGTGGGGACAAAGACCTTTCCACGTACCCAGAGTAGTCCATCGTGTTCCTCCATTGAGGGAATCCCATGGTCAGTGGGGTGCCCAGATGCCGCCTTGATGGCGGAGACTAGGTCAGGTTGCAGAAGGAGAGACAGGAAGTTCTGTGGTGAAAGGATAGTGTTGGGTTCAGATTCCTGGGGTGTCTCGTGAAACATTCTAGAGAGAGCGTCTGCCTTTCCATTTTTTGAGCCGGGTCTGTAAGAGATATGAAAATTGAATCTTGCAAAGAAGAGAGCCCAACGGGCTTGTCTGGGTCTTAGACGTTTGGCTGTCCTTAGATACTCCAGGTTTCTGTGGTCTGTCCAAATCATGACAGGATGGGAAGCCCCCTCCAGGAGATACCTCCACTCCTCCAGGGCAAACTTAATAGCCAGTAACTCTCTGTTTCCCACGTCATAGTTTTTCTCTGGAGGGCTTAACTTACGTGACGCAAAAGCCACAGGGTGTAACAGAGCTTTCGGCCCCAGTCTCTGGGATAATATAGCTCCAGTAGCCGTCTCCGATGCATCCACCTCCAGCACAAATGGAAGGGCTGGATCTGCATGCATCAGGATGGGAGCGGACGAAAACAATTTTTTCAAAGTGTCAAAAGCTTCTTGTGCTTCCGGGGACCAATGGAATTGGGTACCTTGGTGGGTCAACTTGGTGATGGGTGCCACTATGGAGGAAAAGCCGACAATGAACCTTCGATAGAAGTTTGCGAACCCAATGAATCGCTGTACCCCTTTTTTGTTCACTGGGGCTGGCCACTCCAGTACGGCCTTGACCTTTTGTGGGTCCATGGAGACCCCACCTGTAGAAATGATGAACCCCAAGAACTGCACCGTGGATTTCTCGAATTCGCACTTCTCCGCCTTGAGGTACAATCTGTGGCTGCGGAGGATGGTGAGTACTTGTCTCACGTGTACCCGGTGGAGTTCAAGGGAGTCTGAAAAGATAAGGATGTCGTCCAGATAAACGACAAGGAAGTCGTCAAGGTGTTTACGGAAAATGTCATTTACCAGGTGCTGGAAGGTTGCTGGGGCGTTACAAAGACCGAAGGGCATTACCAAGTATTCATAATGCCCGAATCTGGATCTGAAGGCTGTTTTCCATTCATCTCCTGCCCTGATCCGGATGAGGTTGTAGGCCCCGCGAAGATCCAATTTAGAGAAGATTCTGGCAGACCTGAAACGCTGAAAAAGCTCTGGGATCAAAGGCAGGGGATACCGGTTCTTAATTGTGATTTTATTTAATTCTCTGTAATCGATGCAAGGTCTGAGGGAGCCGTCTCTCTTTCCCACAAAAAAGATGCCAGCTCCGGCGGGTGACGAGGAGGGGCGAATGAACCCCTTCTCCAGGTTCTCGTCAATGTAGGCCTTGAGGACCTTGAGTTCCACTTCGGACAGGGGAAAAATGCAGCCAAAAGGGATCGCTGAACCCGGAAGGAGATCGATGGGACAATCATACGTCCGATGAGGCGGTAAGCGATCTGCCTGTTGTTTATCAAAGACGTCTTGGAATTCCAAGTAAACTGGCGGTACATGAAGAAGATTGTCTGGTATTGATGAAATAGTAAAACAAGTAGCCACAGCCTGGGTGAAGCAATGCTGGGTACAGTGGGGTGACAGGAAGGAGACCTCTCTCTTACCCCAGTTGATCTGCGGTTCGTGGATCTGTAACCACGGAAGCCCCAAGATGATGGGGAACATTGGAGACGGGATAATGTCAAATTGGATAAACTCCTGGTGACCAGAATCGGTAGTGACACGGACGGGTTGGGTCTCGTGGGTGATAAATCCTGAACGAGGAAGAGAGCCATCAGCCAAATGTACCTGCAGATTTCGTTTCTTCGGAACGAGGGGTAAGTGCATCTTGGTAGCTAATGCCGTGTCAAGGAAGCAGCTGCAGGCTCCGGAATCAATTATGGCTGATAGTCGGGTTTCCTTTCCCGGTAGCTGTAAGGAGACAAAGAGGGCGACATAAGTCTGGGAGAACCCAGAAGATTGAAAGTTCATTATACATTGTTGGTAGGACTTACTCGGTCTTACGGGACAGGTGCTGAGAAAATGGCCCGAAGCCCCACAGTACAGGCATAGATTGGCCCGTCGTCTGCGGAGCTGTTCTTCTGGCGTAAGAGGAGCACGAACCAGACCGAGCTGCATGGGTTCTGTCTCCTGGGTATCTACTGCTGGAGTTGAGGTGGTGGGTGAAGACAAGGTTGGTTTAGGAGGATTCCAATAGGTGCGGGGAGACTGAAGACGCTCAGAACGTCTTTCACGCATGCGGCGGTCCAACTTGGTGGCGGCTTGGATCAAACCTTCCAGCGTGTCAGGAGTTTCGGATCTTGCCAACTCATCTTTCAAGGTTTCGGATAACCCCTGGCGATACTGGTATTTAAGAGCCGGTTCGTTCCACCCGGTGTCAGCTGACCACTTCCGGAATTCAACGGTGTAATCCTCTACTGGTCTACATCCCTGAAGCAAGTTATGTAGCGTGGCCTCAGCTGTAGCCCCACGTTGCGGGTCATCATACAATTGTGCCATACTCTCAAAAAAGGTCTCCACCGCATTGAGTGCTGGGCTTCTCTGCTCCATCAGGCTATGGGCCCATGCCTGTGGCTCCTCAGCTAGGAGCGAGATAATGAAGCCCACCTTTACCACTTCAGAAGCAAAAGTCCTGGGCTGGAGCGCAAGGTAGAGTGAGCAGGCATTTTTAAAGGCCCGGAACTTCTTACGGTCACCCGTGAAGCGTTCAGGGGTAGGGACCCTGGGTTCAGGCGATGCCATGATCACAGTGGGGTTTGCTGATCCAGGAGGAGCGGATATTCCACTGGTGGCGGTAGGAGCTGCTAAGGAGGGTGCCGTTAACCCGGAAAGTTGCTGCAGGCGACTGTCCACTTGAGTGTACCCCTCTTGCAGTTTTTGCACGGCTTCAGTTAATGCTGAGACTTGTTGGCACAAAGCCTCAAGGGGTGAACGCACTCTGTCGGCCTCAGACATGGCATGCTTGTACTATCAGAGAAGTACTTACCGAGGCCGAAATGCTGAGAGTGGTTCACCCTTGCGACTGAGCGCAGTCCGCCCCCTGGAGGTGAGACAGGGGGTAGATGGCACAAAGAGGCACAGGCTACCCAACCTGGAGATGGAAACTGGAGCAGGTGCCAAGTTCAGGATCAAGAGGATACTGGGGAGTCCAAAACTCAGGTGCAGGTACTGGGCTGAAGATAAACAGGTCCGGGTCACAGGCAGAGATCAACAGGGCAGGAGACAGAGGCAAATCCGGGTCACAAGCAGAGGTTTCAAGGGCCAAAGGCAGACAAGCAGGTAAAGTCCAGTACACAGTCCAAGGGTCAAGGGCAGGAGAAGGCAGCGAAGTCAAAAGGCGAAATCCGGGTCAAAAAGGCAATCAGATCAAACAGGAAGCAGGAACAAAGCTTTGGCAGGAAGCTGAAGACAAGCCAGCGCTGGACTAATCTCAGGCACTTCCTTAAAAGGGCGGTGTGAGTGGTCACGTGATGCTATGACGCCCAGGGACGCTCAGGCGTGCGCCAGTGTGCATGTGCGTACGTCCGAGCGCTGAGCCGCGAGTGCGCATGCGCCGGAGTGCCGTTCCGCCGCGCATGCGCACAGGCAATCGACGCGCATCGCTCACTTGTAAATTGTCCTGACAATGCCACAGGCCATAGGTGGTTGGCTGCCCTCTTGGAATTTACCTTCAGCCTGAAATACAGACCAGGGGTTGGGAACCGAGACGCAGACGCACTGTCAAGAAGGCCCCACTGTTCCCAGGATCACTCAGAAGGATGGACCCAGCTTACCCCTGAAGGAGTAAAGGCCCTTTGTGAAGGGGCAGAACAACAAGCCAAGGGTGGAGCCAGAGCTGAGGAAGTTGGAGTGTCGGCTGCGGGGGTACCCAGGTGCTATTGTGATGTCACTCATGTCGGAGATGAGGGTTTACCAAAGCTTTCAAAAAAAGACCTTCACAGGGACCAGCAGGAGGATCCCTCTGAAATATAGCACAAAAGGCTTTGGAGAGCCAACACCCGGATCTACTTCTAAGGAATACTCAGAAGGAAGCTCGTCTGTTACATAAAGAGTGGGATCGGTTACAGCTGCAACAAGGGGTGGTCTACCGAAGGGGCCCCTCTGAGTATCCTGAAGAGAAGTGGCAGTTACTCCTACCGGAAAAACACAGAGAAAAGGTGTTGATCGCCTTGCATGATCACCGTGGCCATCTAGTGCCAGAAAGGACCTTTCATTTAGTGAGAGACAGGTTCTATTGGCCTTACATGAGGACTGAAGTGGAGAGCTATTGTCATTCCTGTCTTAGGTGTATACAAAGGAAAACCTTACCCCAGCGAGCCACCCCAATGGGCCATCTGGAGAGTCAAGGGCCAATGGATCTGGTATGCATTGATTTCCTACGTTTGGAATCTGACCTGAGTGGACAGGGAAACATTCTAGTGGTGACGGATCATTTTACCCGTTTTATATGCCCAAGCATTCCCTACCAGAGACCAACAAGCATCTACAGTGGCGAAGACCCTGGTGGAAAAGTTCTTCATACACTATGGCCTACCCCAGCGATTCCATTCGGATCAGCAAAAGGATTTCCAGAATAGTCTAATCAAAAGACTACTTGATTTTTTAAGTATTCAGAAATCCAGAACAACTCCCTACCATCCACAACCAGAGTGATTTAACAGGACTCTCCTGAAAATGTTGGGAACTTTGACCTTTGAACAGAAACCACAATGGAGCAAGTACATAGCAGCTATAGTACATGCTTATAATAGCACCGTGAGTAATGCTACAGGGTATTCCCCCTACCGCTTGATGTCTGAAAGAGAGGCGCGATTACCGGTGGATTTAGCTTTTGGCACCTCTCTGGATAATACTTCAGTTACTTCCCACCGAGGGTATGTAGACAAACTGCGGAAAAACTAGAAAACTGCTTATGATAAGGCTCAAGCCCCATCAGATGCCAGAGGACAAAGGAACAAGAAGAACTTTGACCTCAAGGTACAGATACAGGACCTACAACCTGGTGACCGAGTCCTGTTAAGGAATCTGGGTTTACCAGGACATCGTATGCAAGCGACTCCCAGGACTACCGGTGTATCAGATCAGACCGCAAGGTAGTACTGGACCATTAAAGACTTGGCATTGAAACCACCTCTTACCCCTTTCAGAAGCAATCCGAGTAACTCCTCGACAGGAACTAACACCCGCATCCACCACTCAGCAAGGATCTCGGCTAGTAACTAGGTCCCAGGCTGGGCCTCCTGCTACAAACAATCAAGATAGTGAGGAGGAGGAACTGGAAATAGACTGGTTGTGGTCACCTCACACGCCCAAACCGGCTACAACTCCGCTCCCTTGTTTCACAGAGGCAGATAATGGAGTCTCAAACTCCTCTGCTGGAAACCTTTCCAGCAGAGGACCCTTTTGCTAGTATTGAATCTGGAGTACAGGAAACGGAAGTGGGTGAAAAGAAGGATGAAGAAGTTGAAGAGAATGCCAGTTTGCCTGAGAAACCAAAAGAACAGAGAGCGAAGAGGTTCATTCACCCGCCAAAAAGACTAACTCATGACACCTTGGGTGAATGCTCTGAAGGGATTCAATTCACTGCCAAAAGAAACCCCAGCTCACCCCTTGACACATCTGTACCAGACACCATGGTGTCAGCTGTGGGGGTAAAGAACAGTCTCCCATCACACGATAATTGGTAGGAGGCTCCTCTGTCAAGCTTGGGTCATGAAATGAAACGTTGAGTTTAAATTCTGGTTATGAATATACAACTTGTTTGTTATCATACTAACCCCAATTCTCCGAATGTAAATAACAGCATGTAACAGGACAAAAATGAGTAACAGAGCAAAGATTTTGAATATCTTTGGGGACCAAAGATTTAAAGCAGTAGGAGTGTGTAGCTCTGTGATTCTTTACCAGGTAATGCTATATTGCAGGACAATGCTATTAGGCTGGTATTTGGCTTCCTCTAGTGGCATATAATGTGAATGAGACCTGTTTATTTCTACATAAAAGCCTATGCTATGACTTAATTATTCTGAGAAATTGCTCACTTACCCAAAATGCTCACCTATCTACCAATGAACCACCTACCCATGAACCTTAGGTGACTGAACTGCATGCTGGGTAGAAAATAAAAGGCCCAGCACGGCCATTTTCTTTCTCCTCTTGTTGGGACACGTGGCCTGCCTGCAGAGATCTGTGGGTGTGCGTTAGGAAGAGCGCGGCCTGCTTGGTGCGGAACTACTTTTGGGAATCGGTACAGTGTCGCACCGATTCAGACGGTGCCATTGCGATAGTCGGCGATCTCACATGTCAAATCACGTCAAAACTGCCCGATGTGAACGTGGACTGCACTAAAAATGCATGCAGTGTTTTCCATGTATTCCAGTGGCTCTAGTTTACACCAGCGCAGTCAGTTCCAGTCAGTTTCTGGTGCAGAAAAAAGTAGAGCATGCTACATTTTTTCTGCACAGAACTGTACTGGAACATAGCAAATTGTATCAAAAACGCACTGGAACTGCGTGTGGTGTGAGCTGTAAGCAAAAACTGATCTGGAACGTATCCAGAGTGCACTTTTCTGGTGTGAACTGGCCGTAAAAATGCATTCACAGTGTTTTCTATGTATTCCAATGGCTCTAGTGCAGTAAGTTCCAGACAGTTTCTGCATCGGAAACTGACCTAAAACAGACTGGAACTGACTGCATTGGTGTGAACTAAGTGCACGGAACTGCATCTGGTATGAACTGGCCCTTATTCTCAAAGCTTAATTGAACAACCTGAAGTTAGAAGCTGATTGGTTGGCACAGCTGCACCAGATTCTGTGTGCTCCAGTTTTAGTAAATTGCCCCTTTAGTGTTACTGCATGATGGTCTGGATGCTTTATATTCATGCTAATAATTAGGGATGGGCCAGAACATGCTAACAGGCAAAAAATTTGTGTGAACATGCAAACCCTATTAAAGTCTATGGAACACAAACATGAAAAATCTAAATTGTTCATTTTATAGGCTTATATGCAAGTTATTGCCATAAAAAGTGTACGGGGACCCTGGTACTGCCCTAGGGGACATGTATCGATGCAAAAAAAAGGTTTTTCAGGAGCAGTGATTTTAATAATGCTTAAAGTGAAACAATAAAAATGTGGGTCCCCTTAGTCTGCCTGTAAAGTGGTGCATTTGTGCGATGCCTAGAACAGTGCAGCAGCAAAATTAAATTTCTAAAGGAAAACATTTAATTTAAACTTGCTCGCGGCTGTAAGGCTACTTTCACACTGGGGCATTGCAGGCGCTGGCGGTAAAGTGCCGCTATATTTAGCAGCGCTTTACCGTCGCTTTAACTGCGCTATTTGGCCGCTAATGGGGCAGTTTTAACTCCTGCTAGCGGACTAAAAATGGCTAAAAACGACCGGCAAAGCGCTGCTGCAGCGCCGCTTTGCAGGCGGGTTTGCAGCGCTGCCCCATTGTTTTCAATGGGAAGGGGCGCTTTAGGAGCGGTAAATACACCGCTCCTACAGCACTCCAAAGATGCGGATTGCAGGACTTTTTTGACCGTCCTACAAGCGCACCGCTCCAGTGTGAAAGCCCTAAAATACCACATACCATCCTCCTTTAATGTGCCAGATCATTACCTGTTTTAGTACTACTCCTTGCCTCTCTTAACTGCCCTACCCAAAATAAATTACCCCCTATCCCCGATCAACTGTATTGTGTCTAGGTGACAGCTTCATTCATGTACAATTATGATTGAGCCTTACAATTCATGCAGACCATATCATTTTATATTTTATTCATCCAGTTATATGTGGCCATTGAGCCATTATAGGGGAAAGAAGGTTAGGGCCAGGACACCCTTGAGTAGTTGTAAGTTCAATTAGCAGACTCCGAGACTCCAATAAGAATTCAGCTGTGCAGGGAAAAGCCTTTCAGAAAGAAGCCATATCTGCATGTACAGGGATGCTGTCTCTTATGGCAACAGTCTTTAACAGTTCCTAACACCAAACGTAACAGTTCCTTCACGTTCACTGCAATTTCTCCTAGTAGTTCTTCAGCCTACTGAGCTCCCGGTCTTTCACTAGACCCTCTGATTGACTGCCACTGAATCCCTTGAGCTCCTTCAATCTTTACTGTGGTATCTTCCTCAAGCGTCACACCCTCTTCTCTGCTGGGTCCCTAGCTTGGCACTCCCGATACTCCTCAAGCTTCACCCACTAGCTTGCTTGGACCCTAACTTGGCACACAAGGCTGCTCTGCAAGTGTGACCTCCACTGGCTGAGTCCCTGACTTGATTACCATCTGAAGTTTCCCAATTCTCCACCATGCCCGTTCAGGGAGAATGTGACTCCTTTACTCGCTTCAGTTACTCACTGTGGTCCCTGGTAATAAGGCAGGTGGTCCCTTTGTGGCGACAGCTTCCCCTCTATCTCCAACCACTGACAGGTTCTCCAGCCAGCAGAACCATCACTTCTGGTTGGACTGCTGCAAGCCACAATCCCAACCCTGCGCTGCTCTCTTGCTTCTGGATAGGCCTCAGACAGCCTAGCAGCCAGATGCCCCCAGGATAGGCCCAATCTCTGGCCTAGCAGCCCAGGGCAACACGATACATGTCTACCCAGACAGCCATCTGGGTGGCACAGAACATAGCTCACCTGACTCCACCCGAATATATAGGTTCTCCCAGCAAGCCAAGGAATCCAAGAAAACCCCTGCCCATTGGCTGAGATACCCCATATGTCTATAACGTGACCTTGAGTTGCCCTTCTCATATCTAGTAACACCAAGTGGTCGGCCTCTAGTGGTAGAAAAGAGAAGTGCAAACTTAGGGAGAAATCAATGGATCTCTAACAATCGACCATGTGGACTACTCCCGGCGAGTAAATTTGTGAGGAGCATCCCTGCCTAAACTCCAGGGTGTTACACGTGCATCCATGTGCATACATAGTTACATAGTTAGTCAGATTGAAAAAAGACACAAGTCCATCAAGTTCAACTAAAATAAAATAAAAAATAGAATCCCATATACACAAACCTACACCCATTCATGTTAATTGGGATGCAGTGGCTGCACAGACAGACACTTCTCCCAATATGTCATCCTTGTGGGTGCATGAATGTCATCTTGGGCCTGTGTCCATGCAGTCTCTGTGTCCTAACTGACATGAATGGGGCTGCCTGTATTAGGATGTACTGAACACCTATGCACCCTAATGCCCTTGTGGGCAAACATGGCCCTCACACGGGTGTTGGCCTAAAGTAATTGTAAAGGCAGAAGTTTTTTTTTATCTTAATGCATTCTGTGTGCAGCAGCCCTCCATCAGCCCCTCTAATACTTACCTGAGCCCCCTCTACATCCAGCAATGTTGTAGGAGTGTCTCGGCTGCCCAGGACTCCCTTCCTCATTGGCTGAGACAGCAGCGCAGCGCCATTGGCCAGTCAGCCAGCCAATGAGGAGAGTAAGGGGGTGGGGCTGGGCCGCGACTCCATGTCTAAATGGACATAGGGAGCTGTGGCTCAGCTTGGGTGCCCCCATAGCAAGCTGCTTGCTGTGGGGGCAATGAAAAAGGATGGAGGGGCCAGAATCACTGAAGAAGGACCCGAGAAGGGGAGGATCTGGGCTGCTCTGTGCAAATTCACTGCAACAGAGCAGGTACGTATAACATAGTTGTTATTTTTAATGAAAAAAAAAAAAAAAAAAACGTTACAATCCCTTTAAAGGTATTTTTTTTTTTAAATAACAAACATGTTATACTTACCTCCACTGTGCAGCTCGTTTTGCACAGAGTGGCCCCGAACCTGGTCTTCTGGGGTCCCTCGGCGGCTGTCTCCGTTCCCCCCCCACAAGTACTTCTCCCCGGCGCGCCGCGTCATTGGATGTGAATGACAGCAGCCACCAAGTGCATAGAATGCATTAAGGTGAAAAAACTTTTACCTTTACCACCCCTTTAAGTATGCTTGTGTGAACAAGGCTTAACAGTAATGCACAGACATACTGTACATAAATACAGGCCACTGTATAGGAGCAGTGTAGAGAGGGTGTTAAAGCACGTACAGAGGGTAAATTTAATTTGGGATAACTTCCTGGTTGTGGGTATTTGTTGTTTCTAATCAGACTAAAAAGCCATGCCCAATATTTAGCATAATTTAGCCGCACATACTATTTGTTATGGTGTGCTACACGCGCCGCAGGTCACCATCATTTTGTTCTTCATAACGCTTTATATTGTTTGGATATTTGTGTTGATTAGTCTTTGATTTATGGCTTATTTTCTTATTGTTTAATTTTATTGAAACTACTAATAAGTATGTTTAATTCTATCAACTATTTATACTTTAAAGAGGGAGTCCACCCGAAAAATAAATAATAAAAGCCAGCAGCTACAAATACTACAGCTGCTGACTTTTAATAAATGGACACTTAACTTTCCTGGAGTCCAGCGATGTCAGCAGCCGAGGCCGAGCAATCACTCGGCTCTCGGCTGCTGCTGGCGCCATTCTTGGTGAGGGAATCAGGAAGTGAAGCGTTGCGGCTTCTCTTCCCGGTCCCCTATTGCGCATGGGCGAGTCGCACAGCGCAATGAGAATGCTCCACGCTGTCTCTGGGACCCGTGTGTGTCAGACAGCACGGCAGGACAGGAAGAGGCATAGACTCCCGTGAGTCTATACCCGGAAGTGGGTGCAAATACCTGTCTTAGACAGGTATCTGCACCCCCCTCCCCCCTGAAAGGTGCCAAATGTGACACCGGAGGGGGGGAGGGTTCCGAAGAGCGGAGGTTACATTTTTGTGTGAACCTCCACTTTAAAGTGGTTGTAAACTCCCATCCATTAATTATACCTATAGGTAAGACTATAAAAAGGCTTACCTAAAGGTACTGTAAATATCTCCTAAACGTGCACCGTACTGTATATGCAGCCGATGACATCATTGGCGTATGCACTCTGAAGGAATGGCCACCCGTGCCGTTCCTTCAGATTCCTGCGTCGCGAACAGCGGCTCCCCCGCATTCACGGGAGTGACGTCACATGGGTTTGGCCAGTCACATGGTCTGCGGACCCGAAAGGAAGATGGGTGAGGATGGATGCGGCCTCCAGTGGTGACAACACATCGGTGGAGGGCTTAGTTTGCAGGTAAGTTTCACATAATTTGCTAGTATGCTTTGCAGGGCAGAAGAAAATAAATGAACCCTGCCAGTTTACTTCCTCTTTAATTCTTGGGAGTAGGTACGTAAAGTGGAGCAGGCTGGTAAGGGCCTCGGTGCATAACTTTTCCCAGGGGCCCATGATGCTATTAAGATGGCCCTGTACATCTCCCTATGTTTTATTCCTTTAACCACTTACCCACTGGGCACTTAAACCCCCTTCCTAACCAGACCAATTTTCAGCATTTGGTGCTCTCACAATTTGAATGACAACTACTCAGTCATGCAACAATGTACCCATATGAAATTTTTGTCCTTTTTTCCCCACAAATAGAGCTTTCTTTTGGTGGTATTTAATCACCGCTGGGATTTTTATTTTTTGCTTTAACACAAAGTTGTCCATTTATACAATATTTCTAACACATAGCATGTACACCCCAAAATAGATTCTCCTACTCCTCCCGAGTACGGCGATACCACATGTGGGAGACTTCCACAGCCTGGCCACATACAGAGGCCGAGCATGGCTGGGTATGGCTGAGCACATCTGGGTATGGCTGAGCACGGCTGGGTATGGCTGGGTACAGCTCGGTATGGCTGGGTGTGGATGGGATGGCTGAGCAGGGATGGATGGATGAGTATTGCTGAGCATGGATGGCTGAGCGTGGATGGCGGGATGGCTGAGCGTGGATGGCGGGATAGATGAGCGTGGATGGCTGAGCAGGGATGGCGGGATGGCTGAGCAGGGATGGCGGGATGGCTGAGCGTAGGTGGCGGGATGGCTGAGCGTGGATGGCTTATACAGAGGGATGGATGGATGGATTTGTCACTGAGCAGTGCTGTGGGCACTACACATCCAGCCCACAGCATCCGATCTCTCCCTCTCTCCTGTCACACTGTATGGAGAGAGGAACCGGATATCATGCCGGTTTGTTTACATGTGATCATGTACATGCTGTCAGCGGCCATTTAACATGATCCCGGTGGTCACGAGGACCCGGCGGTCATAGATGCTCCCGTGTGCGTGCCCCAGGGGGCGCATGGGAGTGCGATTCTTGGAGGACGTCATAGTACGCCCTCCCAGAGTTATCGAACCGCCCTGTAGCCGTCATTCGGCTATGGGACGTTTGTTAAGTGGTTAAACATGCTACAAGTACAGAAAAATAACTGCTGATGTGTCAGATGTATAGTATGTTCCTACATTCCCCTTTGACATGATACCACAGCTATGAATTTCTTTGCACAGAGTGCCAATTCTGATGAACTGAATAGAATACTGTACAGACAGACATCTCTTCCTTCCCTTTTCATCTCCATAACCCCTCCTTGTGCACAGGAAGCGATCAGCTCAAAGATTTCTGGCAAAATGAAAAGGTCTTTTTTGCACATATTGAACAGATATAACAAAATATGTTTAATGGTACATTTAGCAGACCAAAAAGGTGCAGTTATTTGTTAGAGTTACATACACTTTAAAAATGACTGGACGCATTTAAGAATCTGGCATAGGTAGCTTACCTCAGGACAAATGAGCTGTTATGATTACTTTAAAAACCAACAAAAAAACAAAAGAATGTGATGCATGAGTCAACATCAGCGAGTTGTCTGAAGAAATGATGCACATGCTAACTGCTGCACTAACTTAATTTACAGATTTTATTGATTACATATGGAAAATATCTATAGTTTTATATTTAGGCTCCATGTACACTGGAGCTTATAAACTGAAGTTTTTTTGGAGTTTGGGCGTTTTTTTTAACAGCCCATAAACTCCACTCTATGTTATTCTATGTGTCCATGCACACATGGACGTTTTTTAGCTTTTATCAGCAGTGGAGTTTATGGGCTGTTCTCTAAACGCCATAAAATCACGTTCAAAGAGCTGTTTTTCTGACCACAAAAAAATGCTAAAAAACAGCAAACGCTGATAAACGTGCATAAACGCACGTTAATTAGCATTCAGCGTTCAATTTTTTTTAATGCATTGTGGGATTTTTGGCGTGTCCTCTGTGTATTTTTATTAAAAACGCTCATAAACGCTAGTACAAAACGCTGTTAAAATTTATCAACCAGCGTTTTCTGCCAGCAATCTGGCGTCCAGAAAAAGCTTTTTTGAGCTCCAGTGTGCATGGAGCCTCAGACCTCAAACACAGCATTGTAATACGGTTGCATGCAAACTTGAGTTCAAAGGTAAAAGTATCCTTGGAAATTGGTATTGAACCCAACACCTGACTATAATAGCATCTTTTATGTAAAGGATAAACTACTAAGCTTAAATAGAATGGTAAACTGCTCCAGTGTTATCTTTATGAGAGAAGAAAATGATGAGACCAGTCATATCAGATAATTTTCTTTTCATGTCTGTGTTACCATGGTGACATCTCTGAAAATGTAATGGTCTTTATAATAAGATACTGCTGGCTGTGAGCATAATCAATGCCAACTTGGCATGTGTTCTGAAAAATAAAGCCAGATAATGCAACTAAGTACATAGTTACATAGTTCATAGGGTTGAAAAAAACACTAGTCCATACAGTTCAAACAATAAAAAAACAAAAAACAAAACAAACAAAATAAACAAAAAAAAAACACATGCAAATAGAAAATCTCCATTTACACTATCCCTTTCCCAAGGTTGATCCAGAGGCAAGTAAAAACCCAATAAAGCATGGTCCAATTTGCTCCAGTGGGGCAATAAATTCCTTCCTGATCCCCTGGGAGGCAGTCGGATATTCCCTGGATCAACTACCCCTCTCGTTATTACCTCTAAAAATTAGTATCCAGTTATAATTTGTGCATTTAGGAATGCATACAGCTTTTTAAAAAAAATGACTGAGCTGGCCAGAACTAGTTTTTTTGGGGGAGTCTATTCCACATTTTCACAGCGCTAAAGCCCCATACACACTATTAGATTTTCTGTAGATTTGTGTCTTCAGATATACTAAAACCATGTAGTGCAAGGGGGCCTGCCTGGTTGCATACAAATTGAAACTCATAAGGTTTGACCTCATATTATATGGTTTTGGTAAATCTAAAGATGAAAATCTGTAGAACATCTAATAGTGTGTATGGGGCTTTACTGTGAAGAAGCCTTTCCATATGTGAAGGTTAAATCTCTTTTCCTCCAGATGTTAAGAGTGACCCCTTGTCCTCTGTAATGACCTAAAAGTGAATAACTCTTCACCAAGTTCACTATATGGACCACTTATGTATTTATATATGTTGATCATACCCCCCCCCCCCCTTAATCGCCTCATCTCAAGAGAGAATAAATTCAGTTCAGCTAACCTTTATTCATAGCTGAGCTCCTCTATGTCTCTTACCAGTTTGGTTGCCCTTCCCTGCACCTATTCCACTTGTGAAATGGTGGCCAAAATTAAACTGTAAATTCTAGATAAACTATTTATTAGAATATTATTCCAAATTCATAATTCGGCACTTATAGGTGTTATATTCATGGCAAGCTTGCAAAACATATTTGGTTTTATGATTAGTCATAATAAATATAGTATGTGTGAATGACCTTGATCAATTGATTTGATATGATTCTTTATCTAAAGTGGAGTATTGCTAGAAGTTTCTGGTGTATGAGAATGTAAAGTATCTTGGTATAGAATGTCATGAGAAGACAAAAATAGACACGTATCTACATAGCTAGAGGAATATTACATATTTGTTTATATCCTGTTAAGTTAGTTTAGTGTAGTCTCAGTCATATTAATAAGTATTAGTATGTAGTTAAAGTTGGTAATATGTGTTCATATTAGTAGATGTTTGGTTATATGACATTACATGATCAGCACATTACTTCAAGTATAGAGTGTTACATGTGAGCTTGTCAATCAAACTCCATATAAATCTTTGAGTTAGTATCTCTTTTTGTATAAGCATATTGCTGAAGTTAGCAGAAATTAATGTGTGCCATACAAGGTTCTACGTTTTTGTGAGGTTATGACGTTCACATGTAACATATAAAGCCATTCACACTTTGTTTTAAGTCAGTCTGACTATCAATGCTATTCATCCAGAAACGCCCTTGAGATACAAAAATATTAGATATTTATACTATTCTTTACTATTACAAATGATTTGTACAGGGTCAATGACTCTTTCCTGGCTAACCTATGTCACCAACACTATGAAATGTTTAGAAAATGCTTAACAGTATATCAAACAAAATATTCCAAAGAAGTCCATATAAGGTGCAGTGCTAGGAAATCAAAAAAATATTATGAACCAGTAAGATAGTCCCTATTAGGGATGAGCCAAACACCCCCCAGTTCGGTTCGCAGCAGAACATGTGAACAGGCAAAAAATTTGTGTGAACACCATTAAAGTCTATGACATGAACATGAAAAATCAAAAGTGTTAATTTTAAAGGCTTATATACAAGTTATTGCCATAAAATGTGTGGGGACCTGGGTACTGCCCCAGGGGACATGTATCAATGCAAAAAAAAAGTTTTAAAAACTGCAGTTATTTTCAGGAGCAGTGATTTTAATAATGCTTAAAGTGAACCAATAAAAATAAAATATTCCTTTAATTATCGTGCCTGGGGGCCCCCTTAGTCTGCCTGTAAAGTAGTGCATTTTTCCCATGTTCATACCAGTCCTGCAGCAAAATTTAATTTCTAAAGGAAAAATTTCATTTAAAATTGCTTGCAGCTGTAATGTATTGCCGTCTCCCGGAAATATACATTAAAAAAATTGAAAAAACAGCGTGGTGTCCCCCCCCCCCCCCCCCCCACCCAAATTCCACACCAGGCCCTCCAGGTCTGGTATGGATCCATACTAGACCCTTATCCGAGCACGCAACCTGGCAGGCTGCAGGAAAAAGGGGGGGCCCCCCTCCTGAACCATACCAGACCACATTCCCTCAACATGGGGAGGGGGCTTTGGGGCCCACCCCAAAGCACCTTGTCACCATGTTGATGGGGACACAAGGGCCTTATTCCCACAATCCTTGCTTTTATTCCATCCCCCCATGTGAATGGGTATGGGGTACATTGTACCCCTACTCATTCGCGCAAAAAAGTGTAAAAAAAAAAAAAGTAAAAATTACAAGAGACAGTTTTGGACAATTCCTTTATTAACAAAAAAAGTGTGATGTCCATTCATCTTCAATGACGGCGCTGACAGTCCCGAAAAAACAAACCAATTAAAAAAAATTCCACCTCCATGGGAGGCGTCCTGCCGACTGCCGTCTTTTTGCTTTGACAGCTCTTATATAGCCAAGGGCAGGGCCATCCGCTGACCTAACCGACTGACCCCGCCCCTTCTGATGTCATGTGATGTCAGAGGGGGGCAGGGTCACCAATTTACGTCACCGGGTGGCCCCGCCCTTGACTATATAAGCGATATCAAAGCAAAAAGACGGCAGTCGGCAAGACACCTCCCATGGAGGAGGAATTTTTCATTTTTTATTTTTTTTTGGGACCGTCAGTGCCGTGATTGAAGATGGATGGACATCGCAGAACACTTTTTTTTTTAAATAAAGGAATTGTCCAAAACTGTCTCCTGTCATTTTAATTTTTTTGACACTTTTTTTGGTGAATGAGTAGGGATGCAATGTACCCATTCACATGGGGGAGACGGGTGAGATCTGGGGCCCCCCTTGTTAAAGGGGGCTCCCAGATTCCGATAAGCCCCTCACCCGCAGACCCCCACAACCAGCGGGCAAGGGTTGTGGGGATGAGGCCCTTGTCCCCATCAACATGGGGACGAGGTGCTTTGGGGGGCTACCCCAAAGCACCCTCCCCATGTTGAGGGCATGTGGCCTGGTATGGTTCAGGAGGAGGGGCACTCTCTCGTCCCCCCTTTTCCTGCAGCCTGCCAGGTTGCTTGCTCGGATAAGGGTCTGGTATGGATTTTGGGGGGACCCCATGCCATTTTATTTTTTAATTTTGGCACAGGGTTCCCCTTAACCACTTCAATGCACTATATTATATATATACTACACTGCCTGAATATACTGTAGATTCTACACTTTTATATCTTACCTACACTAAATAAATATATATAAATAAATAAATATATATATATAGTAAAAATTACAAGAGACAGTTTTGGACAATTCCTTTATTAACAAAAAAAAAAGTTTCCCGTGATGTCCATTCATCTTCAATGACGGCGCTGATATATATATATATATATATATATATATATATATATATATATATATTTTTTTTTTTTTAAGAGATCTCTGAAAACTCATTTATTCAGGGAAGCCTATCCCACACCCAAAATCTGCAACGATCCGCCTCCACCGCCACCCTCTGACGACACGGGGAAGCCATGGGCAAGTCCCCGTGGCATCAGAGGGTGGCGGTGGAGGCGGATCGTTTCAGATTTTTTTATTTTTCGGTCCGTCTTGGCGTGATAGAAGAAGATGAATGGACATCATGGGAGATTTTTTTTTTTTAAGGACTTGTTCCAAGCTGTGTCTTGTCTTTTTTAACATTTAGACACTTTTTTTGTGAAATGGTAGGGGTACATTTGTGGGAAAGTGGCCTGGTACAGTTCAGGAGGGGCGGTGCTCTCTCGTCCCCCTCTTTTCCTGCGGCCTGTCAGGTTGCGTGCTCGGATAAGGGTCTGGTATGGATTTTGGAGGGGGGGACACTTGCGCCATTTTTTAAAAATGTTGGCGCAGGGTTCCCCTTAATTTCTATATCAGACCCGAAGGGCCTGGTATGGATTTTAGGGGGTCCCCCATGCAATTTTTTTTTAAATTTTGGTTCGGGGTTCCCCTTAATATTCATACCAGACCCAAAGGGCCTGGTAATGGACTGGGGGGGGGGGGGGGGGGATCCCATGCTCTTTTTTTTAATGAGTTTTATCTATATTGCCGAGACCCGACAATTCATTACAGCCGCGATCAGTTTTAAATGACAATTTTTCCTTTAGAAATGTCATTTTGCTGTGGTACTGTTCTAAACACGGGAAAAATGTGCCACTTTACAGGCATACTATAGACACCCCCCAGACACAATATTTAAAGGAATATTTCATTTTTAATGTTTCACTTTAAGCAGTAATTAATCACTGCTCCCGAAAAAAACGTCCATTTTACATTTCCCCTGGGGCAGGACCCGGGTCCCCAAACACTTTTTATGACAATAACTTGCATATAAGCTTTTAAAATGAGCACTTTTGATTATTCATGTTCGTGTCTCATAGACTTTAACAGTGTTTGTGTGTTCGGACAAATTTTTTGCCCGTTCGCATGTTCTGCTGCGAACCGAACAGAAGGGTGTTTGGCTCATCCCTAGTGGCCACCATTATTTTCCAGCACTGCCTTATCCTTCTTGGGCATGGAGTTCACCAGAGCTTCACAGGTTGCCACTGGAGTGCTCTTCCACTCCTCCATGACCACATCACAGAGCTGGTGGATGTTAGAGACCTTGCGCTCCTCCACCTTCCGTTTGAGGATGCCCCACAGATGCTCAATAGGGTTTAGGAGACAATAGGGGACATGGAGACATGCTTGGCCAGTCCATCACCTTTACCCGGTTGTCTTGGAGGTGTGTTTGGGGTCGTTATGTTGGAATACTGCCCTGCGGTCCAGTCTCCGAAGGGAGGGGGTCAGGCTCTGCTTCAGTATGTCACAGTACATGTTGGCATTCATTGTTCCCTCAATGAACTGTAGCTCTCCAGTGTCGGCAGCACTCATGCAGCCCCAGACCATGACACTCCCACCACCATGCTTGACTGTAGGCAAGACACACTTGCCTTTGTACTCCTCACCTAGTTGCCGCCACACACGCTTGACACCATCTGAACCAAATAAGTTTATCTTGATCTCATCAGACCACAGGACATGGTTCCAGTAATCCATGTCCTTAGTCTGCTTGTCTTCAGCAAACTGTTTTCGGGCTTTTTTGTGCATCATCTTTAGAAGAGACTTCCTTTTAGGACGACATGCAGAGCAATTTGATGCAGTGTGCGGCATATGGTCTGAGCACTGACAAGCTGACCCCTCACCCCTTCAACCTCTGTAGCAATGCTGGCAGCACTTATATGCCTATTTCCTAAAGACAATCTCTGGGTAGGACGCTCAGCATGTGCACTCAACCTCTCTGGTCGACCATAGCGAGGCCTGTTCTTAGGGGAACCTGTCCTGTTAAACTGCTATATGGTCTTGGCCACTGTACTGCAGCTCAGTTTCAGGGTCTTGGCAATCTTCTTGAAGCCATGGGCAAGTCCCCGTGGCATCAGAGGGGGCAGGGTCACCCGGTTATGTCACCGGGTGGCCCCACCCTCAGTTATATAAGAACTGTCACAAGCGAAGAAGCGTCACACGGGAGCCTCCCATGGAGGCGGATCAGTTGCAGATTTTTTCTTTTTCAGTCAGCCACGGCGTGATAGAAAAAGATGAATGGACATTGCGGGAAATTTTTATTTTTTTATTTTTTAATAAAGGACTTGTCCCAAGCTGTGTCTTGTCTTTTTTTACATTTTGACACTTTTTTGTGAAATGGTAGGGGTACATTTGTACCCTGTTACCATTTCACACAGGGGCTGGCCGGGATCAGGGGGTTCCCTTGTTAAAGGGGGCTTCCGGATTCCGATAAGCCCCCTGCCTGCAGACCCCCACAACCACAGGGCAAGGGTTGTAGGGATGAGGCCCTTGTCCCCATCAACTCTTTACCTGTGGTTTGAATAGGCTGTGGCCCTTTATTATAGGTATAAATAAATAATGTATTTATTATATTAATTTCAATAAAACGTACATAATTATTTATTTAAGCAATCAATTACTTACAGTAACACTCTTAGCATAGTATTTTTACATAACCATATATATAGCTCAGCTATTGAAGCTCGAGCTACCACTTTAATTTAAACTTAACATCCCATACACCAGGCTCAATTTACAGAGCCTGGCACCCACCAGGGGGCGACCGCCAACTCGACGCAGGTTTGTAGATCAAGATTAAATATGTCCACGGCTATATCAGACAAGTGCACATTGTCAGGTCTATAAAACCCTGACAATTCACCTTCCAAGTTCACATGTCAATACGATCAAACCATGAACTATATCCATGAATTTTGCCATTGCCCTATTAATTCTATTGCAAATTTTTTCAAGGGGTTTAAAATTTTAGTATAGCAACCAGTTTAGGTAAGGGATCGCTTCAGAAAAACTGAAAATAGTTTTAGATAATACCGTATCCAGACACAATAAATTCAACTTAATCTGAGAAATCAAATCCAAATACCAATATAATTTCCTGACAAATGAAATATGATGACTTGAGGGATCAATCATGTAAATGTGATAAAGTGTGACGTAATTCATTCCATCTCGTACCACGTCTTCCATACCAATGAACTTTATAATATTTAGTTGGTATTTCTAGATTTTGACTATAAATCCTACACTCCACTTTCCACTGAGCTCAGAAGACATATGAGTGGCCAATAATCCAGATGGTACACACTTTATCTTAAAATCAAATAGAAGAATTAGGCCTTACATACGTTTTATAGCAATTTGACCTCCACGCATCTATTTGTTTTATAACAACCTCATTTAGAACAATTTTTGCTTCCTCTGTAGCTGCCCGGAACGAAATGAATGTGAGGAAATTTGGAAGTGTTCAAGCGGTAATGCCTTAAGTCATCTATGTAACACGGCCTTGAATTGGTAAATATTCATTTTTTTGCAAAGTCATCCATCGACCATGACCCATAGTTTTGGTTTTACTTTTCCGCAACAAAATCTAAACGGTATCCCTTCTAATAAATATATCATTAAATAATAAACGTATGCCATCACTTACTTAATAGGGCAGTAATTCTGATACCCTAAAAGCTCCAAAAAAACTAAGGCTAAAAAACAATTTAAACCATAAGGGGGGTAACATATTTCCTCTGTAGTGTCACAGATATGACCTAAAAGTTCTGCCGATATTGGTAATCTAGCATCTACTACAACATGTTTTTTTCCGATAACTCCTCAATGCATGCTTAAAGTGGTTAATTAAGGATTGCACCTTGTACAGTATAGGATTTCATGTCATCTGTGCCCAGTCTTTCCACAAAGAGTTAATCCAGCTCTGAGCAGTCCTCTTATCTT
This sequence comes from Lithobates sylvaticus, assembly GCA_028564925.1. Taxonomy (NCBI): domain Eukaryota; kingdom Metazoa; phylum Chordata; class Amphibia; order Anura; family Ranidae; genus Lithobates; species Lithobates sylvaticus. The sequence continues at coordinate 189,167,551 of CM053031.1, read as the reverse complement.
TTTTCAGTAAAAAAAGAACAGACAGAGAAATACAAGTCCATTTCTCCCCCTTGCTGTGAGTGACAGGTGATTTACATATCTCATGCACGAGCCTGAGAGACATTCTGTGTACTTCAGATTCTCTCCTCCTTTCTTCTCCATGTCTCCCAGGATTGGCTGCTTCACACCAAGTCATGTGGTGACTTTTCTGTGTTTTGACTGGATGTTAGTGATCATAGCAAAAGTTCAGTGTAAGAAATACAAAGGGGAAAATGCATGTTGACAAGGGGAGTGTAGAGGTGGGCGGGGAGTCTACTGACATTGCGACTCCCCCCACCGAGCTCCGGAACAACAGACCCACCCACAGAATCTGCAGTTTTTCGGGTCTCATAACAGACAGAGGGGAGACATTTGACAGGTAAAGCTACATGCAGAAGGCATATATATCCTTATAGATAACCACTATGGCAACAGTTTAGAAAGGATGAGAGTGGATTTACATCAACTTTAACAGTGAAAAAAGACATGCAAGAATTGGCTCCATGCATACGCATGAAAAAAAAACGCCAGACAAAGTCTTAACCTTATGTGAAAAATAATAATTACGCAAAATCAGAAAGTTAGAGAACGATAAAAAGAATCCTTCTGAAAATTGAGCTGGCTGCAGGTCTGAATAAGCTGAGAAAGAACACCATAATGACCATGCTGCTTGATAGGAAGCCCACTGATGCCACTGATGCTTTAATAGCATTGAGGAAAGGAGTCACAGAAGTCCCATAAGTGTGGAGGGCATGACATTCCAACTGGATCTGTACCTGGCACTAATATCTTGAACACTGGAATATGAGTTGGGCACATATATCTGCAGTGTTTTGTTATCTCTCTTCAAAGCCCTGTGTCCCATAGCTGTCTCTTGCTGCATTCTTCTGTTATCAGCCTGACACGTTCTCTGACACATATGATAAAAGCAGCTGGAGTTTTGTGTTGGCGAGGATGTTATAAATAGATTAGCAGAGCCCTGAACTATAAAATGAACAGAGCTGCAAGTCTCTACCTATGAGAAGAGGGGGTGTGTGCCTTTCTTCCAACCAGTTGTCTTGGCTGTATGCCCAGGCTTATCTGCAGTCTTAACCAGGAAGAAAAAATCTTCTAACAGGAAGAGCACTTTCTAAAGGGTATATAAAGTTGAAGACAGCAGATGTACATGCAAACTTATGTAGGGAGATTTGTTTCATCCCTGTGTATCATCTGAGGCTGTACACTTTACTGGGTATATGCGAGGGTTTACATCCACTTTTTTTTTTTTTTTTTAAATCAGAAAGGTTTTTATTTAACATTGAACATAGCACAACAGTTTCCTTTATGCATAAAGTTTTTCCCAACAAATTGGTGTCATACGTTCTCAACATACACATTACACACTTTGGCATTGCCTACTAGCCTGCACAGGTTGCTTACGTATACATATACGGTACAGTTTATGAACATTGCAACAGTCTTGATATGACTAGTTCCCTGGGACTCAAACCTGGGGTGTCGAGCCATTTAGCCCATATATTTTCGAACCTGTTTGGGCTACCTCTGTGCTGATATATATATTTCTCCATTCGGAGTGTGTTCCCCATGTGAGCTATCCAGGAGGTGACTGTCGGTGGCAGTATTGACTTCCATCCCATCAATATTAGCTTTCTGGCTTGGAATAATGCTCTAGTTACTGCTATTCTGATTGGTTCCTCTGGGATTACATCCTCAAGGACCCCCAGCAAACAGCACAGGGGGTCCATGGGGATTGTTGTCTGAAACACTCCATTAAGTATGTTCACCACTTCATTCCAGTATCTATGGAGTTTTGGGCATCTCCATAAGAGGTGTATGAGGTCACCGTTTTGTCTCCTGCATCGGTTACAAAGTGGGTCAGGCAGTCTACCCATTTTATACAGTTTGGTCGGGGTATAATGGACTCTTAGTAGAATGTATAGCTGGGAGACTTTCTGCGCTACATTGAGGGAGCAGCTAGTTACCGACTGCATAGCTTCTATCCACTGATCTCCTGATATTTGACCCAGGTACTGGGTCTGCTCGGGAATGTCCTCAAGTGTTGTGTTAATAGCATTTGGTAACACTGGGAGATAAACCCCTTAGTTTCAGTACTTGCCTTCATCACCTGGAACACTGGAGTGCGTGACTGTGTCCACTCCACCGCGTTCCCCTGTGCCCTGACTGCGTGCTGTAGTTGTATGTAGTAGTATTGCATATTGACAGGTAAGTTAAATCTCACTCGCAGTTCCTGGAAGGACAGCAATTTACCATTTTCAAATATGTGGGACAGTAGGGACACCCCCCATGCGCGCCATCTGGGTCCCTGTTGAAGCTTAACCAACTCCACATAGGATTTATTATCCCATATTGGGCTGTACTCCATGAATCCTTGCACCCCCTGAAACTGTCTGCTCTTGTTCCATACCTTTTGTACCAGTGAAAGCGTCGGGGTTTGTTTGTTGGATTTCGAGAACATTTGTGCCTCCAGCCCTGTCGGTATAGTTTCTGCCCCCGTGGCCCTCAGCATCAGTTGCGCCGACGAGCCACCCGGGTCCTGGGACATGGAGCCGATCAAATGTTGTAACTGGGCCGCTATGTAGTACAGCCAAGGGTTGGGGAGTGCCAGCCCTCCGCTGTCCTTTGGTTGTTGCAGCTGTTCCAGACGTATTCGGGGGGGTCTATTGTGCCATAGAAGTCTTCTAAAGAGAGTGTTTACTATTCTAAAGATTTTTAAGTGTATTACCACTGGGGAGTTGTGAAGGAAGTAAAGCAACTGGGGCATTAGTATCATTTTTATTAGGTTGGCCTTTCCTGCAAGTGACATTTTAAGGGCATTCCAGGTGTTAATTTTGTCCCTAAATCTGGACAATAGGGGGTGTATGTTGAGATTGCAGTAGTCCCCAAGCCTGGGCGACACCTGCACTCCCAGGTACTTAAAGCTGTTCACCACCGGGATGGGGCAGGAGTCGGGGAGAGCCACCTCCCCACCCCCGTCCAATACCATCAACGCTGATTTTGACCAGTTTATGGTTAGCCCGGAGAAGTATCCAAATTTCTTTATGACAGACATGACCCCGGGGAGGGATTGTGAAGGGTTTTCCAGAAAAAGCATCATGTCGTCAGCGTATAACATGATTTTTTCCTGTATCGTGCCATATTGGAACCCCTGGATGCAGCTACTCGCCCGCACCAGGGCTGCCAGTGGCTCCACGGCTATCGCAAACAGCAGTGGGGACAGCGGGCAACCCTGCCGAGTCCCCCTGCCGAGAGCGAAGACTGGTGACATCCTGTCGGCCATCCTAATAGTTGCCTGCGGCGATGTGTATAGCAACTTCACCCATGCTATAAATCTCTCTCCAAAGCCAAACTTTCCTAGTGTTGCCCATAGGTACCGCCAGCTGACGCTGTCAAATGCTTTATTGGCATCCAGGGACAAGAGAGCCCTGTGGCCCCCCTTATCCGCTTGCACTTGCATATTGAGAAACAGTCGTCTCAGGTTCGTGGCTGTAGATTTCTGTGGCATAAAGCCAGCCTGATCTTGGTGGACAATGCTAGTTATTATCCCGTTGACCCTGAGCGCCAGCACTTTGGCTAGTAGTTTTACATCACTCTGTAGCAGGGATATAGGTCTGTACGACCCAGGGTCAACCGGGTCCTTCCCTGGCTTCAGCAGTCATATTATATTAGCTCTCGACATAGAGTCCGGCAACTGCCCGCATTCTAAGGAGGCATTGAACACCTTTAATAGTTCTGGCAGTAGCTGTTCTCCATAGTTGGTATATACCTCTATAGGGAGACCATCCTCCCCTGGGGCCTTATTTGTGGGGAAAGAGCTGGCTGCCTCTTGTAGTTCCTCTAAAGTGATAGGGGCACTGATTTGTTCCCTTGCTGTGGCAGGTAACCTGGGCAGTTCCATATCTGACATATACATTTCTAGTTCCTCGTCTGTGTAAGCATCTCTTGACTCATATAGATTTTCGTAAAAAGATGCCAGCTCAGAGATAATGGCCTCGGGTGTGTTGACCACCTTGCCATTGGCGGCTCTAATAGCGCCAATAGCCGGGGAGTGCTGCTGGGACTTTGCTATTTTGGCCAGGAGTCTGCCTGTCTGTTCACCTTCCTCATAGAATGCGAGTTTCGTAAAAAAGCGTTTTTTGTCCGCCGTGGAGGATCTCAGGCGGTCCAGGGAGTCCTGGGCCGCCATCCATGCCTCTCTTGCCTGTTCCGTTGGATTGGTTACGTATGAGAGTTCCAGTTGCCTCACCTGATCCCCCACCTGGTCCATAAGGGCCGAGGAGTTGTGCTTAACTACTTGTATTTCTTCTATGAATATCCCCCTCAGGTACGCCTTTAGTGTCTCCCATTTTTGCAGTGGGTCAGTGTAATGTCTGTGCGTTTGAAGAAAGACTGCGATTTTATCATCTACCCTGTCTCGTGAGGTGAACAGTTTAAGCCAGAAGGCATTTAACTTCCATGGGGCCCTAGGTAGTGTGCTAGCCGGTCTGGTAATTAACCACAATCCTAGTGGGGAGTGGTCTGAGACTCCGCGTGGAAAGTATTCTACCTTGGAAGTGAGATTAACCATATTTGGGGTACCCATACAGAGATCTATGCGAGAGAGGGAGCCGTGGGTTTTGGAGAAACAGGAGAACTGCTTACAGTGCGGGTTACGAACCCGCCATATGTCTACCCATCCAATTTCTTCTGCCAGTCTGCTCAGAGCAGTTCCCCTGTTTCCCCTAGGGGGCGTTACCGGAGGGTGTCTATCCAGTTTGGGGTCTAGATAGCAATTGTAGTCCCCCATTATCAGTATTGGCATGTCTGGTTTATTCCCTATGTAGGATATCAACATTTGTAGCACCTCTCTGGAGAATGGTGGAGGTATGTAAATAAACGCTAAAATCATGGTTATGGTATACAGTTTACAGTAGAGAAATATAAACCTCCCGTCAATGTCAATAAGGGAATCAAGTTCCTGATATACTAGCGTTTTGTGGATCAGTACACTCACGCCACGCGAGTAGGCGGTGTGAGTGGAGTGATACGCCTTCCCTACCCATGCATATTGCAGGTATCCAACAGTGTCCCTGGTTAAATGAGTTTCTTGTAGCCCCACAATGGCTGGGTGAAATTTACGTAGCCCTGCTGAGATCATGGATCTTTTCAGTGGGTCATTTACCCCCCGGACATTCCAGGATATTAAGGGCGTAGAGGCCATCTTTTGTGTTTGAACATCATCCTGCAAGTGCGGGGGGTGGTCCCACCCCTGGTTAACACTCTATCATCAGTACCTTTATGCATCAACAATTCTACCTTTCTAAGCAGCAAAAATAAAAATGACATGACATATAGCAAAGTCAGGCAACGCCATGTTTGTTGGCGTAGTTTGTGGAAACTGGGGAAATCCAAACAGCGCAACTGCGCCTTACGATTAGCTTTAAAACAAATAACTGATTGGTCAGTAAGTGGTGGGCATTGGTGCGCCAACATGGCGTGTCTCTGGGTCACCCACCTGATAAGGAAGTCATAGCTTGTTACTTTCCATGTGCCAACAGGGCACAACCACTGAAGCCATGTAAACCATGGCAGCAGGTAGCCTTCCAGGGGCATACCAAAACTTGCTTTGTCCAAACACATGTGACCGCAAGGTGAAAACACTGCTTCTTGCGGAAACCCTGCTGCTGATAGCAAAAAAAACAATATAAAGGCCCTCTGGTGTTATCAATGAGAAGTATAGTTAGTCGCCATTATTCCTTGTGTGATAGTTTAACAGGTTATAGTCACCCTTCGTTGTCTTCCCTGGATCTTCTGCGTAGGCCTTGCTCGTTGCGATCCAGCCATTCCGCAGCATCTTGTGCGTTTTCAAAAAAGTGGTTTTGGTCCCTGGCAGTGATGCGGAGTTTTGCCGGGTACAGCATGGCATAAGGCAGTTGGATTTTCTGAAGTCGCTTCTTGACATCCCCGAATTTGGATCTCCTGCGTTGTACCTCTGCCGAGAAATCGGGGTAGAAGGAGATTCTGGTACCATTGTAGTGCACGGCCCCTTTTTCTCTGGCCATCTTGAGGATCACTTCTCGGTCCCTGTAGTTCAGGAGCCTGGCCAGCATCGATCTCGGCGGGCCCCCTGGAGGTAGGGGACGCGGCGGCACCCTGTGTGCCCTTTCCACCGTGTATTGGGGGGAGAAGGCGTCTTTGCCGAATGTTTCCTGCAGCCAGCCTTCCACAAAGGAAGTGGGGTCCCTACCCTCCACCTTTTCTGGGAGCCCCACTATCCGGACGTTGTTTCGCCTTAGGCGGTTCTCTATTTCGTCTTGTCTGTCAAAGGCATGGCGCGAATGCTGGGCCGCCATTCTCACTTCCCTGTTTATATGGGGCATCTGGTCTTCTATGTCGCTCACCCTGCCCTCCACAGCCGTGGTGCGTTCTCTGATTTTCTGTATGTCATGTCTGAGAAATGATACCTTTTCCTCCAGTCCCCCAAATCTTTCTTTCAGTGCATCCACTGAGGCTGTGCATTTGTGTACAGCATACAGAATCTCGCTGAGCGTGGGTTCTGGGGTGTCTGCTGACTGTCTGTCGAACAGGGCTGGCAAGGGGTCAGGTACAGACTCCATGGGCTCATGATCCATATCATGCACATCATTATTGTCCCCCTCAGACTGTGCTCTGGGTGCTGCGTGCCTCTGTGTGTCTATCTGTAAAGGGTCATCAGGGCCAGGGAGCTTTCTGGTGTAGTATAGCATGTCCCTGGGCTGCTCTTTAGCTTTGGGAGTCTTAGGTGGCTTACCCTGCTCCGCTTTCTTCTCCTGGCCTCGTGGGGCTTTGGGAGGATGAGACATCCAGGCGCCATCTTGTGAGTCCTGTGAGGCCGCAGCAGCGGCGTCTCCCTTGTGTCCTCTGGTCATCATGCCCTGCTCGGTCGGTACAAATAGGTCCAGGCGGCTTAGGGAACGATCCGGTGTCCGTTTTGGGTGGTTTCAGGCGAATGGCACTGTGAGGGAAGGATCGTATGAGGGATCAACGGCGGGAGCTCCGTGGAACAGGTCTGTTCACATGCCGCGCTAGGCCACGCCCCCCTTACATCCACTTTAAGCTCTAAACTTTTAGAAACCATCTGTCGAAGTATAACAATAACTGGTAATGATTTTGACGACAAACAATTGATCGCAAAAGCCAAACCTTTATTGTCAGAATGGAGCAATATCCTATGATTTCTAAAAAGAGTACCCCGGAGTTCCAAAGCCACCAAAACCAGAAAGATTTCTAATAAAACAATATTAGCTGTTAAACCTTTTTCCTTCTAAGCACTAGGCCATATATCAGCAGACCAATGACCATTCCAAAAAGCTCCATAATCACATGACCCTGCAGCATCAGGATGCAAGTTAAGTGCTGATGCAGCACAAAATGGGGTCTGCCATAAAGAACATTCATTAAATGTTATTAAAAAACAATGCCAAACCATCAAATATTTTCTATTCTCACTCGCAATCCTCACAAAATGATAGGGTGAGAAAACCCCAGAAATAGCTTGATACAGTCAATTTGAAAAAATGCGACCCATCGACACAACCCTTGACGCAAAGATCAATAATCCAAGCAAGGATTGCAGTATCTTTAAGCATACCTTACTTTTAGAAAGAATCAGGTCTAACAATATTTGAATTTTACCAATTTTTTCATTTAGCAATCGGAATTGGAAACAGTTGCAATTTATACCAAAGAATTCCAAACATGTAATTTAGTATACTGATTCTTCAGGAGTCAATGGTATACCAAAGTCCCTACATACAATCCGGAACTCCATAAATAAATTTAAGCAGTCGTCCGAATTAGCCATTCCTATAAAGAGTAAATCATCCAGATAATGTAATAATGTATTTGATCCAGTTTGGCAACTAACTACCCACTACATTTCAAAGTAGTGGCAAGACAGTGAACATCCCATTGGTAAACACTTATCAAAGTAATATTTACCTTGAAAGTGAAAACCCAATAAACGAAACGGTGATGGGTTGATAGGGAATAGTAGAAAAGCAGACTTTATGTCTGCCTGCGCAAGCAAAGCCAAAGTACCCACTTGCCTAATTTGAACAAAGAATTGTCAAAAGAAGAATACTGTACTGAACGGATTAATTTTATCATTTTATCATTAATTTTATCATTCAAAGAAAGACCAATGAAGTAAGATAGATGGTGTATTAATCTAAATGTATTTGGTTCCTTTTTTGGAATAATGTCCAGAGGCAAAACCCAAAAATTATTAAAAGGAGGAGCATGAAAGGGACCCGCAATCCCTCCTCCTTGTGCTTCTTTTTTAATATTTTTTCCAGAACATTTTAGTATGTAAATAAATGGAAGGCAGATTGTCAAATACATGACAACCAATGCCTGAGATAGAAGGCAGTTTGAAACCATGTAAAAAAACATCATGCAGGATGATTGCTTTCTGATGCTCCGGATACCGCTGAAGCCACGGCAACATTCCTGCGCAGTAATTACACTCATGTTTGTACTTACATGATTTGGGCCATTTGCATTGGCCATCGTTAAAATTAAAACATACTCCATGTCAATATATACCAGTATTAGAAGATGTTTGTTTGAGAAACATGTTTTTGTGGCAACTATAGGTGGAGCCATAATCCCACGTCTTTTGTACCCCATTACATAGACTGTATGGACAATTTTTGATGACATGACTCATCATAATAGAACTATGAAAGACCAGGAAAATTCTCGTAGGCTTCAAGAATTATTTCAACATGTTGAAATAAGCCACAGCATAAATCAGGATGTTTTTCACCTAAAACACTAGCATAAATGCAAAATGCTTGCAACCAGTTGTTAAAAGAACATAGTGCAGATTTGCATTTGTCTTCATCATTTTTTTCTCCCTCTTTCTTATCAATTCTATTATCTTTAGTGGAAGGAAGTAAAGTCAGAATGTCAATATAATCTCCCTTTCAAATGTTTTCTTTAAATGTTCCATGCAAATGAAAGCCTAAAGGCTATAGCTTGCATGCTAAAACTTCTTTAAACAAGATTCCAGAACTAGTGAGGAATTCACAACAGTAGGAGCATCATTGACTACAGTTGCTGTGGAAACTGAAGTTGTTGTCATGGGGAATCTCAGTTCAGATAGAGGATCAAGCCACAGGGACACAGTGCCTGAATCTAACTGGGGCTGATTAACTGTATTAAAAGAAGATGTAAATTTAAACATACAATTTGAAAATTAACAAAGAAACTCTTTGAATTATGACAAATTTTTTACCTCACCAGCCGCAGATTCAACAACTGGAATGGAAGGGTTAACCGCCCCTGCCATTATTGGTGGTGATGCGTCCATTTCATCATTCCTGTTTCCAGTACCTGTAACCATAGCAACTGATTCTGCTGGCATAAATGGACCTGCCAAAGCTATTGGTTGCAGATCTGATGATGTTCCAGCTCTAGAAGGGTTAATATTGAAAGCAGGATAATTCATTTCAATTAAATGACTGTTCTGTAAAAAGTCATTACCTCTATTTTGTTCATGCCACTTTTTTTCTTTCCCCCCAGCCGCATGACCCATCAGAGATTTGAACCTATGCGGTCGCTTATGAGGATCCACCATATCTTCTGCAGCCGAAGGCTGGACTTCAGCCGACACAGAAAGCGGGCCCAAAGCTAATTCTTCCATAGGCAGGTCTTACAGCGGAGGAACCTGCATAATACATGACCCGGAAACCCGCACAGCAGAGGAGGAGAGGTGCAGTGAAGCCAGCCCGATCCAGGCTGATGATGATCCACCTCCTAGCATCTCCGAAGATATCATATGTGAGGCAGGAAATTTAGGCAGCTGTTCCGACACAGCTACTGTCACCCGCAGGGATAGGCACTGCCGCATTCATTCCTCTCCAGCCACAGCTGCAGCCCACTCCATCATCATGCGCAGTAAAGACTCCATCACAGGCATGTGATACACATAGACACATAGATGTGTTGCTTTCTGTATCTTCTCATCATCTGCCCCCTAAAGATGCATCCTCTCTCTTTTTATAGGTAGCAGCTCATGCCAGAGGACCGTTTTGGGGCAACTGTCAACTCATTCAACAATCACTGGTAAATATTTTTCAAATGTATTTATTTTATTATTATTATTTTTTTTAATAATAACTGAAGATTTCTAGAAATGTCTTTGTCTGCCATGATCCCATAGGTGGTGGGGTGGGGAAGGGAGAGTGAGAGGTTTGTGTGATCATGGTCAGCTGTGGGAGGAGTAGAGAAGTGATGCACAGGAAGTGGGCAGAGCTTCATGTCATAAAGACATAGAAAAGAAAACTGCTGAATAGAATATACAGATCTGTCTGCAGATGGATAATTGTCCACGGAGGTCTAAGGTGCATGTTAGATGTGATGAATGTATATGCTGAGTGTTTAGGAGTTTGTGGTGGAATGTGTTGCATGTATCAAAGTTGTTTTTAGAGCCTGACACATTTGCTTTAGCCAAGCCATCTGGATGACAGCCCTAACACAAAACATAAAAAAGCCCATATACAGTAAAACCTTAAGTAGAAAATTAGAGAGGGAGGCCAGAAACCAGGGCAATATCCATTAGGGGTACTTCCACCTTTCTGCAGCTCTCCCTAATATACGGTAATGATTAAAAAAAAATATAATAATAAAATGCACTCACATGGCAGAGTGTACAACCTGCTTACCTGTGGCCCAGTATATTTTCCCAAAGTCCACTTCAGAAAGTTCCTTCAGCTGTGGCTAGCGATAAGCTGCCTATGGCTGGATGGTCTTTCTAAAAAAAAATTTGGGGGACTACTTCGGGCCATAGATGAGTGGGATATACACTTTCCCTTGTGAGTGAATGTTACCTTTTGTTTTTCCTTCATTAAATGATTACTACAATTTGGGTGTGCTCTCTGTCCTTTTGATGTTGTTTTTAGTGACAATGCCAACACATCAGCAATTGCTGAACCAACAAAGGAAAACCCAGTCCAGATTTAAAGTGTATGACAAATCAAATTTTTTTTTCTAGTTTTGCAGTGGAAAAGGATCAGAAGATTAGCTTTTACTGCTATCCAATGATGGGGTATTCAGCTGTGATGTCCTAGCTGCATTGTGACTTTTCTTGAAGCTTGCTAATGCTGAATGTTGTTCATCAAGTTATTCAGTAACAGGACTGACAGCTCATGACAACCAGTAGTGACCACATTGCTGGGTGAGCTTAGCCCACAGCACACTCTTCCTTTTCTTAGATGGCCAGTGGACCTGATGTTGCTTCCATTAAACAAATAGCCCTAATATAGCCTACTCCTACAACAGGAATAAATGCTGTTTGTAGTTTAATCACTTCAGCCTCAGTGACGTACCTTTATGTTGCTAGACTTTCAGTGGTTATACCAGGATCATCCCAGTATTGTTTTTATAGAGCTGACAGTTGACTTTCTTCTAAAAGAAATCCTAGCGGCTATATAGGATCTTTGAAAAAGTCACATGACCAGTGACGTAACACATAGGAGGAGCCGGAGACATCACTTCAGGTCACGGCCGAGACTGGAAGTAGGGATTTTATCGATACTGCTTGCTTTTGACCTAGATGTAAGGTATTATGTTTTAATAAAACAATTTCTTCTATAAACTACTACAGTATGGAGTTCTTATTTGTCCTGCATGGCCTGTGAATGGAATAGGAGGGGATCTAATACAGCATAGCAGATATTTATCCTCGATTACTGAGCCATTTACCACATCCCTGGGATTATGCTATAAGGAGAGGAGAGTGGAATGTGCTTGTCCATAAAGGACCCATTAATTAAAACCCTGTCAGACCAGCTGTGAATTTGGATGCAGATGAGGAGAGGAGAGTGGAACGTGAACTGCCATTAAGGATATTTATACCAAAGCGTCATTAGACCTTTTGTGGTCTTTATTTAAGGTGAGCTGCTAGGGCACACTCCTGGTGAATATCTGGATGGTGGGAGCAACTGTGTTCACAACTTTCAAGAACCTTTTTGAGCACTTGATCTTTATGTCTCATCACTTTTTGATGTACATGCACTTTATTATTTGGGACTTATCCTAATATTTCTTTATCGTACATCACGGGACGCAGAGCAGCCATAGTAATTACTATGTGGGTTATACGCCACCTATAGGTTAATGGACACTGGCATACCCAAAAAACAGGAAGTCCCCCTCTAAATAAGACCTCCCATACAGGAAGTACCTTTTTGCCAGTGTCTCAAGGTGATGGTCACAGTGGATTGAAATGCTATAATAAGGACAGCCCCATTGGAGAAATCCTTGGCAGGATCAAGGGGCTATGCAGTCAGATCCATTCAAGGTGGCAAAAGAAAGGCCAAGATGGATGGTACCCGAGCCTCGAGGAAGAAGCAAGGTTTTAGCCTGTAATGCTCCCCTTTGATACATGACTAAACCAAAGGTTGTCCTAGCAGGGTGCTGTACAGGTCCAACGGTTTGGACCCCAGTATGCAAGGGGGACCTGGTCCTTGAAGGTCTGTTAGAGTAGTATCCTGAGGTGGGAATGGTAAGTTTTTTAAAAAGAAGAAAGAACCTGGGAAAGGATTGCATATGGTTCACTTTAAGGGCTTTCTTAAGTAGCGAATGCCTTGCCTGTTTTCTACCACTAGAGGGTGTTTGGTAACATACTTTGGATTTACTTGTCATGCTTTCCAGCTCCCCTTCGTTTTTTCTGTCTAGTTGTGCTCATTTGAGACAGCATTGCCGCTCATCCTGGCCTGCCAGTTGTCCGCCGTAATGCCCTGGGACCGCCGGCCTCCTGAGTGAAACGGCTGGCATCCCCCCACGGTAATGCAGCCCCTCTCCCCCGAGCTATCCCAGTAATGGGACCACCTTGTCCAGGCACACGGGAGTCAGCTCTGGTTAAAAGGCCACTGTAGGGCGCAGGGGGCATGGCTTAGGCACAGCCGGCGTGCACGTGGAGGGAGAGCGTGCGCGTAGTACACAGCACATGCTCAGTGACTATAACGTTTGTGACTCAGGGACAAAGAGAATACTGGGCATGTAAGCACTGTATAGGTGTGGATACAGGCATTTAAAGGCATGGGTTTTTATTTGAATCTATTCATGGTGCCAAAACCGAATGGAGATATCAGACCCATTCTAGATCTCAAAGAGCTAAATCAATTTCTAACCATCTGCTCCTTTCGCATGGAGTCAATCCGGTCAGTCATGTCCACTCTGAGGGGAGGAGAATTTCTAGCATCAATAGACATCAAAAATGTCAAAGTGAGAATAGCCCCATTTTCAGTTTGTGGCCTTCGGGTTACCCACTGCCCCCCGGGTGTTCACAAAAGTTCTGGCCCCGGTATAAACAAGATTAAGGGTCCAGGGTATATCAGTAATGGCATACCTAGACGACCTGCTGCTTATAGATCAGTCGGTTGCACCGCTAGACCGGAGTGTGTCCAGCACGGTCAAGTATTTGCAGCACCTGGGCTGTATTCTCAACCTAGAGAAGTCAGCCTTACAACCAGTAAGAAGGCTAGAATACTTGGGTCTGGTCATAGACACAGTCCAAGAAAAGGTATTTTCTTTATCGTACATCATGGGACACAGAGCCTTAAAGTGGATGTAAACCCCAAATTTTTTTTTTTTATGTCATAATGTAGGGAATACGATTTCCTTTCATTTGAGCCCAATCTTGCCACACAGATTTACTCGAGGTCTGCGCAATCATATTTTATTGTTCAGTTAGAGAAATCTTGACAAAGTCTTGAAAACTTTGTCAAAACGCCTCCTTGCTGTGAGTGACAGGTGATTTACATATCTCATGCACTAGCCTGAGACAGGCACATCCTGTGTAAAAAGTTCACAATTCACATCCCCTCCCCTCCCCTCCAGCTCTCCCAGGATTGGCTGCCTTTACTGTGTTTTGACTGGATGTTTCTCATCATGGGATGTGATCCACAGACCAGAGTGAAAGGAAATGTATTCTACAGTGAACAGCAAGAAGAATATAGGGGACATGTATGTGGTCAGAGCTGGGCAGAGTAGAACATGCAGTGATCTGATGATTGTTATAGTGCAGTGTGTGTGTCTGAGGTCACCTGATCACAGTTGCAACATTCCTTTCCATCACCAGGATTTGTTATGTGGGGGGAGGGGTGGATTTCTCACTTTTTATAATTACACCCAGTAAGGCTGAATGAGCTTAGGGCTAGTTTACATGTGATTCCCACCGCTCTGCAGTGCAAATCACATGCGATGTCCGTGCAGTGCGATTTCAGCCATACAGATAGTATGTGTGATATTGCATCACATTCGGACCAAACTCGCACAGGAGTTTGGTCCGCACCAGAATCGCATGGGTGTTCACACCTATGCGATCCGATTCATGTCCTAACTGTCAGTTTGCAGTGCGATATGCGAGCTGAAATGGGGGTGTCGTTAACATTGTATGACACTCCCTAGCAGTTTGCATATGGCAGTGTGAACTGCCGTGCGAGTCGGATGCGGTGTGGAACTCGCAGTGGATTTGCAGGGTTCCCGCATCGCACCAGTGTGAACCAAGCCTCATAGCATACAGCCTACAAATGTCACCTGCCTGCTCCCACCAAGGCTGCGATACGGGAACCCTGTGAATCCACTGCCGGTTCCCAGATCGCATCCGACTCGCACAGCAGTTCACACTGCCATATGCGAACTGCTGGGGAGTGTCATACAATGTTAACGACACCCCCATTTCAGCTCGCATATCGCACTGCAGACTGACAGACTGCAGACTGACAGAATCGGATCGCATAGGTGTAAACACCCATGCGATTCTGGTGCAGACCAAAAAAAGGGTCCTGTGCGAGTTTGGTCCGAATGTGATGCGATTTCAGCCATACAGTTTGTATGGCTGAAATCGCATCGCACAGACATTGCATGTGATCTGAACAGCAATGCGGTGCAAATCACAGGAATGCGGAGTGTACAGTGGTGGGTAGTACGTGCAGGATGGTGTCAGGATAGTGGACAGTGTCAGATTATTTTTTTATTTTACGATTTACATTTTTTTTTTTCAAAAGGTTTTTTGGGACCAGTTGTTTTTTTTTTTTTTTTTTTATACATTTTTACAATTTAATTTTTTTAATTATTTTTTTTTTATATTTATTTTTGTACTATTCTAACAATGATGGGAAGGTGGGGTTTTATTTTTTAAATATATTTTTTCACAGTGCTTTTGGGAAAGGGGGTGGTCGGTGTCAGTGGAGCAATGGACGGTGTCAGTGGACGGAGTCAGTGTCGGTGGGGTAGTGGTTGGTGTCATTGGTCGGTGTCAGTGGGGCAGTGGACGGAGTCAGTGTCAGTGGTGTAGTGGTTGGTGTCATTGGTCGGTGTCAGTGGGGCAGTGGATGGAGTCAGTGTCAGTGGTGTAGTGGTTGGTGTCAGTGGTGTAGTGGTTGGTGTCAGTGGGGCAGTGGTCGGTGTCAGTGGCAGTGAACGGTGTCAGTGGTCAGTGTCAGTGGGGCAGTGGTCGGTGTTAGTGGCAGTGAACGGTGCCAGTGGCAGTGGAGCAGCGGTCGATGTCAGTGGGGTAGTGGTAGATGTCAGTGGCAGTGAACGTTGTCAGTGGTCAGTGGGGCAGTGGATGGTGTCAGTGGGGCAGTGGTCGGTGTCAGTGGCAGTGAACGGTGTCAGTGGCAGTGGAGCAGTGGTCGATGTCAGTGGGGCAGTGGTCGGTGTCAGTGGCAGTGAACAGTGTCAGTGGCAGTGAACGGTGTCAGTGGTCAGTGTCAGTGGGGCAGTGGTCGGTGTCAGTGAACAGTGTCAGTGGACGGTGTCAGTGGGGCAGTGGTCAATGTCAGTGGGGCAGTGGTCAGTGTCAGTGGGGCACTGGACGGTGGCAGTGGTCGGTGTCAGTGGGGCGGTGAACGGTGTCAGTGGACGGTGTCAGTGGGGCAGTGAACGGTGTCAGTGGGGCAGTGGAAGGTGTCAGTGGGGCAGTGGAAGGTGTCAGTGGGGCAGTGGAAGGTGTCAGTGGGGCAGTGGTCGTGTCAGTGGGGCAGTGGTCGGTGTCGGTGGGGCAGTGGACGGGGTCAGTGGGGCAGTGGTTGGTGTCTGTGGTCAGTGTCAGTGGGGCAGTGGACGGTGTCAGTGGCAGTGAACGGTGTCAGTGGGGCAGTGGACAGTGTCAGTGGGGCAGTGGTTGGTGTCAGTGGCAGTGAACGGTGTCAGTGGACGGTGTCAGTGGGGCAGTGGTTGGTGTCAGTGGGGCAGTGGTCAGTGGCAGTGAACGGTTTCTGTGGTCAGTGTCAGTGGGGCAGTGGACGGTGTCAGTGGCAGTGAACAGTGTCAGTGGGGCAGTGGTTGGTATCAGTGGCGGTGAACGGTGTCAGTGGGGCAGTGAACGGTGTCAGTGAACGGTGTCAATGGGGCAGTGGTTGGTGTCAGTGGCAGTGAACGGTGTCAGTGGGGCAGTGGACGGTGTCAGTGGGGCAATGGTTTGTGTCAGTGGCAGTGAACGGTGTCAGTGGACAGTGTCAGTGGGGCAGTTGTTGGTGTCAGTGGCAGTGAACGGTGTCAGTTCGGCAGTGGTTGGTGTCAGTGGCAGTGAACGGTGTCAGTGGGGCAGTGGACGGTTGTAGTTTTTTTTTTTTTACAATTACATTTTTTTATATTTTTTTATCAGCCCTGTTGGGGGCATTGGTGACATGTCAGGGGTCTAAACAGAGACCCATGACATCTCCCATTTGGCACAGAGAAAGGGACAGAGGATACAGATTCCCCAGTCCCTTTCTCTGCATTAAAAATGAATGGAGGGAAGATAGCAGCTTCTCTCCATTCATAAACTGAGCAGAGGAACACACAGGTTACTCTGCTCAGTTATCACAGGACACAGGAGTGATCGGTAACGAACGCTCATGTGTCCCATTCAAGAAAGAAGTTGGTAACTGACATACCAGACCCCTTTCTCCGCTCTCCATCCTGACAGATCCCCCGCGCCCCCTCCCCCCCCTCGCAGCCTGCGGGAGAGGAGAGGGAATCCAGCTGCGGGGGACTAGGGGGGCTATGAAGGAAGACAGGGGGGATGTGTATACACACTGCGGAGAGGGACAAGGGGGGGGCGGAAGACAGGGGAAGACAGGGGGGTGTGTATACACACTGCGGAAAGGGACGAGGGAGGGGCGGAAGACGGGGGAAGACAGGGGGGGGATGTGTATACACACTGTGGAGAGGGACGAGGGGGGGGGGGGGGCTATGGAGGAAGACAGGGGGGATGTTACACACTGCGTAGAGGGATGAGGGGGGGGGGGCAGAGGAGGAAGACACTGTGTAGATGTGACAGGGGGCCGCGAGCGTGATCTGCCTCTCCTGCACGCTCTGGCCAACGGGAGTGTAAAGGTGGGCGGGGAGTTTGCTGACATCATGACTCCGCCCACCGAGCTCTGAACAACAGACCCGCCCACTGAATCTGGACTTTTTGGGGGTTTATAACAGATAAAGGGGGGGACATTTGACAGGTAAGGATACATGCAGGAGGCATGTATATCCTTATAGATCACCACTATGGCAGTACTTTATAATTGATGAGATTGGGTTTACATCCACCTTAAGTAATTACTTAATAGGTTATGGGCCATCTTCAGGTGTTGACACTGGTATACCCAATACAGGAAGTTGACTCCCCTATATAACCCCTATACAGGAAGTTGACTCCCTTATACAACATGTACATTACATTTGTAACAGTTTTGTGAAATGCTATGATACAGTGTGACAAGCACTAAAGTCTGACAAACTGCTAAAGTAATCCCTTCCGCCTGCCGCTCGCCCCCCCCCTCCTCGAGGGATGTGGGTGGCTTCTTAGCTAAAAAACATTTACTTGCCATACAAGGTGTTAAAAGAAGCCCTTCTCAAGGAGATAGTATCGCCTCATGGCGGCTACAGCCTCCTCTCCTCCTTCTGGTCTGTGTCTCAGACCCAAAGCCGAACGTGCACGAGGCTGAGGTTTTTACAATTGAAAGAAGGAAGAGGGAGGGTCGGGAAAGGGGCGTGGGTTAAGCGCACAGACAATCGGGTTTTACACCTGAGGGGCTTAAAAGCCGACAACTAAAGGTGTCTACCAGAGCAGCTGAAGCAAGGCTGCCACAGGAGCGCTGGAGCACGTGAGGGGTGTACACAGGCATTTTCAGTACAGGAAAATACATTATTGTTTAGCATCAGATTAATCTATGCTGCCATTGTTTTTCTTACTATTGCTCAGCAAATAGAACAGTTCTTAGAGTGCCTCTGCTTTTGTGCTTAGCACTATGGCTTCCAAGGTTACTACTAAAGCCCCAAAGGCTCCATCCCCAGGCTCTGGGAACTCCAGCCATGCCTCCACACTGTCATTCTCTCCGGAGATACCAGATAGGGCAAGCCAGGGTCAGTCTTTGGAACCGATTGGTGGTGAACTGCTTCTCACACTTCAGCCCCTGTATACGGGACTGAAGATGCATTTTCCTCTGCCCTGCAGGGCTTAGACGGAAGGTTAGTGGCTTTAATCGCATCCTCCATTCAAGGGGATAGGAAGCATGCTAGATCCCTCTCCCTCACTACAAACCCTTTACCAAGGGATCAGTGGGGACTGGATGAGGTATTACCCTCAGACGATCGAGAGGAAAAACAAGCCGATTATTCCTCTGTGGAGGAAACAACAATTGATTTATCAACTTCACAATCTGAGGTACAAATCCTTACGGAAATGGTTTGCTCCACTTTCAGGCTACCCCTAACAGAGTTAGCTGAATGTCCAGTTTCCTCCTTGTGTTCTTTGAAACCTTTACAACCTTTGCATGCGTATCCGGTCCGTGCATTACTAGAAAAGCTTATTTATGCTGAATGGGATCATCCGGATAAGCATTTACTCCCTCCAAAGAGATTCTCAGTTCTCTATCCCATGGAGGAAAAATTCACCAAAAGGAAGGTTCCAGCAGTTGACGATGCGATTTCCAGTGTGAATAAAAGTCTAACTTGTCCAGTAGAAAATGCACAAATGCTTAAGGATCCAACAGATAAGAAGTTGGAATTCCTGTTAAAAACCTCTTTTTCCCCTACCGTCTTTCAGGACAGCACCATAGAGAGACCTTGGCTCCTCCCATCTCAGGAAACACTGCCTTGCATACCAATATTTAAGCCTCACCGTCCCGCCGGCCCCTCAGTTCTGGTGTTTCCTCCGGTGGGGAGACACTGCTAAGGGGCCAGGGGCCAAACAGCTAGGGAGGCTGAGGCCGGTTGTCTCCTGAGGGGGGGGGGGAAGGGGGGGACCAAGGTCTCTCTCTATCTCCCTATTCCTCTCTCTTATCCTGGAGTCCTAAAGGCTAGGGAGCTGGGTACCTGTATGACTGCTGATTTTCGCGCTTCCAGCCTCTCTTGGGGAAGCAGTAAAGCTGGAGGGGCCCGCTCTCCTTCTTGTCCGGTGGTGGCAATAGGCGGAAGTGCAGTGGCTCCCTGCATGGTGTATCAGCATGGAGCTCGGAGCACTGGGTCGGATGGCGGGTGACGTCATTTCCGGCGGGGGTAAGCGCTTCCGCCTGACTCGCGGCTTCCGGTTCCGGCCACGGGGTTTGAAAGCGGGCCGTGCGACGGGCTGGTGCTGCCTCTTCTTGTTGTGGGGACAGCGCTCGGAGGGAAAGATCCACCATTCCTCGGCGGGAGATGTCGGAAGCAGAGGCTTCAAGAACTACTCCTGGAGAATCCAGCACCAGCCACTCAAAGGTAAGCTCCACGGGTGTTTGCCTCCCCTGGTGGCGGTAGGGGGGGGGGGGTGGATGCTTTAGGACCCTGGTGGTGGTTGGTCCTAGCAAGAGTACCCCTGGTGGCCCTCTGTGTATGTGCTGGTGGTCTAGGGGGATTTTCTGACTGCTCTTCTTTGTTTTTTGGGTGTTTCAGAGCAAACCTACGGAAAAGGTCAAGTCGCCCCATAATTCGAAGAAAAAATGCCCTTCATGCAAGACTACGATGGGGGAAGCTTGGTCTAAGGCACTCTGTAGGGAGTGCATAGAGGGGTTAGTGCGGGAACAGTCAGCGGTACAATGCACGGATCTAGCAGCGTCCGTCAAGGAACTCTCTAGCACCGTGCAGTCTTTTAAGTCGCTGTTTTCTAGTTTCCAGTTACCACAGCCCCAGGTAAACCCTCCACCAGCACAGCAGAGTATTACTCCAAGGTCAATGGATGCTCCCTCTGTGAGTGGAGAGAATCCAGGAGGCCCCAGAGAAGAAATTGAGGAGGAGCCTGATAGTGTTTCTTCAGATTCCCAAGGGGAATCAGAGGGAGAGGAGGTGGACGAGGAGTCTACAAGAGCCTCTCGCTACAAGCTTTTTCTGGAAGAAGTGGAGGAGCTCTTAGGAGCTATCCATACCACTTTAGGTATCCAGGAGGAAAGGAAGAAGCTGTCGCTCCATGACCAGATGTATAGGGGCCTTGGGGAACATAAAAAGAGAGTGTTTCCGGTCCATGACGTCTTGGTCGATGCCATTAATAAGGAGTTGCAAGACCCTGAAAGGAAACCTTTCTTTTCAAGAACCTTGAAAAGAAGGTTTCCCTTTGCAGAGGAAGAGGCGTTGGTATGGAATAAAACTCCTAAACTAGACGCTGCCTTTTCACAGGTCTCCAGGCATACTGACCTGGCCTTTGAGGACATGGGTGCGCTCTCAGACCCTATGGACAAGAGGATGGACTCACTCTTAAAAAAATCTTGGGATTCATCCCTGGGTAACCTCAAGCCCGCCATGGCGTCCACAGTGGTGGCACGGAACATGGAGTATTGGTTGACACAAAGTAAAGCACACATAGAAGCAGGAACATCAAAAGAAACATTTTTGGCTTCTTTTCCCATGCTCCTAAAAGGGGTGGCTTATCTGGCGGATGCCTCTGCAGAATCGGTGCGTATGTCTGCAAGGTCTGCAGCCTTGTCAAATTCAGCAAGGAGGGCCTTATGGCTTAAGACGTGGCAGGGAGATCTAATCGCGTCTAAGGTCAAGCTCTGCGGGATCCCTCTCACAGGGGATTTGCTTTTTGGACCTGGCTTGGAGGCTGTCTATTAAGAGGAAGTTTACAGAGACTAGAAGAAAGTCTCATCCTCGGAGGAAGTTTGAACCCTCAAAAACTGAGCAGCCAAAGAAAGTTTGGGGACAGAAGGGTAAAGGGTGTGGGGGGGCTATTTTTCGCCCTTCTGAACAGCCCAAAAAGACTAAATGACGGAACCACAGTGGGAGGAAGATTGGGGTCCTTCCTCCCACAGTGGGAGATGATAACCTCCACGCAGTTTGTTTTGGGAATCATAAGAAGAGGATACAGGTCGGAGTTCTCAACCCCTCCCCCATTCAGACTTCTGGTAACCGAGCTGCCAAAATGTGCAGAAAAGGCTTCAGCTCTTCTTTCCTCCCTACAGGAGTTGGAGGAACAGGAGGTGGTGGTACGAGTCCCTACGGAAGAGACCGGCAGGGGCTTCTATTCCCACATCTTTGTGATCCGCAAACCATCTGGAAAGTTCAGGCTCATCCTGAACCTGAGGCCTCTGAATGTCTCGGTCACCTACAAGAGGTTCCGTATGGACTCAATCTACTCGGTAAAAGCACTTCTTCCCCCAAACTGCTTCATGGCATCGATAGATTTGAAAGATGCCTATCTGCACATTCCCATTGCAGAGGGGTACCAGAAGTTCCTCAGGTTGGCGGTAAATACCGCAGAGGGGATATTTCACCTACAGTTCAGGGCCCTCCCCTTTCGGGCTATCCTCTTCCCCCTGTATCTTCACCAAGGTCATGGTGGAGGTTTTGGCCTTTCTGCGACTCAGAGGCATCTCAGTAGTCACATACTTGGACGATCTGCTCCTGTTTGCCTTTTCCCCGGAACAGTTGTCTCGGGATCTACAGGTAACAAGAGATATCCTGGAAAATCTAGGATAGCTCTTGAACCTGTAAAAATCCAGCTTGGTCCCGTCACAAAAGATCATCTTTCTGGGCTACAGGTTGGATTCAACAAATCAAACAGTCTTCCTTCCTGTAGAAAAAATCCAAAAGGTAGACAGGGCTATGTTGTTACTACAGGGCAATCAGCAGATCTCTGTAAGGAAGGCTATGTCAGCTCTAGGCCTATTGACATCCTCTCTTCCAGCAGTACAGTGGGCAGGGCTTCACTTTCGTCCCTTACAACTTTTAATTCTGGGGGTTTGGGACCACAGTCAGGGGTCTTTGGACTGCCTGATAACGGTGCCAAGTCAGGTCAAGAGGTCTCTCTGGTGGTGGAGAAAGGGGGCCAATCTATCACAGGGTCTGAATTGGGTCCTACCAGTATCCAAAACGGTCACGACTGATGCGAGCGGCACAGGTTGGGGGGCGTATCTAGATTCCAGAATGCTTCAGGGTGTTTGGTTGAGGAGGGACGCAAAGAGGTCCTCCAACTGGAGGGAACTGAGGGCGATAGCTTTGGCACTCAGAGCCTTTCAGAGAGAACTCCAGGGGCAGCATGTGAGAGTCCGATCCGACAACTCCTCAGCGGTAGCTTATATAAACAGGCAGGGGGGTACCAGGAGCAGATCCCTGTGGGTCCTGGCAGAAACCATTCTCAGGTGGGCCGAAGCAAACATTCTGTCCCTTTCAGCAGTACATTTGAAGGGGGAACAAAACCAGGTTGCGGATTTTCTCAGCAGGAGAACGCTGAGAGAAGGCGACTGGGTTTTGAACCAGGAGGTCTTCATGGCAATTACTCGGAAGTGGGGGATGCCATGTGTAGACCTCTTTGCTTTGAGAGATAATAGAAAGACGCATTTTTTCTTCTCCCTGAGCAGATGGGATGGGGCACTGGGAGTGGACGCTCTGGCTCAGAGCTGGGCGTTCTCCAGGTGCTATGCCTTCCACCCTCCTGTATTAATTCCAGCAGTACTGAGAAAGTTCCAGGTGGAGAGCACAACTCTTATTCTGATTGCACCCCATTGGCCCAGAAGGCTGTGGTTTTCCATCTTAAAGGGTCTAGCGGTAGAACCTCCTTGGATTCTACCAGTTCAGAAGGATCTTCTTTCTCAGGGGCCAATCTGTTGTCCTCAGGTGGAGAGGTGGAACCTTGCAGCCTGGCTACTGAGGAGGAACTGCTGAGGGGCAAGGGTTTCTCGGATCGTTTAATAACAACCCTGCTAAGTTGTAGGAAAAGGGAGACGCAGGCTATCTACCTGAAAGTGTGGAAACGTTTTAATAGCTGGTGTACAGAGAGTTCCTTTGATGTACATAGCTCTGTAGCGGTATTAGAGTTTCTGCCGTCAGGGGCAGACAAGGGGTTATCTCTTAGTACACTGAAAGGACAAGTATCCGCTTTCAGTGTCTTTTTGGAAAGACAGCTAGCGATAGATCTGTGGATAGCCAGGTTTTTCAAAGCCTTAAGCAGGCAGAGACCAGTAAGGGTCTCCTCCTTCCCAGTGTGGGACCTTTCGTTAGTCTTACAGGCTCTTACGGGTGAACCATTTGAACCGTTGGAGACCTGTATGTTAAATTTGATCACCATCAAAACAGTGGCGATCATTACAGCAAGGAGAGTGAGTGAACTCGAAGCCCTCTCAATCAGGGCACCCTTTTTTCAGGTATTCCCGGACCGTGTGATTTTTAAAACCGATCCGGCATTTTTACCAAAGGTTACCTCTAATTTTCATAGAGGCCAAGAAATAATTTTGCCTACTTTCTGTTCGAATCCTGTGAGGGAACAGAACCATTATTTTGGATGTTAGAAGGCGCGTTCTTCAGTACTTAAATAGTACGGAACAGTTTAGGAAGTCTGATTCCTTTTTTGTGTTATTTTCAGGGGCTAGGAAGGGATCCAAAGCCTCTAGGTGTACAATAGCCAGATGGATTAGGTTGGATTAGGTTAGCCATTATCCAGGCCTATGTTGTCAGGGAATCAGAGGCCCCGGAAGGTATTAGGGCACATTCCACCAGGGCAATGGCGACTTCCCAAGCAAGTGGGCTTCTCTAGAGCAGATCTGAAAGGCTGCAACGTGGTCAAATTTTGAAACGTTCGTGAAGCACTACAGATTGGACCTTCTGTCAGCAAAAGACCAAGCTTTTGGGCGCAAGGTTCTGCAGGCAGTAGTCCCTCCCTAAGGTAAGGTGCTCGCTTATCCTCTCTATGGTGCTGTCCTGAAAGACGGTAGGTTAAAAATGGAGTTACTTACCGGTAACATCCTTTTCCAGGAGTCTTTCAGGACAGCACTGATACCCACCCAAGTTGTTGGATACTACTAAAGAACTCATCGCATGAGACCGTCAGCACGTCAGAGACGTGCTCTTGTGTCTCCCCAGCTGGCCGGAGGTACTCTTGAAGAACTGAGGGGCCGGCGGGACGGTGAGGCTTAAATCTTGGTATGCAAGGCAGTGTTTCCTGAGATGGGAGGAGCCAAGATCTCTCTATGGTGCTGTCCTGAAAGACTCCTGGAAAAGGATGTTACCGGTAAGTAACTCAATTTTTCCTTAGCAGGGACCATTACTCAGACTGCAGTCGCAGCAATAGGCATCTGTCAGTCCTTAAAGGACCAATTCACAGAGGCTCTTGAAGAGCTCCCTGCACAACAGGCCCGTGAGTTGGCGAACTACCAAAAGCATTATGTTTTGCCATAGATGCTATGAAGGATTCTATGGTTAAAAGATTGGTCAGCCAAAGCACCTTGCAAAAAGCTTCTGACTAGTTTCCCTTTTCATGGGGAGCAACTATTTGGCGATGATTTGGATAAATACATCCAGACGATTTTTAGTGGAAAGAGTACTCTTTTGCCAGTCAAAAGAAAGTATAAACGTCCTTCATTTAAATTGACTTTTTCTCCTGTGCCAGGGGCATCCGCCTCTAGGCAGTGGCGACGGCCTCTGCCATCAGACTCTAGAGGAAAACCTCAGGGTCAGAACCAGGCACAAAAAAAGACCTGGGGCCGCAAATCTGCAAAGCAGAATACTAAAGCCTCATCATTAAGAGGCGTCCCCCCACAGGTGGGGGGAAGACTTCTGAAATGCTCAGAAGTCTGGCAAAGGGAAATTCAGGACAGATGGGTAATCTCCACGGTGTCTCTAGGATACAAACTAGAATTTCTGGAGTTCCCACCGTCTCGTTTTCTGAGATCAAACGTTCTCAAAGACCCAGGGAAAAGGCAATCCCTGTTTCAAGCATTAGACCGATTATTGGCTCAGGGGGTGATCATAAAGCTCCCCACAGAAGAGCGAGGTTTGGGGTTTTATTCAAACCTGTTTACGTTGCTGCCTATTCAGTTGCTGCCTCGACTTCTTTGCAGGATCAAGCTGGAAAGAAAGCCGGTAATTCTGGCAGCACCAGCATGACCCAGAAGGTCATGGTACACAGAAATCATAAAGATAGCAGTGGAGGGTCCATGGCTCCTCCCACTAAGGCCAGACCTGCTCTCGCAGGGGCCAATATTCCATCCTACTTTACGAATGCTAAATTTAATGGCCTGGCTATTGAAAACCACATTCTGAAGAAACGTGGGCTTTCAAGGTCAGTTATCTCAAGTTTAATTAATGCAAGAAAACCAGCTTCCAGAACTATATATTATAGAGTTTGGAAAGCTTATGTTTCCTGGTGTGAATCCAAGGGTTGGCACCCTCGGAGATATATCATAGGCAGAATTCTTTCCTTTCTACAATTAGGTGTAGAGATGAAGTTGGCCCTGAGTACTATTAAGGGCCAAGTCTCAGCCTTATCGATTTTATTTCACTTGCTACGCATTCTTTAGTCTGGGGTTTTATGCAAGGGGTGATGCGGATTAATCCGCAAGTTAAATCCTCCTTGAGCCCTTGGGACTTGAACTTAGTTTTGTCAGTGTTACAAAAACAGCCATTTGAACTGATGCAGCATATTCCCTTAGTCCTTTTGACAAGGAAGCTGGTATTTTTGGTTGATATATCCTCAACAAGGAGGGTTTCGGAATTGGCTGCTCTTTCGTGTAAAGAGCCATATTTGATTATTCCAGGCTTTTTCCCAAAAGTAGTTTCAGATTTACACCTGAACAAAGATATTGTCCTGCCATTGTTTTTACAAAAACCATGTTCCAGGGAAGAAAAGTCACTACATTGTCTTGATGTGGTGAGAGCAGTGAAAATCTATGTTAACCACTTGACCACTGGGCACTTAAACCCCCTTAATAACCAGACCAATTTTCAGCTTTCGGTGCTATCACATTTTGAATGACAATTACTCAGTCATGCAACACTGTACCTATTTGACATTTTTGTCCTTTTTTTTTTCACACAAATAGAGCTTTCTTTTGGTGGTATTAGATCACTGCTGAGTTTTTTTTTTTTGCGCTATAAAAGAAAAAAGACCGAAAATTCTGTAAAAAAATGAATTTTTCTTTGTTTCTGTTATAAAATTTTGCAAATTAGTAATTTTTCTTCATATATTTTGGACAAAATTTATACCACTACCAGGGGCGTAACTAGAAATCCCCCCCCCCCAAAAAAAAATGTCGGGGCTTAAATGAAATAGTGGGCGTGGTTTAAAGGGCGGGGCTCAAAGTGTGTGTGGTTCGAGTCTGAGAAGGAAGAAAGAAAGAAAGAGCCCAGATCCTACACCACAATAGCAATATATGTATTCCAGAAAGTTTAATCAACAGATAAAGATACTCCAAACACCTGGTGTTAGCGCTTCAATAATCCTCACCTGTGCCCAATGCAGCGTGGTCTGCCCATGCCCAATACTGCCTCACCTGTGCCCACTTGTGCCCAATGCATTCTGGTCTGTGCCCAATACAGCGTGTCCAGTGCCAAATGCAGCCTCATCTGTGCCCAATGCAGCGTGGCCAGTGCCCAATACTGCCTCACCTGTGCCCAATACTGCCTCACCTTTGCCCACTTGTGCCCAATGCAGCGTGTCCAGTGCCCAATGCAGCCTCACCTGTGCCCAATGCAGTGTGACCTGTGCCCAATGCAGCCTCACCTGCCTGTGCCCAATGCAGCATGTTCAGTGCCCAATGCAGCCTCACCTTTGCCCAATGCAGCCTCACCTGTGCCCAATGCAGCGTGGCCTGCCCATGCCCAATGCAGCCTCACCTGTGCCCAATGCAGCCTCATTTGTGCCCAATGCAGCGTGACCCGTGCCCAATGCAGCCTCACCTGTGCCCAATGCAGTGTGGCCTGTGCCCAATGCAGCCTCACCTGCCTGTGCCCAATGCAGCATGCTCAGTGCCCAATGCAGCCTCACCTTTGCCCAATGCAGCATGTTCAGTGCCCAATGCAGCGTGGCCTGCCCATGCCCAATACAGCCTCACCTGTGCCCAATGCAGCCTCACCCATGCCCAGTGCAGCCTCACCCGTGCTCAATGCAGTGTGGCCTGTGCCCAATGCAGCCTCACCTGCCTGTGCCCAATGCAGCATGTTCAGTGCCCAATGCAGCCTCACCTTTGCCCAATGCAGCCTCACCTGTGCCCAATGCAGCGTGGCCTGCCCATGCCCAATACAGCCTCACCTGTGCCCAATGCAGCCTCACCCGTGCCCAATGCAGTGTGGCCTGTGCCCAATGCAGTGTGGCCTGTGCCCAATGCAGCCTCACCTGCCTGTGCCCAATGCAGCATGCTCAGTGCCCAATGCAGCCTCACCTGTGCCCAATGCAGCATGTTCAGTGCCCAATGCAGCCTCACCTGTGCCCAATGCAGCATGTTCAGTGCCCAATGCAGCCTCACCTGTGCCCAATGCAGCCTCACCTGCCTGTGCCCAATGCAGCATGTTCAGTGCCCAATGCAGCCTCACCCGTGCCCAATGCAGCCTCACCTGTGCCCAATGCAGCATGTTCAGTGCCCAATGCAGCCTCACACATGCCCAATGTAGCCTCACCGGTACCCAATTCAGCCTTACCTGTGCTCAATGCAGCCTCACCTGCCTGTGCCCAATGCAGCATGTTCAGTGCCCAATGCAGCCTCACCTTTGCCCAATGCAGCGTGGCCTGCCCATGCCCAATGCAGCCTGACCAGTGCCCAATGCAGCCTGACCCGTGCCCAATGCAGCCTCACCCGTGCCCAATGCAGTGTGGCCTGTGCCCAATGCAGTGTGGCCTGTGCCCAATGCAGCCTCACCTGCCTGTGCCCAATGCAGCATGCTCAGTGCCCAATGCAGTCTCACCTGTGCCCAATGCAGCATGTTCAGTGCCCAATGCAGCCTCACCTGTGCCCAATGCAGCATGTTCAGTGCCCAATGCAGCCTCACCTGTGCCCAATGCAGCCTCACCTGCCTGTGCCCAATGAAGCATGTTCAGTGCCCAATGCAGCCTCACCTGTGCCCAATGCAGCCTTACCTGTGCCCAATGCAGCCTCACCTGCCTGTGCCCAATGTAGCATGTTCAGTGCCCAATGCAGCCTCACCTTTGCCCAATGCAGCATGGCCTGCCCATGCCCAATGCAGCCTGACCCTTGCCCAATGCAGCCTCACCCGTGCCCAATGCAGCCACCCCCGTGACCAATGCAGCCTCCCCGTGCCCAATGCAGCCTCCCCCGTGCCCAATGCAGCCTCCCCCGTGCCCAATGCAGCCTCCCCTGTGCCCAATGCAGCCTCACCTGTGCAGTGGAAGAGGTGAGCCAGACTGCAGCAGCCCTCAAATGGCTATTGGCGAGCGTGGGGCTGTCTCAGAGTGGGGGGGGAGCACCGCCCGCACGATCCCCCAGCCAGGGGAAGTGAGGAGAGGAAGAGGCGCGCTGTCCGTACAAGCAGAGCGCTGTAATAGCTTTCATTTGAATGTCCTGTGTTCCCGGGGCTCACCGTCACATAGCCCCACCTCTTGGCCCGGCGCCTTTGATGACGTCACATGTCCCGCATTGGACCGGCGTTCTGTCTATCAAAAGTGCCGAGCCAAGAGGTGGGGCTATGTGACGGTGAGCCCCGGGAACACACACAGGACATTCAAATAAAAGCTATTACAGCGATCTGCTTGTACGGACAGCGCGCCTCTTCCTCTCCTCACTTCCCCTGGCTGGAGGACCGTGCGGGCGATGCTCGCCCCCCCGGGCCCCCGGCAATATGCATTCCTCCTCCTCCCCACGGGCCCCATAGCAGCCGCGTGTGTCGCTATGGCGGTAGTTCCGCCACTGACCACTACATATCTTTGGTAAAAATAACCCAAATCGGTGTATATTATTTGGTCTTTGTGAAAGTTATAGAGTCCTCTGAAAATTGATCATACCTGAAGTACTGACGGCCTATATCATTTCTTGAAACAAGCCAGGAAAGTACAAATACCCCCCAAATGACCCCTTTTTGGAAAGTATACAGTCCAAGGTATTTAGTAAGATGCATGGTGAGTTTTTTGAAGTTTTAATTTTTTCCCACAATTCTTTGCAAAATTAAGATTTTCTTTTCTTTTTCTTTTTTTCACAAAATTGTTATATTAGCAGGTTATTTCTCACACACAGCATATGCATAGCACAAATTACATCCCAAAACACATTCTACTACTCCTGAGTATGGCGATATGTGTGAGAGTTTTACACAGCGTGGCCACATACAGAGGCCCAACATGCAGGGAGTGCCATCAGGCATTCTTGGAGCATAAATTACACATATCATTTTTTGACTACCTCTTACACTTTTGAAGGCCCTGGAGAACCAGGACAAAGGAAACGGCCCAAAAATTATCCCAATTTGGAAAGAAAACAACCCAATGTATAATCTGAGGCATATCGAGTCTTTTGAACATGTCTTTTTTTTTTCTACAAGTTTTTGGAAAATGTGTAAAGAAAATTAAAACACATTTTTTTTTTTTACACAACGTTGTCCATTTACACAATATTTCTAACACATAACATGTACATGGCAAAAATTACACCCCAAAATAGATTTTACTACTCCTGAGTACGGCGACACCACATGTGTGAGACTTTCCCACAGCGTGGCCACATACAGAGGACCAACATGCAAGGAGCACCATCAGGTGTTCTAGGGACATAAGTTTCAAATCTAATTTGACTACCTATTACACTTTTGTGAGGCACTGTAGTGGCATGGATGTGGCATGGATGAGCATGAATGGGGATAGATGAGCATGAATGGGGATGGATGAGCTGTAAATGGGGATGGCTGAGCATGAATGAGTATAGATGGGTACAGCTAAGCATGGCTGAATATGGCTGGGTATGACTGAGTACGATTGAGTATGGCTGGGTATGACTGAGTACGATTGAGTATGGCTGGGTATGGCTGAATATGGCTGGGTATGACTGAGTACGATTGAGTATGGCTGGGTATGGCTGAATATGGCTGGGTATCACTGAGTACGATTGAGTATGGCTGGGTACAGCTGAGTATGGATGGGTATGGCTAATTATGGATGGGGGTGGATGGGATGGCTGAGCATGGATGGATGGATGAGTATGCCGAGTATGGATGAGGATGGATGGATGAGTATGCTGAGTATGGATGGATGGGTATGCAGGGTATGAATGGGTATGCAGAGTATGGATGGATGGGTATGCAGAGTATGGATGGATGGGTATGCAGAGTATGGGTGGGTATGCAGAGTATGCAGAGTATGGATGGATGGGTATGCAGAGTATGGATGGGTATGCAGAGTATGGATGGATGGGTATGCAGAGTATGGATGGATGGGTATGCAGAGTATGGATGGATGGGTATGCAGAGTATGGATGGATGGGTATGCAGAGTATGGATGGCTGGGTATGCAGAGTATGGCTGGGTATGCAGGGTATGCAGAGTATGGATGGATGGGTATGCAGAGTATGGATGGATGGGTATGCAGAGTATGGATGGCTGGGTATGCAGAGTATGGCTGGGTATGCAGAGTATGGCTGTGTATGCAGGGTATGGCTGGGTATGCAGGGTATGGCTGTGTATGCAGGGTATGGCTGTGTATGCAGGGTATGGCTGTGCATGCAGGGTATGGCTGTGTATGCAGGGTATGGCTGTGTATGCAGGGTATGGCTGTGTATGGCTGGGTATGGCTGGGTATGGCTGGGTATGCAGAGCATGGCTGGGTATGGCTGGGTATGCAGAGTATGGCTGGGTATGCAGAGTATGGCTGGGTATGCAGCGTATGAATGGGTATGGCTGGGTATGCAGAGCATGGCTGGGTATGCAGAGTATGGCTGGGTATGCAGCGTATGAATGGGTATGGCTGGGTATGCAGAGTATGGCTGGGTATGCAGAGTATGGCTGGGTTTTGCTCTGTATGCAGGGTATAGCTGTGTATGCAGGGTATGGCTGTGTATGCAGGGTATGGCTGTGTATGCAGGGTATGGCTGTGTATGGCTGGGTATGCAGGGTATGGCTGTGTATGGCTGGGTGTGGCTGGGTATGCAGAGCATGGCTGGGTATGCAGAGCATGGCTGGGTATGCAGAGTATGGCTGGGTATGCAGAGTATGGCTGGGTATGGCTGGGTATGCAGAGTATGGCTGGGTATGCAGAGTATGGCTGGGTTTGTCATTTGACAAAGCAATCACGTGGTAAACGGCTGTGACCAGCGGCCGTTCACCGTGATCCGCTGTCACGGAAGTTCTTGGCTGCGCACCCCAGGGGGCGAGCGAGAGCAGAATTCTGGGATGACGTCACTGTACGCCCTCCCAGAGTTAACAAACTGCCCTGTAACCGTCATTCGGCTATGGGCCAGTTATTAAGTGGTTAAAGGCAACTGCTCCGATTCGTAAGACCAATGTCTTATTTATTCTGCCAGAGGGTCCTAAGAAAGCACACGCAGCGTCGAAATCCACTGTCGCTAAGTGGATTCGACAAGTGATAATTCAAGCTTATGATTTAAAGGGTAAAATTCCCCCGTTTCAAGTTAAAGTGGTTGTAAACCCTTACAAACCACTTTGACCTACAGGTAAGCCTAAGCATGCGCCGTAGACAGCGGTGCGCAGGCGCACTGAGGATGCCGAGATCACGGAGATGCCGATCTCGTGCGCATGCGCGGGAGTGACGCCATCACCGCTCCAGCGAATGACAGCGATGGAGCAGCGAGACCTGGAAGTCACTCCGGGTTTGATGGCGGCGCAGAAGATCGTGGATGAGGGACGCTTCGGGGGCTTCGTTCTCAGGTAAGTCATTCATATTGAGCTAGTATGCTATGCATACTAGCTCATTATGCCTTTGCCTTTGCCTTGCAGGTTCCGTTTTTTTTTTTTTTTTTTAAAGAGGCTTTACTTCCTCTTTAAGGCGCACTCTACCAGAGTGGTTAGTGCTTCTTGGGCAGTGCGTCACTAGGCCTCCATGGCTCAGATCTGCAAGGCAGCAACTTGGTCTTCAGTGCATACATTCACAAAATGTTATCAAGTGGATGTAAGATGAATTAGGATGTCGCCTTCGGGCGCAGTGTGCTGCAGGCAGCAGTAGAAGTTCTCAGGTCTGGGGGTGCCCTACGGGTTGTGTCTCCCTCCGCTCAAGTAACATTGCTATGGGACGTCCCATTAAGTAATTACTTAAGGCTCTGTGTCCCATGATGTACGATAAAGAAAATAGGATTTTTTATAACAGCTTACCTGTGAGTACATCATGGGACACAGAGGTCCCATCCCTCTTTTAATGGGGTTTAAGTATATTGCTTGGCTACAAAAAACTGAGGTACTCCTGGAAGGAGGAGGGGTTATATAGGGGAGTCAACTTCCTGTATTGGGTATACCAGTGTCAACACCTGAAGGTGGCCCATAAAACCTTAGGTAATTACTTAAGGCTCTGTGTCCCGTGATGTACTCCAAGAAAAGTATTTTACTGGTAAGCTGTTATAAAAATCCTATTTTTGCCTCAGACGAAGGTCAGGGCTATAAAAGATCTGGTCCGTATGGTCAAGGGAAAGGAGGATGCCTCCATTCACCTTTGCATGAGGTTGCTAGGGAAAATGGTGGCTTCGTTCAAAGCTATTCCCTATGCCCAATTTAATTTGAGACTGTTGCAAAACAGTATTCTGTCTGTTTGGAACAAGAGGATCCAAGCCTTGGACTACCCAATGTATCTGTCCCCAAAGGTGCGAATGGTCCCTGCATCCCGAAGGTTTTTTATAGCCATATGCCAAAAGTGGGGTACCCCGGACATAGATCTGTTGGTGTCCAGGTTCAACAAGAAGTTGGACAGCTTTGTGTCAAGGATCAGCTCGCATTCGGGACCCCAGTTTTCACTGATTTATGTGTCCCCCCGGTTTAGCTGCTATAGTGGCTTCTACGCAGGATCAAGGAGGAAGGGAAGCCGGTGATACTGGTAGCCGTAGCGTGGTATCGTGGCCCAGAAGATCCTGGTATGCAGAGATCATAAGGCTGGCAGTAGGGAAACCATCCCGTCCAGACTTGCTTTCCCAAGGATCAGTGTTCCATCCTGCCTTACAATCGCTAAGTTTAACGGTTTGGCTATTAAAGCCCAAATTCTAAAGGGTCAGGGGATTTAGGGCTCAGTTGTGACTACCCTGATTAATGCAAGGAAGCCGGCTTCTAGGGCCATTTATTAAAGGATCTGGAGGTCCTATATTTCCTGGTGTGAAGCCAAAAGATGGCATCCTCGAAAGTATGTCATAGGAAGAATTCTTGCCTTCCCACAATTGGGGGTGGAAATTAAGCTAGCCTTGAGTACCATCAATGGTCAAATCTCAGCCTTGTCAGTATTTTTTCAGAGACCGCTTGCTTCACATTCTTTGATCCGGGCCTTTATACAAGGGGTAACTCCTATAACTCCGTCAGTCAGGCCACCCTTGTGCCCATGGGATTTGAATCTAGTTTTATCGGTCTTGCAAAGACAACCCTTTGAGCCTATGCGCCATATTCCATTGATCCTTTTGACAAGGAAGTTGTTTTTTTTTTTGGTTGCAGTAACCTCTGCAAGGCGAGTGTCAGAATTGGCAGCTTTTTCCTGTAAAGAGCCATACTTAATTATTCATAAAGACAAGGTGGTGTTGCATCCTCACCCAATCTTTCTGCCTAAGGTAGTGTCTAGTTTTCACTAGAACAAAGATGTCTCCCTGCCTTCTTTTTTCCCAGAAACTCGCTCTGCGGAAGAAAAATTGTTGCATTCTCTCGATGTGGTGAGAGCTGTCAGGATCTATCTGAAGGTGACATCTCAAATGCGGAAGACTGATGCTTTGTTTGTGCTGCCAGAGGGGCACAGAAAAGGGCAGGCAGTGTCAAAATCGACTATTTCACAGTGGATTTGTCAGGTTATAATTCAGGTTTATGGATTAAAAAGAAGGGTTCCACCTTTTCACATTCTAATGTGAAAAGGTGGAACCCTTCTTCGCGCACTCTACCAGTGGAGTGAGTGCTTCATGGGCAGTACGTCAGGCAGCAGTATAGGTCCTCAAGTCTGATGGCGGCCTGCTTTGATATGTGTCTCCCTCCCCTCAGGGGCATTGCCTTGGGACATCCCACATAGTAATTACTATGGCTGCTGTCCCGTGATGTACGATAAAGAAAATACGACGGAATGTACTCCAAGAAAAGGATTTTACATGTGTGTGTGTATGTGTATATATATATGTAGCAGGGTCGTTCCCCTTTTAGGGGAGAAGACTACAGTTCCCATAATTCCCCAGGCTCCCGGGAGGATGGTTGTTTCCGCCCGAGAGGCTGATGGGGGAGGTGATAAAAGGAAAGAGGAAGGACCGCCCCTTCCTCTTCTGACGGGTCTTCTGACGCAGGGATCATGGAGAGAGGAGACACCTGTGCGGACCGGGACTGCTGAAGGCCTGAAGCCTGGGCCTTGCAGCAGGCAGAGAGAGACTCTCACACCTCATTGTCAGCAGCAGCAGAGCGGAGACTTTTGCCCACAAACGGTTGGTCAGAGAGAGGACCGGAACGCAGGGGCTGTGACAGACGAGGCCGGACGCGCCAGTGGAGGTCCCGGAGCTGAGGACGGTATCCGGAGTGGTGAGCGAGCTGAAAAGCTCATCTTGTACTGTATTTTGCTTTATGCCTATTGAACTGGCAAGGCAAATTTACCTCAGAGCAGAAGATTGTTCTTGCTTGTGGATTACAAACACACACCATTTAAAGCTACATGTGCACCACCTCTACAGTTCTTGTGCCGGTGAAGAATACTGGGGTTCCCCAAGGACTGAGCTCTATTGTTAGGGATCAGGCCTGATCCATTAGATAGTCGCAGTTAGATTTGTTGCACCTCAGAGGTGCATAGCAGACGGTCGCTGCACGTGGCGCTCCGTTCCCCATTGCTATCCTGATACATATATGTGTACATGTTAAAGTGCATATTGCAGGGACCTGCTAATGTGTTGTAAGTCAAATGTTTGATGCATGTTACTATTTCTTTTCATACTGCCAAAGTAAAGACAGTTATTTCAGTCAGCAGTTGCCTGTGAGTTTGAGTCCATTACAGTTAAAGTATAAGTGGTATTTATATGTGCATACACCTGTTGATTAACTGTGCCAGAGCGGGTAGAGCAGATTGCCGGGGGGTTGGTGGAGCTGTACTCAGGGACCCAAAACAAACTTGCGGCCCTCTTAACTGGGGGTATCGCTACACGTGGGGGCTCGTAATCCGGGATCCTGAGACAGCGGGAAACCCCGCCAGAAAGTACCGGCATGGACCCGATAGAAGTGGGACGGTGGTCCACAATATGGGGCACTGATCCAGCCGCAGCAGCAGTCATTGAACTGCCAGGGATATGGCAGGAAGAGGCAGTCAAGCAGCTCATAATGTCATTATCCCCAGGCCACAAGTCACGGATAATGGACATGAGAAATGATGCCGGGTATACATACGCCCTAGTAGAATGGAGAAGTGAGACCCCAGAGCAGTTCAGGAGCCAAAGCATACAAGCACTGGATGGTCAGACCTATCAATTGCTGCATGCGCTGCCGCGCAAGGGAGACTGTTTTCAAATGAAAACCATGCTATCCCCAAAGAAGGAAGAGCAGAAGGGCACAGAGAGTCCCGTACCTGTACAAACCACTCTTAGTGCAGAACTGTGCGCTGTCCTAGGGGAGATTGTGACTCAGTGCAGAAGAGACCCCGGGGACTACCCGATGTCGGGATACAGGAAACTCTGGATGTTTTCAGGGAGGAAACCTGTATCCTCGGGGGAAGAGGGATTTGAAGAGTGGCTAGATGGTGCCACACAGGCCTTGGAAGAATGGGAGGTCCCAGAAGGTAGAAAGAAGCAAAGGATTGTTGAGAGCCTAAAAGGGCCTGCCTTAGAGGCCATACGCAACCTGAAGACCAGCAAGAAAGATTGCACTGCCCAGGATTACCTAGACATCCTGGAAAGTGTGTTTGGTGGGACAGAGAAAATCACGGAGCTTACCTATCAACTGGAACACTGTTACCAGAAGACAGGGGAGAAGCTGTCGGAGTATATGGGACATATAGACAAGATCCTACATAGGATTATCCTGAAGAAGGGGATAGATCCGGGGAAAGTAGACGAAGCCTGTGCTCAGCAAGTGTTGAGGGGAGCCCAACCCCTAGACCCTGTTGCACTAGTACTATGCACCCGGCAGGATGGGAAGAGCCTGGACTACCCCGATCTCATTCGGATGGTCAGAGAGGAAGAGGCCATGTTGGAAGAGAAACGGGAAAAGCAGACGATGGGGTCTACAAAACTTCCAGTGGCCACGGTCAGGTCGGCCTTAACCCCTGAAAGAGAGACAGAAGTAGATGCCCTGAAGTTGCAGATGTCCCAGATGATGGAGATACTGACATCTCTGGTGGAGAAAGAGACGCCCAGTCCCAAGAAAGAAGCAAGCAGGAGGGAATTATTTCCAACTGTTTCAGCACCAGCATCCCCACCTGACTGGGGAGAGATGATCTGTTTTAACTGCGGGGGAGTGTGCCATATTGCAGCTGTATGTTCCAGTCCCAAGAGGAAGAAAACAGATAGCCGTCAGCCGGCGGGAAACGCCAGAGGGCCCCGGTGAAGGAGTCAACCGGGTGCCCATCACCTTCAGTGAGCTCCAAGAAGAATGACAGGAAAAGAAAGCGAGGAGATCAAACCCCTCGGAAGGAACCCAGGGTTCCCCAACCAAGGTACACCCCAGAGAAAGGGGGCAAGACCCCTCCGAAGAGACACAGCACTCCCAAGCGAGAACCTTTAAAGATGAGAGATAACAATGTCCCTCAGCGGGTTCGTACTCCCATAGCGAGGGAGAAAATTAATGCATACCAGGCTCAGGAAAGGATCAAGCTCAAATCTAGTTGGAAAGAAAAGAGTCCAAAGAAGAGGACAGCATCAACCCGGCCCTACCCAGAAGAGCTGGTTGGTCCATCCCCTACTGTACCTATCCAAGTGGAAGGAGTATACACACAGGCCCTCCTAGACACTGGAGCACAAGTGACCTTATTGTACAGGGACTTCTATGACAGATACCTGAGTCATCTGCCCATTCAGAAGATAGAGGATCTGGAGATATGGGGACTGGGAACTCAGAGTTTCCCCTATGACGGCTACCTACCCATAAGATTAACCTTTGACCCATCCGTGGCTGGAAAGGCTGAAGTGTTTGATACCCTGGCAGTTGTGTGCCCCCGCCCGCCAGGAACCAGCAAGACTTCCCTGATCATAGGGACGAACACGGATCTGGTCAGAAGGCTCCTGACCCCCCTTGTACAGAAGCAGAATCTTTCAGCTTCCAAGATCCATCCCATGCTGAAGGCAGCTTACCACCGACTGGTCTTAGAGCAGAAGACCCCAAGTGAGGGGATAGGAAAGGTTTGGAGACTTGGAAGAGAAGGAGCGGTGCTACAGCCTGGAGAGGTAGCCTGCCTCAGGGCCACAGTGAAGCTTAATTGGGAACAGCCTGGCCCATTTGTAATGCTGGAATCTGACCCAATGGAGGGTCACTCAGGCCTGGAAGTGATACCAGAAGTGATCTCAATCAAGGCCCTGAAAAAGGCTAGAGGAAGAGTCCCTGTCAGTGTGAGGAACCCCACGGAGCGGCCCGTGGAGATCCCTGCCAGGATGCTGTTGGGACAGGTGAGTCCCGCTGTCCCAGTTGGCTGGTCAGAAGTGAAGGGGACGGGTAAAGGAGAAGATGTTTGGAAGAAACTCTCCATGGAAAACCCAAACCTACCTGGAGCTTGGAAGGAGAGAGCCAAGGCCCAGCTGACCAGATGGGAGAAGATTTTCTCTAAAGATGAGTTTGATGTGGGGTGTGCGAGGAGTGCCACCCATCGAATCCGCATGCAAGAGGACAAGCCATTCAGAGAGAGAGTCAGGCGAGTCCCCCTAGCGGATCTGGAGGATCTGAGGGAGCAGCTTGCGGAACTGAAGAAGACGGGAGTGATTCGGGAATCCAGAAGCCCCTATGCCTCCCCAATAGTGGTAGTCAGGAAGAAGAATGGGTCGTTGAGGCTCTGCATTGACTACAGAACTCTCAACAGGAGGACCATTCCTGATCAGTACACCACGCCAAGGATAGAGGATGCCTTACAGAGTTTATCTGGAGCTAAGTGGTTCAGTGTGATGGACCTCAAGAGTGGGTACTATCAAATTCCCATGCATCCAGAAGATAGAGAAAAGACTGCCTTCATAACCCCAGTAGGGTTCTTTGAGTTCAACAGGATGCCTCAGGGCCTGTCTGGAGCTCCTGCTACCTTTCAACTCCTCATGGAAAGGACAGTTGGAGACATGAACCTCATAGAAGTCCTTGTGTACCTGGATGATGTCATTGTTTTTGGAAAAACTTTGGAAGAACATGAAGCAAGATTGGAGAAAGTGTTGAAGAGGCTCAGTGAAGAGGGACTCAAACTTTCCCCTGAGAAGTGTCAGTTCTATCAGTCTTCTGTGAACTATCTGGGACACATAGTGTCTGAAAAAGGAGTGGCTACAGACCCTGAGAAGTTGGAGGCAGTTGCTTCGTGGCCAAGACCCACAACAGTCACCGAACTTCGATCTTTCTTGGGGTTCTGCTCCTACTACCGCAGGTTTGTGGATGGGTTTGCCCGCATTGCAAAACCCCTAAACGAGCTGCTCAAGACAGAAGGAGAGGAAGATGGATTGGGGCCTAGGAGGCCCGGTGAATCGGTTCAAGACCAATGGAACTCAAGGTGTGAAGAGGCTTTCAGAACCTTGAAGAGGAGTCTCACCACAGCCCCAGTTTTGGCCTATGCTGACCCCACTAGACCATATGAGCAACATGTTGATGCCAGCCATGAGGGCCTAGGTGGGGTACTCTACCAGGAGTATGAAGATCAGCTACGACCAGTGGCCTATGTGAGCCGGAGCCTGACCCCCTCAGAGAAGAACTACCCCACCCACAAGTTGGAGTTCTTAGCCCTCAAATGGGCAGTAGTTGACAAACTAAAGGACTATCTTTATGGGGCAGAATTTACTGTAAAAACAGATAACAACCCCTTGACCTATCTATTCACCACCGCCAAGCTGGATGCAACTGGACACAGATGGTTGGCGGCGTTGTCTGGATTCAATTTCAGCCTCAAGGCCAGGGGCTGGAAATAGGGATGCAGATGCCCTGTCCCGAAGATCTCATGTCATGGTCGATGATTGGGAAGACTGGACCCAAGTGGCACCAGAAGGAGTGCGAGCCCTTTGTCAGGGGGCTGATCTCCAAGCCAGAGGAGGATCCAGAGCTGAAGAGATAGGAGTTACCACAGTGGGAGTCCCAAAGTGTTACTGTGGGGTAACTCAACTAGAAGAAGAGTGCCTACCGAAGCTGTCCAAGAAGGAGTTAAGGTGTGACCAATTGGAAGACCCCATGGGGAAATTGGTCCTGGAAGCATTGGAAGACAAGAGTCCAGAGGGACTTCGACTTCACCCTTCCAAAGAGGCTCGCCTACTGAGGAGAGAGTTGGACAAATTACAGGTGCATCAGGGAGTGGTCTACCGAAGGGGCCCCTCTGATAGCCCAGAAGATAAGTGGCAGCTGTTTCTCCCCGAAAAGCATCGAGAGACTGTGCTGATTGCCCTACATGACCAGCATGGTCACTTGGGAGCAGAGAGAACCTTCCAACTTGTCAGAGACCGGTTTTATTGGCCCTGCATGAGGGCCGAAGTGGAGGAGTATTGCCATTCCTGTGCAAGATGCATTCAGAGAAAGACTTTACCCCATCAAGCTGCCCCAATGGGCCATCTACAGAGTCAAGGCCCAATGGATCTGGTATGCATTGATTTTCTCTGCCTCAAACCCGATTTGAGTGGATTGGGAAATGTTCAGGTGATAACCGACCATTTCACCCGTTATGCCCAGGAATTCCCAACCAAGGACCAGAAGGCCTCTACAGTGGCTAAGGTACTTTTGGAGAAATACTTTGTTCATTATGGCCTACCACAGAGAATCCATTCAGACCAAGGAAGGGACTTTGAGAGTCGCCTGATCAGGAAGCTACTAGATTCTTTGGGAGTAGAGAAGACTAGAACTACACCATATCACCCTCAAGGTGATGCACAGCCTGAGAGGTTCAACCGGACCCTATTGAACATGTTGGGAACTTTAGAAACAGAGAAGAAGCAACATTGGAGTCAACACATTTCAGCTCTGGTGCATGCTTACAACTGTACAACCAGTAATGTGACGGGTTTCTCCCCCTACCAGCTTATGTTTGGGAGAGAAGCAAGGTTGCCAGTGGATATGGCCTTCGGCATTTCCTTAGACCATGCCTCTGAGGCCTCTCACAAAGGATATGTGGACAGACTGAGGCACAGTTTGAAAATAGCTTATGAGAAAGCTCAGGCGGCCTCTGACCAGAGGGGGGCCCGAAACAAGCGGGACTTTGACCTGAAGGTTCGAGTACAAGACCTACAGCCTGGGGACCGTGTACTGTTACGAAACCTAGGGATCCCTGGAAAACACAAGCTTGCTGATAGATGGAGATCAGAACCATATATCATCTGTAGAAAGCTACCTGGATTGCCTGTCTACAAGTTGAAGCCAGAAGGGAGAGTGGGGCCTTTGAAGACCTGGCATAGGAATCACTTGCTCCCACTCACTGAAGCAGTCAGAATACCTCCAGCGAGAGACTTACCTGAATCTGTTTCCATTCTGGATACCCCCAGGCCTAACACTCGGTCCCAGACCTCCCAAACCAAAGGGGGACAAGGGCCCCAACCGGCTGAAGAAGAGGGAGGAGAATTTGAATGGCTATGGCCTTCCTCAACTCCAGGAAATTCCGCCATAGATCTTCCACTTACTGAGGATGTGGAAGATAAAACATTGACCCCAGAAGCTACAGAGTTTGTTCCATTCAGTGTTGTGCCTGAGTGCTGGGAAGATATCCCTGGTCTCTACTCAGAAGAAGAAGAAGTAGATGTTCCAGAACCAGTGATGTTGCCAGAATGTGTTCCTGAAGAAGTCCCAAGAGAACAGAGATCTCGCAGAGTTGTGAGGCCTCCCAAGAAGTTAACTTACCCCCAAATGGGAAAAAGTTCAGAGGACTCTGTTACCACAGCAAGGAGAAGTGCTGAACGCCCTGACCCATCCACTGTTCATTTGGTGGAGGGCAACCCCAGCTCACTCTCTGGCACAGTTAGGCAGGTCGCCCTCACTGGAGTGACCTGTAGACAGGACAGCTCCCCATCTTATGATAATTGGTGGGAAGCTCCTCTGTCTGAATTATGTGAACGTGTTGTTTCAAAGAAAGCTTGTAGATTGAACAATGTCTTTGGGGACCAAAGATTCAAAGTGGGGGGAGTGTGTAGCGGGGTCGTTCCCCTTTTAGGGGAGAAGACTACAGTTCCCATAATTCCCCAGGCTCCCGGGAGGTTGGTTGTTTCCGCCCGAGAGGCTGATGGGGGAGGTGATAAAAGGAAAGAGGAAGGACCGCCCCTTCCTCTTCTGACGGGTCTTCTGACGCAGGGATCATGGAGAGAGGAGACACCTGTGCGGACCGGGACTGCTGAAGGCCTGAAGCCTGGGCCTTGCAGCAGGCAGAGAGAGACTCTCACACCTCATTGTCAGCAGCAGCAGAGCGGAGACTTTTGCCCACAAACGGTTGGTCAGAGAGAGGACCGGAACGCAGGGGCTGTGACAGACGAGGCCGGACGCCGCCAGTGGAGGTCTCGGAGCTGAGGACGGTATCCGGAGTGGTGAGCGAGCTGAAAAGCTCATCTTGTACTGTATTTCGCTTTATGCCTATTGAACTGGCAAGGCAAATTTACCTCAGAGCAGAAGATTGTTCTTGCTTGTGGATTACAAACACA
Source organism: Lithobates sylvaticus (assembly GCA_028564925.1). Lineage (NCBI taxonomy): Eukaryota > Metazoa > Chordata > Amphibia > Anura > Ranidae > Lithobates > Lithobates sylvaticus. The sequence goes on along the minus strand of CM053031.1, from coordinate 189,125,447 downwards.
CACCATTTAAAGCTACATGTGCACCACCTCTACAGTTCTTGTGCCGGTGAAGAATACTGGGGTTCCCCAAGGACTGAGCTCTATTGTTAGGGATCAGGCCTGATCCATTAGATAGTCGCAGTTAGATTTGTTGCACCTCAGAGGTGCATAGCAGACGGTCGCTGCACGTGGCGCTCCGTTCCCCATTGCTATCCTGATACATATATGTGTACATGTTAAAGTGCATATTGCAGGGACCTGCTAATGTGTTGTAAGTCAAATGTTTGATGCATGTTACTATTTCTTTTCATACTGCCAAAGTAAAGACAGTTATTTCAGTCAGCAGTTGCCTGTGAGTTTGAGTCCATTACAGTTAAAGTATAAGTGGTATTTATATGTGCATACACCTGTTGATTAACTGTGCCAGAGCGGGTAGAGCAGATTGCCGGGGGGTTGGTGGAGCTGTACTCAGGGACCCAAAACAAACTTGCGGCCCTTCCTAACTGGGGGTATCGCTACATATATATATATATATATATATATATATATATCTATATAGAAATACATATATATGTAGCGGTGACATCTTTGTTTATTGATGTGATAATGTATATGTCACTGTTAAGTCTGTGGGCATTAATTTGGTTCTGCACTTGGAGCCATCTAGTGACTAAAAATGGGTAATGCACTTGTGTGTTATTGTATCTGAACAAAACCTAAAGACTCTTACAGGAAGTGACTGTGTTTTGATTTGGAAGGTTGACCCTTTTACCAAGGAGTCTGTGTGTCCTACCCATGAACACTCTCTTATACAGTGCATGCTGGGTAGGGTATAAAAAGAACCGCAGCAGCCATATTAGGCCTCTTGGGATCACGTTGCCTGCCTGTGCGGATCTGTAAGGAGATTTTCCGGAGACAGCGACAGACAGCTTTGGTAGGTCACACAGACTCCTGGGTAAAAGGGTCAACCTTCCAAATCAAAACACAGTCACTTCCTGTAAGAGTCTTTAGGTTTTGTTCAGATACAATAACACACAAGTGCATTACCCATTTTTAGTCACTAGAGGGCTCTAAGTACTGAACCACATTAATGTCCACAGACTTAACAGTGACATATACATTATCACATCAATAGACAAAGATGTCACCGCTACATATATCTATATAGATATATCTATCTATATATATATTATACACTAGTTTTTTTTTACAATAGTACCTGCTTATATGGAGAAAAAAAATCCTGTTGTCTGTTTTTTGTATTTTTTATATTTCTGCTTTAAAACAAAGAATTAAATACTTCTTGCAAAACTATACCACCATGCAAAACCATTGTTTGTCCCCCCACAAAAATAAAGGCATTATTTCAATATCATAAATAATGACGTTATTTTTTAATTAATAGGCTTGCATCTGAAATGTTGGTAATTAAGTTTAATTTGCTAATTCACAAGAAGATCTCTTCCAACCTGAATGAACAATCCTTGCTAGTAAATGGTATAAGGCAGCTAATCTTTTGGCAACTAAATACTGTAGCTCCTTAAAATCCATTGTATACAGTATGAGCTTCTGGAGGAATGAGATTTCTGTACATATACCATTATGACTGCAAAAGTGTAAAAATGGCACTTTGGACCCTTTCACACAGGCATTCCATCAGTCCATTTTTCATCCATCTATTGACAGATGAAAAATGGACAGCAGTTCATCTGTTTTTTATTTTTTTATTTTTTTTATGGAACAGACAACGCCCAAATCCATTGAAATGGAATGGATGTAAGCAGAAACCGTCTATTTGGTGTGCAAAGAATAGTGCTATCTTGGGCAGCATGACGAGTCTATGATTAAAGTTGTATTCATAAATCAAGCAATTTTTGTTTGCTAATTTTCCCATTTTAAAATATTGCCATTTGAAATACTACTCACATGAATCGGAGTTCAGATTCCCGTCTCACTAAGACTTCTCGAAGCCGCTGGATTTTAGTCATTTCAAGTTCAATTTCCTCTGGCGTCATGGTTGTCTCAGCCATTGAAACAATATCAAGTTGATCTAAATATGCAAACAGAAACATAGACTTCAACAATTTATGCAATAAACTGATCAAAAATACATTTTAATTTAAATGAAGAGACAATCACAATAAAGCTCTAAATTTTTACCGTCTTCTTTTAATGCCCCGTACACACGAGCGGATTTTCCGTCAGAAAAACTTGGATGTTTTTTCCGATGGAATTCCGCTCAAGCTTGGCTTGTATACACACAAAAGTTCTCGGAACTTTCGATCATCAAGAACGCGGTGACGTACAACACTACAACGAGATGAGAAAATTAAGTTCAATGCTTCCGAGCAAGCGTAGGAATTTTGCGCATCAGAATTGCTACAGACGATTGGAATTTCCGATCGGAACTTTTTTCGACCGAAAAATAGAGAACCTGATCTCAATCTTTTGCTGGTGGGAATTCTGCCAGCAAAAGTCCGATGGAGCATACACACGGTCGGAATTTCTGACCAAAAGCTCACATCGGACTTTTGCTGGGGGAATTTACGATTGTGTGTACGCGGCATTAGACTATGTCCAGATTCTTCAGGTTGAACAGCATTAGAAAGAAATATGAGGTTGCAGGCTGCTTGTAAGTATTTAGCATGGTGACGAATATCTATTTGGTGTTTCAGTAGAAACTCTAATAAAATTCCCATTTTACGTTTCCTCTTATAACAGAAATGTAAATATAACCGTGCATATTTTTATAATGTACCTATGCTTTCCTACATTTTTACATTTCATATATATATATATATATATATATATATAGAATTCGAAGTACTAACCATAATTTACAAAGCCATCCACAAATCTGCCCCCAGCTACATCACTAACCTAGTCTCAAAATACCAACCAAGCTGCTCTCTTTGGTCCTCCCAATACCTCCTGCTCTCTAGCTCCCTTGTGACCTCCTCCCATGCTCGCCTCCAGGATTTCTCCAGAGCTTGTCCCATCCTTTGGAATTCCCTACACCAATCTGTCTGACTAGCTCCTACTCTATCCCCTTTCAGGCACCCCACAGAGAAAGGAAGAGGAGAGGAGGAAGTAGAATTGTAAATGACACTGAAGGTGCAGTAGGATAGGTAGGATGAGAGCCAACAAAGAGCACAGTCATGGAGACCAAAGGAGTAAAGCTTTTTTGAGGAGGAGGGGGTGGTCAACCGTATTAAAGGCACTTGAAAGGTCCAGAAGTAATAGAACAGAATATTGTCTATTGGTTTTTGCTGTTCGGAAATCATTTGAGTTTTAGGAGAGCAGTTTCTATGGAGTGTTGAGGGCGAAATCCAGACAGAAGGGGATTAAGAAGATTATTCTTATTGAGGCGTTCAAGATGTTTGGAGGAAAAGGGGAGCAAGGAGATGGGGCATAGGTTGTTAAGATCAGTGGGGTCCAAGGAATGTTTTTAAGTATGAGGTAACTAGTGCATGTTTAAGAAAGTCGGGGAACATGCCCGAAGAGAGAGAGAGAGATTGCAAATGTGTGTTAGAGAGTATAGGATAGAGTCAGAGAGTGACTGCAGTATTTTTAAGGGAACAGGGTTCAGGGGACAGGTGGTTAGGTGGCATTAGAAATAAGTTTAGCAACCTTGTCTATAGTAGAAGGGTTGAATAAGGGAAGTGTTGATTGTACCTATGGACATGAGGTGTTAAGTAGGGGGATATTTGTAGAGTGGAGATTTCATCATGAATTGAATCAATTTTATTTTTGAAATGATTGACGATCTCCTGGGTAGTGAATGAGCTAGTGGGAGGAGGCAGTGGAGGACGAAGTTGAGAGTTAAAGCTAGAGAAGAGTTGAAAGGGACTGGATGAGAAGGTGTTAATGAGAGTGATAAAATAGGTCTGCTTGGCAGTGTGGAGGCAACAATTGTATTTTTGGAGGGCAGATTTATATTGATTGAAGTCTGTGAGATTTAGTCTTATGCCACAGACGCTCAAGAGCATGGCCACATTTTTTGAGACTTTTGGTGTCATCTGTTTGCTAGGGTTGTATGGGTTGTAGTCTGATTCAGGGTGTAGTGAGGGCAGGGCCGCCACCATGGGGGTACAGCCCACACTCATGTATGGGGCCCAGGCATCCCAAGGGCCCCGGATGTCCCGAGTGGCTCGGGCCCCCAAGGTATTTCCACCTGCTGCCCGAAGGCTGGATGTTGACAGCCATGGTAGGGACTCATTTACGCCCACCTCCCCCTCCACCAATCACAGCAAAAGTGCATCATGTGGCGTCTAATCGGTGGCGCCTGTGAGGAGTGAGCTTGGCGTTGCCCTGGCAACCAGGAAGTGTGGCGGAGTGGCCGAAAGTATAGAGGGTCTCACGGCCATGGGACAGTTTCTTGTGACCGGGAACAGGACTGAAACAGGGGGGGCACCTGCTGGTCTCATCCGATTTTCTCCTCCTGTCACTTCCCACAAGCGCCAAGTGGTAGAGCTGCAGACATTGATGAAATCAGGCTGCAGGAGGAGAAGACAGAGATTGCTTACATGCCATGTAGCTCATTCCTGCAGCTGAGGGAGGAGATGGGGAGCGGAGTGCTGGGGAGGGATCAGAGGTGATTGGCAGGAAGAATTCTCCCTGACACACCCCTCCAGTCATCAGCATACAACAACAAGGCTCCTCCCCTCTGCATATGCTGGCAAATAGCTGTGTCTGTACACGCATGTACTAAGTGGAATGTTATGTTACAGGCAGTGGCTGAATTACTTTGATATCCCCCCCCCCGGTAACTTTTCATGTGGGTCTGCTAATTATAGAATCTGTCCTGTTATTGCTGTCTATGGTCTACCAGCATTTATTAGCAAGTTTGATTCAACAATTTGATCTTTACATCTGTATATATATCTGAAATAGAATAAGCTTTTTAATGTTAGATATATTATGTGTACATTATATGTGAATTAAAGCGATTTATAAAAAACCTTCTTGGTATTGAGGCATACGTCTGTTCAGGTACCGTAATAGTCCGTCAGGTTGGCTAAACCCCCTCTTGTTCCTTTTTTATACATATTCTTAGGACGAGGTACCCCCCATAGCTTATCCACATATTTTTAACTCCATTCACTATACTTGCTGCTATGCTTATAATCTATGTGAGCCTTATTCAGTATTGTGATCACTACAGTGTGCTGCACAGATATTCCAGCAAGGATACAGAATCCCTAATATCAAGTCTGGATGTCATCATTGTGATTGCCTAATGCCTTGTGGAGGGACTGTGGCTCTTATAGATTGCTGCATTTTACCAATTTTCCATGTTGGATATCAGCTTTTGCTAACAATACTTTCTGCTGATGTATCACTTCTTTCTGCTGCCGCGGCTCTAAAAAACAATAATAAAAAAAAAAAATTGACACAGTTCACTGCCCTACTGACATGGGAAGAAGGTGGAGGGCATGGGATGGCAGAGGAGGACATGGGACAGAGGAGGAGGAGACCTGGGATGGAGGAGGAGGACATGGGATGGAGGCAGAGGAGGAGACATGGGATGGAGGAGGAGGAGGAGGAGACGGGATGGAGGAGGAGACAGGATGGAGGAGGAGGTGGACACAGGATGGAGGAGGAGACACAGGATGGAGGAGGAGGAGGACATGAAAAGGAGGAGGAGGAGGACACAGGATGGAGGAGGAAAAGACATGGGATGGAGGAGGAAGACATGGGAAGGAGGAGGGGGGGACATGGAATGGAGGAGATGGGACTGGAGGAGGAGGAGGAGATGGGACTGGAGGAGGAAGAGGACATGGGATGGAGGAAGAGGGAACATGGGATGGATGAGGGGAAATGGGATGGTAAGAGGAAGACATGGGATGGGGAGTTGGGACTGAAGGAGGAGGAGGAAGAGGACATGGGAAGGAGGAGGACATGGGATGGAGGAGAAGGAGGAAATGGGATGAGGGAGATGAGATTGTAAGAGGCGGACATGATATTGGGAGATGGGACTGAAGGAGGAGGAGGGAGAGGGCATGGAAAGAAGAAGGGGGACTTGGTATGGGATGTCAGTGAGCAGATTTGGTGGTATGGCCAGTGGATAGGCCCCTGGAATGTTGGTGGTCAGGCCCGGGGGGGGGGGGGGGGGGGCAGGCCTAAAGCTGTATAAGGGGCCTCAAAATTTCTGATGGCTGCCCTGAGTGAGGGGGCGAGCTCATCCAGGGTGGAGGACAGGGATCTATTTTTGATAGAAGTGACTAGATTGGGGCAGGACAGGGGTAATATTTTGTCATAAAGGTGATCAGTAGAAGATTAGAGAAGAGAAGGGTTGAAGATTTCTATGGGTAATTGTTAGGTGGTTGAAGGGAGAGCTGGTGGAAGACAGGGAGAGAGAGAGTGAAACAAATAAGGTGGTGATCAGATAGAGGAAAACAATTGTTGGAGAGGTTGCATGGGCTGCATAGGGAGGAGCAGGGCTTTTTTTCAGCCGGAATGGCGTTTCGGAAATCTCTGGCAGCCATCTCCTGTCCAACCTGTCATTTAATACTAAAGCCAGTAGCGGAAGTTTTCTGCACAGAATTTGTGCAGAGAGGAAACCTATGAAAGTGTGTGTGTGTGTGTGTGTGTGTGGACGGGGTGGGGTGCGGGAGGGTGGTTAAAGGAGATCTGGGGGATTTGTGATGAGAGGAGAGCTGGGGGGGATTTGTGATGACTGGAGAGCTGGGGGGATTTGTGATGAGAGGAGATCTGGGGGATTTGTGATGAGAAGAGAGCTAGGGGGTTTTGTACAGAGAGGACAGCTGGGAGGGATTTGTGATGCGAGGAGAGCTGGGGGGTTTGTACAGAGATTAGAGCTGGGGGGATTTGTGATGAGAGGAGAGCTGGGGGGATTTGTACAGAGAGGAGAGCTGAGGGAATTTTTGAAGAGAGGAGAGCTGGGGGGGGGGGGGGAGTGATGAGAAGAGAGCTAGGGGGATTTGTAATGAGAGGAGGGCTAGGGGGGATTTGTGATGAAAGGAGAGCTATGGGGGATTTGTTAAGAGAGATGAGCTGGGGGATTTGTGATGGGAGGAGAGCTGGGGGGGATTTGTACAGAGAGGAGAGCTGGGGGATTCGTACAGAGAGGAGAGCTGGGGGATTCGTACAGAGAGGAGAGCTGGGAGATTCTTACAGAGAGGAGAGCTGGGGGGATTCGTACAGAGAGGAGAGCTAGGGGGGATTGGTGCAGAGAGGAGAGCTGGGGGGGGGGGGGGGGTGTGTGATGAGATGAGAGCTGAGGATATTTGTGCAGTCAGAAGAACTGGGGGGACTTTTGCAGAGAGGAGAGCTGGGAAAGTGTGTGTGGGGGATTTGTTTAGAGAGAACTGGGGGGGGATTTTTCAGAGAGAACTGCAGAGATTTGTGCAGAAAGGAGAGCTAATGTGGGGGAGGGGGGATTTGTGATGGGAGGAGAGCTGGGGGAGATTTGTGATGGGAGGAGAGCTGGGGGGGATTTGTGATGGGAGGAGAGCTGGGGGGGATTTGTGATGGTAGGAGAGCTGGGGGGGATTTGTACAGAGAGGAGAGCTGGGGGATTCGTACAGAGAGGAGAGCTGGGGGATTCGTACAGAGAGGAGAGCTGGGGGGGATTCATACAGAGAGGAGAGCTAGGGGGGATTGGTGAAGAGAGGAGAGCTGGGGGGGGGGGGGTGTGATGAGATGAGAGCTGAGGATATTTGTGCAGACAGGAGAACTGGGGAGACTTGTGCAGAGAGGAGAGCTGGGGAAGTATGTTTAGAGAGAACTGGGGGGTGGGGGGTTTCAGAGAGAACTGGGGGGATTTGTGCAGAAAGGAGAGCTAGTGTGGGGGGGGGGGGTTGTAGACCTGAGGGGATTATAGCAAAGAGGAGAACTGGGATGAGAACTGCAGAAGGCAGGTTGTGCAAAGTGAGAGATGTGGGGGGGGGGGGGGGACAGGTTGTGCAGAGGAGAGAGCTGTGGGAGAAGCTGGGGGTTCAGAGGTGAAACATGAGGGTGGCAAAGGTAAATGCTGTGAATTGGGGTGAGCTTTAGATGGGGTGGAGAAGGGGGCATAGATAATGTGGATGGCGTTGCAGGGGTGAGTTGTGAACTGGGGATGTAAGCTGTGGTTGGAGGGGTGCAGAGGTGAGATGTTGACTGGGGGGGGGGGCAGAGGTGAATTGTGGATAGGGGTGCAGAGTGAAGCAGTGTGGACAGGGGAAAGAAAAAGTGAGCTGTTGATGAGGTTAGGATTTGATGGTTACTTTTTTTGGGGGGGGGGTATACTTGAGGGAAGGGGGATATTTGCTTGGGGAAGACCAGGACATACAGAGTTCAGTGACCAAGATGTATGACACAGCATACAGGTGCAGTGGTGAGGATTTTGTAACACCTTGTACACTACATACTCAGACCCACTATACTCTGTATGCTGTGCTGTTTATTACATATTAAAGGTTTTGGGATGGTACTCCTCACTGTTGTACTACAGTTTGGCGTTCTGCTGCATTCTGTGTAATGGCCTCTGTCACAGACTTGGTAGGCTTTTGGAGGGATTCCTAGGTAAGGCCTAGTTGCCATATTAAAAATAGTTTTTCTGATGACGTGCGCTTGAGCATGAAATTCATTGAAAGTGAGGCTTGACACGCTTGGTACATGAGCTCTCTGCCTCCATTGAGACAGCTGAGACGCACGCCACGCTTCTCGTATCACACACCAGTGACGGACCGGCTCCTGCCTCCTCCCAAAGCTGCTCTGCAACCTGCTGTACTTTATACACGATTTGTAAGTGCTTTTAAGTAATTAAAGACTGTATTACACTATCTATGCCTCTCTGTGGCTCATTTACGGTGGTGCCAAACTTTGTAGATTGGGAGCTGTGGATAGGTATTCAAGAGTTTATTTTGATTGAAGTTTTTACCATCTCATACCATTAATGATTGGAGTGAAGCCCGGGCTAATTCTTGGAAGCAGTAAAAAATTTCTATATGAGGCTTGACAGAGTATAGCCAACGGAGTCACTTGCTACATGCCTGGTGTTCACTTCATGGCCAAAGATATCTGGTGAGCACAATTATATGTCACTTCGGGTGAAGCACTTTTTTGGCAAGAGTTGAAGCATGTTGCATTTTAGGAAGCACGGTGTTGGAGCTTATTTAGAAGACCCGAATTATTATGTTACATTGTTTTATATTATATACATATATTTTTTGTTTTTAGTTTGGACTGTTGACACTCATGCACTTTAATATTGGATCTAGCATACAGTATATACTTGAGTATAAGCCGACACCTAATTTTACCACAAAAAATGTGGAAAACGTATTGACTCGAGTATAAGCCTAGGGTGAAAAATGTGCAGCTACTGTAAGTGGAAAAGAGGGTCAACAATGCCCATTTGCTTGCCTCACTGTGCCTATTTGCAGCCATAGGTCCCCCAAACTTCAAACTTGGTAGTTAAGAGTTCCTAGATGCCCCCTAGCTGCAGCCAAAATGTGGGGTCTCTGGACCCAAAGGGTCCCAGAAATTACATTGCTGCAGATGGACACAGTTGACCGAATTTGGGGCCCCGTACTAGATACTCTGGGTTTGCACACCAAGCTTGGGGTTCCTAGCACCAAGTGGCCGCGAGATACGGGGCCCCAAAGTCGGGTCGGAAAATGTCATTCTCTGCTGCAGAAAAGTGATTGACTCTAGTATAAGCCGAGGGGGGCATTTTCAGCACAAAAAAAATGTGCTGGAATACTCGGCTTATACTCGAGTATATACGGTATGTTTTACTTGCGCCCCTAGTCATTATTTTTCATGTCTTGTTATTACTCATTTTTGGTGCTGCATTAGAATATTTCAGAGTAATATTATTGGCGCTGGTTCTCATTTTCCTTTATATTAAAAATAGTGACTGCTTCACACTGTTGGGACTCATAGCAGATGCTAAAGTTGTCAGTAAGCCACCTGTCTGGGGTTGTCTGCTATAACGTGTTTATTGCAAGTATGTCTAGTGAACCTACTATAAGGCCCCTTTCACACTGGGGCGGTTTTCAGGCAGTACAGTGCTAAAAATAGCGCCTGTACACCGCCTGAAAAAACCGGCCCCATTCACTCCAGTGTGAAAGCCGGCGGGCTTTCACACTGGAGCGGTGCGCTAGCAGGACAGTAAAAAAAGTCCTGCTAGCAGCATCTTTGGAGCGGTATAGGAGCGGTGTATTCACCGCTCCTATACCGCTCCTACCCATTGATTTTAACGGGACACCGCGGTAATACCGCGGCAATACCGCCACAAAGCGCCGCTACGGCGGCGCTTTGCGGGGGATTTTAACCCTTTTTCGGCCGCTCGCGGGGGTAAAACCGCCCCGCGAGCGGCCGAATACCGCAGCTAAAACTATGGTAAAGTAGCGCTAAATATAGCGCTGCTTTACCGTCGCCGCGGCTCCCGCCCCAGTGTGAAAGGGGCCTAAGGGTCTTCCACCCATTGTTTATTGTGCTAATTAACTCACTTATTGTCTACTAGCTCACTACCCTTGTTGTCTGTGTTTATACTTATGATAATGAAGACTCTGTCTTCTTAGCTAGGAGATGAAAAGTCTGACCTGAAGGTTCAAACCTCTGAGTCACCTAGGCTTATTAAATGACTAGTTAATTAGCTCATGTTAATTTATGTTTCTGGTTACAGTTGTATTGTTAGAGAAGCAAAATGATACCCCAGCTCTACTGCCAATATGATGATCTATGAACTGTGGACCGGTGCTCTAGCCAGGACGTTCAGGCCCCAAAATGCAATACTTAAATCCAAAAAGGGCTGGCGACTCGGGTGCTCTTAGTCCTTTATTTCATTACATGGGTACACGGGTACAGGCTACGCTGACGCATTTTGGCTAAGAAGCCTTCATCAAAGCATACATATTTGATTTAAAAAGAGTAAGCACTCCAAATGGGGCGGGTGCATCCTAATCAGAGTAATCAAAACAATTAAAAACACATGGAGAGAAGCACAGCAGGCATGTGAGTTGTATTAGGGTAATATGATCAGGAGGGGGGAATGTCTTTCTCAAGTGTGTATAAGCCTGTATTCTTGTTCTAATAAACAGTTCTATTTCTGGTGTACTCCAAAACTGGTTTTGCCTGTTTTTTGGGGTTAATATAGACAGACCCATTGGTCTCGTGTTCCAGGACCTGGGAAGCAGCTTCTTGGTGGAAATACCCAACAGGGTGTCAAGAGTCCGTCACAGCCTCTGTTTTATATTCCTGACCCCTGCACTCTGTACACAGGGCTATATGCTGCATATACCTGAGCACAAGGAATGCTTCACATTGAATGTAAGTACTATCTCTTTTTCAGATTTTTTTTTTCAGCGCCCTGTGTGATACACACTTCTCACAACTGCACAATACAAACTCCTGAGCTGCGTGTGTTATGAACTCATGCGTCCTGTACTTTGTGTGTTACATATTCCTGAACCATACACCCTATGTGATATGCAGTTCTAAGCCTTAACTCATTACATAGTTTTTGGCGCCGTTGTACTTCTCTCCTCTAAGGAAGGTGGGGGTGGGGTTTGGGTGTGGTTGGGGCAGAGAGTTTGACAGAGAGGGTGAGTTTCTGCACCTATTCTTTGAGAAAAAAAGCCATGGGTAGCAGAATACAATGTTGCGGGTGTTGCTATCAGAGTGCATAGAAGCATGTACCCATTGCTTCAGGTCAAGTGAGGAGATTAGACTAAGAAGTTTAAAAGTAGCAGGACTGTTAGTATTAACAGGGATGTTGAAGTTGCCGAGAATGATTGTAGGAATTTCAGAAGAGAGAAAGTAGGGTAGCCAGGCAGAGAAGTAAACAAGGAAAGTTGATACCAGTCCAGGGGGCTGGTGGATCACACTGGAGAACATAGACTTATACAGTAAGTTTCAAATGATGAGAGGGACAGAGAGGGAGGAGATTGGAAGGTGATCTGTGGGAATAGGAGGATTTCCACTCCACCTCCTTTGCGTCCACTAGGTCTAGGGGAGTGAGTCCAAAAAAGGCCACCATGGGAGAGGGAAACAGTGTAGTATTCATAAAGCCAGATTTCGGTGACAGAAAGTAAATGAAAGGAGTTAGTGACAAAAAAGTTATGAACAGAGGTGTGTTTGTTGCAGACAGAGCGGGCATTCCAGAGTGCACATGAGAAGGGGAGGCTGGTTTTGGTAAGAAGAGGAATGGAAACTAAATTGGTTGGATTGAAAAGAAAAAAGGCGCCTCTAAGTGCAGAAGTAAAACGTTATATTTCCCAAAAGGATTAAAAACACTTACAAAAGGGTGGATGGGTAGGAGCACATCATATTAGTAATATGGCAGGTGGTCCGTCATTCTGGTAGTCCCAAGGAGTCTGAGGGATATATTCTGAAGTGGAAGCCACAACTCTCCTGGATACTGGGAAGACAGCTAGGCTGTCTGAGACCGCATGGAAGCCAAATCCAGGAAGTGACGTCAGTGGGAAGGGACCAGAAACCAGCATGGACAGCAAACCGGAAGTGATGTCATCAACTGTAATTCTATGGCAGCATATTCTGAAGTGGCCGGCAGATGGAAGCCACAACTCTCCTGGATCCTGGGAAGACAGCTAGGCTGTCTGAGACAGCATGGAAGCTGAATCCAGGAAGTGACATCAGTGGGAACAGCTGTTTTGGAACAGTGACATTGCTTTAAGAAGGAACCAATTAGCTGTTCCGAAACACGTTGCATGTTGCTGGTCCCTTCCCACTGATGTCACTTCCTGGATCTGGCTTCCATGCTGTCTCAGACAGCCTAGCTGTCTTCCCAGGATCCAGGAGAGTTGTGGCTTCCATCTGTCGGCCACTTCAAAATATGCTGCCATAGAATTACACCTCCCGATATACCTGAGACTTCTTGGGACTACCAGAATGCCGGACCACCTGCCATATTACTAATATGATGTGCTCCTACCCATCCACCCTTTTGTAAGTGTTTTTAACCCTTTTGGGAAATATAAAGGTTTACTTCTGCACTTAAAGGCACCTTTTTTTCTTTTAATTTTACTTCCAGAGTTTGCTTCTCTCTTCAAGTGCTGCTGGAAGTGCATGAAGACCCTCTTCTATCTCTACATAGACTCATATCTGCTTGGGTTGTTACTCAGAGCACCCTTATACACACTTTTATGTAAATTGTGTGGATTGTAGCTGCTGCCAGAAGGTACAGGATGGTGGGTGCATTGGGTACAGTTAAATAATTGAGGCCCAGGGTTTGGGGATATATCTCCAGAGCTTAGGAGAAGCAGAAGGGTGAGGGAGGTAGGTAATATGAGAGTGCGATTTATATGAGGGGACGTGCCTCAGCCTCCTGGGGGTTTTATTAGCAGGTGGGATTAGAATTAAGAGAAGGTGATGGGTGTAGTAATATGGAGAGAGCAGACGTGAGTGAGATATGTACAGATTGTAGGGTGGAGAAGAGGGGTGATGGAAAGAGAGCTTTAGAAGAGAGAATACAACTGTAAAAGGAGAGGTAAAGAGCGCATGTTACATGAAAGGGGAAACTAGGTCACCTGCTGCAATAAAAGGTATTTAGTTATGCGGTTATACTGTAACACAAATTGGTGTACAAGTCCATCAGAAGGATGAATAGGACTCCTTTCAGCTAAAACCCATAGGTACTTATGGGGTATAAAAATTATACTGAAAACCTGCCCAACCAGCTACCGAATATATTATTCTAGGAATCATCAAACCTACCCCTGTAAATAGCAAAATCCTCTAACAAGGAGTGTGGGCTCAGAAATGTAGTACTAGTACCAAAAGTATTCACCTGTTAATAGAAAAGAGGAAGGTATCTAAGGTGAACTCATCAGAAGGCCACAGCTAGGCCACAGAAAAGGACCTTATTAGGTGCCACAAAATCTTCTGAAAACTCACACTTTAGCTTCGTACACACGATCCGATTGTTGGCAGGGGATTGTCTGTTGACAGACTATTGTCCTAAAATCAGACCGTTAGCACGCTCCTTCAGACAATTGTCCAACTTTCGGCCAACAAATATTGGATGGCTGGCTAGTAAATTTTCGGCGGACAACGGTCTGTAGTCTGATTTTCGTATTATATGTACACACGTCCATCCCACAAAAGTCGAAAATACAAACATGCATGATCGGAAGAAAGGAACGAGCCGGAAGCTGTCGGTCTTGTAAACTAGCGTTTGTAGTGGAGAATTAACATTCGTGATGTGGCAAATTATGAAATGTCGAAATGCAGCGCACATTCTTTTCTTCTTTAATGGGATAATAATGAAGCTACTTTGCTGGTGATACTGATGGAGTTATAGCAAACATATTTTAAAAGGCATTTGTTTTCTAGTGATATCAAGAATAATATTATTATGCTTGTTGTTTTATTTTTTGGGCAAGTTACCACAACACCATTATCCAATAGTTTTTAAGATCAAAGATACAACTATGTTGGTTTCCCTTGTTAATTTTACATTGTATTTTTTAAAATGTAACTGCCTACTCCCAAAATGTAATTTGAAGTAAAACACATAGCCAAGTATTTATTCTACACAATTTTTTTACTGTGCATAAAAAATAAAAAGCAAATAAAATTAGAGATGCTATCTGTCATCCAAATACAAAGAACTTAACCAAAAAGTGCATTCTATGCATACAAAAATATAGAAAATATAACAAATAAAATCATTATTAATAAAAAAAAAGAAAAAAAAAAGGTAATTAGTAAGTGGGGTAGGGGTGAAAATCCCCAGACCAGCGGGCTTGTTGGGGGTCTTGTGGCTGGTATTGCTGCTGTGGTGGGTGGGGTGGCTACGGAGGTGGTGGATGTGGGGCAACAAAATCACACAGGTGTGTTTTTGTTTTCTTAAATTTGGTCCCTCATCCCCTTGTTAAAGAGCTGCAGGATGAGTTCCTCACACTTGCTCCTTTGCTCACCAGCCATCTCCCTTAATTTATTGGCCGTCACCATGGCAAATCCCTCAGCCTCATCTGGGTCTGTTTGGAGGGCAGTAGTGGCCTAGCTGAGGAAGGCAGCTGTGGCCTCCTCCAGATCCCTGCCCTTCCTGGCCTTTTTAGCAGGAGGGCGTATGGGAGGGATCTGCGACTCTGTCTGGCTGCTGACCGCTGGCTCCTCCAGACTGACACTTACCTGTGTATGAAAATGGGACATAATTAGAATCTTTTTTAGGGTTTGGTCATCAATCACACACAATTTTGATCTCCTCACTGTTGCAAATTGAATGTGGACAAATAGAAAAGACTATCATTCTGACCCCAGCATTTTTATTTCTTGTTTAAATCATTTTTGGTCACTACTGTCTATTGATATGGAAACCACTTTGTTAAAGCAGGAATATTTTAACAATAACGTCTAGTTATCATCATTGTATTTTTAGATACAAATATGTTCAACAATGCTATACCTGGGTCAAGCTGGGCTCCTTCACATCTTCTTCCTGTGTGTTGTAATACCACAGCCTGGGGACATATATGTCATCTGCTGTTGCTCCAGATCTCTCTGAATCCATGACCTTGTTGAGCTCCCTTTTTAAAAGTACTCCTCAGATTTGATATTTTTGTCTTGACATAGTTGATGTCTTCCCTGGGTTGAACTGGTTTCACCAACTTGAGCCGTTTCTCCAAAGCTGCCTTCCTTAATATTTTATTGGAGTAGTCTCTACTCTTGACCTTGCAGAGAAAGGGCAGCTCCCGGTACAGGTCAATGAATTAGGGTAGAAAATCAGGGGCAGTAAATGTATCCGTCATGATAAATGATATGCCTGCAACAGAACACAAGACAAACCATAATGTCTGGCTTAACTCATAAGCTGGTCCCAATATATGCCTCAGTCTAAGCAGTATAGACCACTAACCACCTATGCCTCAATTTCCAATTGTACCTTTGTTTTATGGCTCCTTTCTTACATTGGTGATCATTCGTCTTCCACTCCAAAATCATTCCTACAGCTGTTCCATCGACCATCCGTTCTGGCTTTATATACACTGCGCAATGCGTGAAACTCTGCTCTCAGTGCATCCTGATGCTGGGGTGTGACCATCTCTCTTCTATATGTGACACACATGGTGGAACATTCTGGAGGGACAACATGGTGGATTCATGGCAGCCCTGCGGTGGTGGAGCTCATAGGAGGCACAAAGCAACCCCCATGAGCAAGGGTGAGATGGTGGAGATTGGTGCGCACCCTAGAGAAGCACGATTACGACTGCAAGCTGCGCAATTATGAAAGGCCCGACAGCCAAAAGGACATCATTTTGGAGAAGGTCATCGCCGAGTGAATTTTTGGTGGAACAATCAAAGGACCAAATCCGAAAACGATGGTCTGATCTCAAACACCATGAACAAGACCAGATAGAGTACATACATCAGATCATAAAAAAGTAAGCAATATTTGGATCTAACCAATATGTATATGTGTAACTTAGCTGTCTTTATATGTTCTTTCTCCAAGTAACTCTAGAGAATTATATATATGATTTTCTAAAATCTTGACTTGGTATTCTAAAGATGAAGGTAAATTTAAAGCAGATATGAACATTATTTGGTCATTATTTGGTCATGTTTTTGGACATTTCTTTATTTTTGGAACTATTTTTTTTCTCTTATTTCAATAGGAAGGCACCAAAAAGCCACCACAAGGGACGAAGGGAGGCTACCCTCGCTCGGGCCCCAGCAGGGGAGACAAAGAAGGCCATCTTCCCCCCAAAAACATAAGTGACAACTTCAAACACACTCATTTAGCCACTGACAGGGGTGTTTTTAGGTGGGCCAAAGGCTATGGGCTTAGGGCAGAACTCAAGTGGTAAAGGACACTTTTCTGGTTGCTGCCTGGCTCATCAGTCCCCATTAATGCAGCCTTGCCAGTGTAGACTTGGGTAGAGGAGAGGCCCCAGGGATCACAGTCACACAGAGTCACGCCTGCTAGGATGATCATCATATATGCCCTATCCCATAGGAGACAAGAGTGGTGGGGCGCAACTGCTGGACTTTTTAAATGTTTGCACTTGTCCAGTGTTTGCCCTCTGTAAAATGACATCACCTTCCCTTTTCTATGCATTTTTCACAGAAAAACAACCATGGTGCAGCATGGTGGAGTCCACCCGTCAGGAGCAAACATTGACATCAGACCAAGTGCACGGTTGGTCAACTAATGTAGCAAAATGGATGCTAGAAACAGATGGGACTTCGGATGGCTTAATGAATGGTGAATTGTTTCTTTTTAGAGGAAAGTGAGTGTGGTGAGCTCACCCAGGATGTTTGTGTGGAGCCATGGGATCTGACTCCTGGACCCAGCACAGACCTTGCCATTGTGGACGTCAAATCCCCTGATGAGAGTCACACTGAGGGCCAAAGCAACCCAGAAGAGGAAGAAAGTATTCAGGAGCCTCTTGTTTGTGCAAATATTCTTGTAATCTGGCTTCAAATGTGTACACATGTCGAGTGTTTAGATGTCCAAACAAAACACCCACTCCAAACATTAGCAAAGTATGTAGTGAATTAACATTATCATAGAGAAGGAAGAGGTGGAAGGAGCTGGCAGTGTTGCTAGGTACCCGAGTTTTGGAGACCCAGGCACCAGGGCCAAGATTACAGAGTAGTTGCAGTGTGTACATTCCTAATAGTGTAGGTGTCTGAAGGGCAAGCAACTATAGACTGGGTAGGTAAGTATTTTCTGAATTTGACTAGTAACTTGACCATAACTCACCTTGTAGGGCCTTAGCCACTTGACCATCGTTCCCTTAGTACTTTTTACTCTACCTACTAGGTTGTGATCTTCCACGATGCACTATTGGCAGAATGAGTGCAGATATGTTGCATTGTTTGAAGGATCTGGAGCAAATCAAGAAGGATGCCACTACTTTACAGTGAAGAATCTAAGATTTTGTGGACATGCTTGCCAAATTTTAATTTCCTTTTGCCTGTTCTGAAGAGTTTTGTTCCATTTGTTGGCACCTGTTTGCCCTTTTAATATTTACCATGTTTTTAGGACTTTGAAATGTGAAAGTTTAGGAACAGAACTCAGTGTTTCTCCACTCCACTCCTCTAGGTGCATTACCAGGTCATGTTTTCTGTATTGTCTAAATACGAATGTATTGAATATGAATTACTAACAGTGAACATGACAACATCACCTGTGCCAAATTCTACAAGTATAAAAAATATGACCTTGGTTTGCATCTTGAGGAGAAGAGTTGGGAAACACTGCACTAACTAATGTGAATTGTAATGTTTCTGTGTTTTTAAGAATATAAAACCCCAAATTTGAAGGTGCCCCCAAATTGTGCCTTAACATTCTTATCTCCCTTATAGTCCCATGCCTAAAATGTGTGTATTTCCATACATCTAGTTTGCAAAAAGCCCTAAAACACACAGTGTGTCAACATGTGCTATTTACCATCACTGGAAATCAATGGATGCGTTTTGGGGGTGCAACCCCTTCCTCATAACTAAAGTAGCTCAGGGGTTGCACCCCTGAAACACGTCCATTGATACCCATCATGGGAGATAGCACATGTTGACACACTGTGTGTTTTGTGGGTTTAGAAAAAAAGATGTTTGTAACTACACACATTTGCGACATAAGGGAAATTTAATTGTTATGCCTCTACGTGTACGTGGCTTCAAATTTTGGATTTTAGAGGGGTGAGATCACCCCATATGAGGAAGGCGACATCCTCACAGTCTTGGGATATTAATGTCTCATTTGGCCTTCACATTACCAAAATCGAACTTTGTACGTTCCTGAGTTTGAGATGTGTATCTAATGTTTTAGAACATGCCTGTTTAGCCCCAAAAAAATAATGCAAAACTTACATGTTATACAACAAGATGTTGGTTTGTTTTAAAACGCACATGTGAATGTGCTTTGAATAAAATGTTTTTTAATAAACAATGTGTGGATTATTATTTCAATGCTCAATACCAGTGTATTTTTTAAGTTGTTGTAGTTACAGTGACAATGTGCTCTTAAATGTGGCCAACTCCTGCAATTTTTAGTCGTCAAAAAAATTATAAGAGTTGAAAAGGCCATTAAGAACAAAAACATTGTGTGTGTGTGTAGCAGACCCACAGCACACCATAATAGTTAGCTGAAGAAGATATTGTCCCCTCATGTAGCAAATAAGGTACATTTTCACTATATAATTGCTATATAAGTGCCAAAAATAAAGCCCATTTGTGAACATATTAGACAGATAAGAAACAAAGACAACAGTAGTTCAAATTAAATATAAGTTTATGATTACAAAATAATATTAGGCATGATCAGCTACAATTTGCTGCCAAGACACTGCCCCTCTACCCACAAAATAGTATTTCTGTCGTAAATCTCTGGCAATTTGTGATGGCAATCCAGCACAGGAATTTTTAATAGGCGTCAGCACGCTTACAGACGGCCGAGCTGAAGCCTCTTCAACTGGGCCTGCCACTGCAGGGTCCACATCACTTGGCAGCGAGGCAAGGTAGCTTGTAGCATTCCTCCTTAAAAAATTATGTAAGATACAACAGCACAGAACCACATGGTTGATATTGTAGAGTGCCAGGTTGATTCAAAGTCAAAAACAGCCTGAAACAACTCGATAGGATGCCAAAGGTGCTTTCAACCACCCTTTTGGCACGAAAGAGCCTGTAATTGAATATTCTCTGCTCTGGGGTGAGGTTTCTCATAGGAAACGGCTTCATCAGATGTTTCCCCAGAGCAAAGGCCTCATCTGTAACAAAAACAAAATTGAGGAAAGGGGCCTCACTATTGGCAGTCCAGTGGACAGGTAAGAAGTGTCATAATCTAAAAATCTGGATACACACTGTCCAATTTGCAGGACATTTTGACATTCTGAAAAAAACTATCAATATAATAGGAGACAAAATCTTTCTACGTTTACAATTTGTAGGTAATCAGGCAGGCTCTTGCACTACATGGTTTGGTGAATTTATACAGAAATATGAACACAAAAGAGGGATAGTGTGTATGGGCTTTGCAAAGTCAGCAGATATAGTATTTGTATCTATTGACTTAGCATTTTCGGGGGGAGGGAGGGTTCCAAATTAGTTTGGGCCCCAAAAAATGATCTCTTGTACTCTGCCTGAATTTGAGGACAACCATAACATTTGTACACATTTTAGGGGTTGTTTAGGGTAAGCTCCAAAATGTAGCTGACAAAAAACATTGTTAAGTTACTAGGCTAGGTGTGTATGGGCCCAGGATAGCATGCTGGGGAGGTTAGTAATATGCATGTAGGCCAAAAAAGGAGCAGGAAAAGCTTACAGCATGCACAAGGACAAAGAGGACATTCACAGCATATTACAATATTGATAATTATGTAATAAACAAATTAATACAATACATTAGCAAACATTAATAAATAGAATGTGATCTTAAAGGTAAAAACTTACCCTAATATAGTCCTTCTGCAGGGCATGAATAATGGCTGAGCAGGTCTCTGGAATAATGAGTCCCAGAGCCTGGGGGGAGATCCCAGTGGTAAACTTGAGGTCCTGGATACTTCTCCCCGTCACCAAGTACCACAAGGTAGCTATGAGCCTTTGCTCTGAAATTATGGCAAGCCTCATGCATGTGTCCTGCTTCTTAATATAGGGGGTCCCCAAGGCCAAGAGTTGGTGAAAGCAAGGGTCCGTCATCCGGAGATAATTCCGAAAATCATCTGGATTATTCTCCTGGAGCTCCCGCACCAATGGCATATGACATAATTGGTCACGATTAAGCAACCAATTTTTGGTCCGAGAACTTTTCCTCCTTCTGTTCCTGGACTGGACATGGGTCAAAGCAATAACTCCAAGCCCAATAATAGCACGTTCTCGCCTCCGATTTCGCAACATGGCTGGTTGACAATAGGCCATTCAGAAACAAACTGAAAAGCACGTACTGAAAAGCACAAATCAACACTCACTAAACTTCTACTAACACGAAATTAGCAGAAGAAGCCCAAAAGGTGGCGTTGGAAGAAATTAACTTCCGCTTTATAGTCTCGTAGTACGTCTAGTACATCACTAGGTTTGTGTTTTTGTTGGCCGACAATTGTGTACTGTTAGTATGCAAGACAAGTTCCTGGCACACACCCTTTGGATAAAAATCAGAAGCTCAGTTAGCCAACAATCGGATCGTATGTACGAGGCTTTTGCCTCATAGGGAATATCAGCAGCAGTGCAACAGTGTGTCCTGCCTGCTGACTATCCAGGGGAGTACAGAGCCTTCCAGTTAGAAACCTTTTGTTTAAGAAATGTAAATGATTGTTTAAACACTAGTCTAAAAATGCAATCTATATAAGGATACTAACAATTATTAATTATTTGATAAAAAGCCATATTTAGTCAAAAACTGGAAAAACAAAAAAAACTGAAAAGTCTAGTGATTGTAAATGAAAATTAATTTTTTGGGACATGAGACAATAACATTTTTAAAAAGAGTTAAAATTTGAATAAACGACTACAACTTTTTTCATAGGACAAAAGCTATTCCGTATATGAGTGAAAATAATCAACACTGGGTTAATGAATTGTTGATACCAAAACTGCCACTAGATGGAGTACATGTGTCACTTTGTTACAACCAAAACCTATTGTATGTGTTAAGGCCCGTACACACGGTCGGACTTTTTGACAACCAACATGCAAATTAGGTGGTTTGGACCAACATCCGACCGTGTGTACGCTCCATCGGACCAACTTTTTCCAGGTTGCATCGGACTTTTGTTGGCTGTGCGAACGGACCAACTTTCTGCCAACAAAAGTCCGAAGGACAAAAGTCCGAACGTGTGTATGCAGTACCAACTGACTTTTGTCCACAGTACAAACACGCATGCTCAGAACCAATGCAAAAGATCAGACAACAATATAGAAGTTGACCAAAGGTGGCGCTGGAGTATTCGAACGTCCTCTTTTGAAGTGTCATCAGTACGTTGAAACGTCACTACGTTCGTGTTGGTTGTCTCAAAAGTCCGACCGTGTGTATGCAGTACCAACTTGAGGGCCAACGCCCTTTGGACAAAAGTCCAAGGGAAAGTTGGTCCACGGTCCGACCGTGTGTATGGGGCTTTACAATGACTCAAGATGAAATCCTCTATATTAAATAGAAACATTCTACCTAACATCTCTTTGCCCCTGACACCAGACCCAATTCCTTCACCCTATTTAAGGAGTTTGAGCTAAACTTGAGATCAAGAGGCATTACAATATGAAACCGATGATAGCTGCTAAAACACAAGATTAAACACTTGAATATAGTGAGGATGATTTTGATAACATTACTGATAGATTTGCTAGCTGAAAATTTCAGTACATATATACAACATTTCTTTCACAAAAAGACACAACAATCTCATAACTCGAGAATTTATAGCATTAAAGTGGTTGTAAACCCTCGTTTACAACTTTATGTTACAGGTAAGCCTATATTAAGGCTTACCTGTAACCTGCACAGTTTAAGAGATATACCTGTATTTGCATGTGCCAACGTCATGCAGCACATGCGCACTTGAGACAACTGAAGCAACGGTGCTATATGCCGATGCTTCAGTTGTACTGTGCCGCTCTCGTGCGCATGAGCAGAGTGACGGCATTGCGGCTCTGGCAAATCACAGTGCCGGAGCCGCGATACCTGGAAGTCACTCCGGGAGAACATGTCGGCGGTCAGAGGGGGAGAAGAAGACCGATGCGGGGGCTTCGATCTGAGGTAAGTGATACATACATACATAAGTGTACGCGGCATAAGATTCCCAAAAATGCAGAAGAACCTTCCAGCACATCTATGGTAGCAGGCATGAATGGCCTTATGGGTGGTCTGTCTCACTACATTAATTGGGTACCTCAGCCTATGGCGATTTCCCTACCCTCCCACATCAGAGATTCGGGACAATTTTTTGGAAACCCTGAAACAGTATCCATGGAAACCCTCACATTACTAGGTGTCACTTGATGTCAGTTCTGTTCACACCTCCATCTCTCACATTGTTGGTTTTAATGCTCTTAATCACTTCTTCTAAAAGCAATTTAGATATCATCTATAAGTAAGCTCCGTTCATAGTGGATTGCACACAATTCACAATGTAGCACAACAATTTCCCTTTTTAGATAGAGAGTTTACTATTTTTCAATACAGTTAACTCAAATGCCTCACATATCACTTGTTTCAACATAGTCAAGAAAGATTAACAGATAGCGCTGAACAAATCCACTGTATCACCTGCATTACCTATTTCCATACTATTATTATTATTATACAGGATTTATATAGTGCCAATGCTTTACAATATAAAAAGGAGACAATACAGTTACAATACAATAAAATATAAGAGGATTAAGAGGGCCCTGCTCAAAAGAGCTTACAATCTAATAGGGTGGGGCAGGTGGTACAAAAGGTTGTAACTGTGGGGAATGAGCTGATGGAAGTGGTAAAAGATTAGTTGGAGACGTGATAGGCTTTCCTGAAGAGATGAGTTTTCAGGGAATGCCTGAAGGTAGCAAGAGTAGGGGATAGCCGGACAAGTGGAGGTAGCGAGTTCCAGAGGATGAGCGAGGCTCTGGAGAAATCCTGGAGACGAGCATGGGAGGAGGAGACGAGAGAGCTTGAGAGTAGGAGGTCTTGAGAAGAGCAGAGGACGATTTGGGTGATATTTGGAGACAAGATTGGTGATGTAGCTCGGGGCAAAGTTGTGAATGGCTTTGTATGTTGTGGTTAGTATTTTGAATTTAATTCGCTGGGTGATTGGGAGCCAGAGTAGGGATTGGAGGAGAGGGTTGGCACAGACCTAGTGGTTGGTAAGGTGAATAAGTCTGGCAGCAGCCTTCATGATAGACTGAACAGGTTATAGCCTATGGAGAGGCAGGCCAATGAGAAGGGAGTTGCAATAGTCAAGGTGAGAGATAACAAGGGAGTGAATGAGGAGCTTGGTGGTTTCATTTGTTAAAAAGAGGCGAATTTTAGAGCTGTTACAGAGGTGAATTCTACAAACTTTTGACAACGATTGGACTTGGGGCTGAAATCCCTTTGTCTCACGGGAAGGCTTTCCACGTTCTAAGCATTTCCCCGTTCTGCCTAGCAACTAGTGACGCCGATCTCTGCGATTGGAGCAGAGATCAGCATTCACAGTTTATCTCAACCCTCTAACTTCCACTTTTGCTGGACAGCTTATGTTGAAAAACAACAGACTTACTGGTTGGATCACCAGGTGAAAAAAATTAAATAAAAATAATACAGTCAGCACTGATATTATACGTGATATCCACATATGGAAATATCAACAGATGTACTTAAATTGTTATTATCCCAAAGCAAATTTTATATATATATATATATATATATATATATATATCTATATATAAACAGTATTTCAAAAAAGTGAGTACACCCCTCACATTTTTGTAAATATTTAATATCTTTTCATGTGACAACACTGAAGAAATTATACTTTGCTACAATGTAAAGTAGTGGGTGTACAGCTTGTATAACAGTGTAAATTTGCTGTCCCCTCAAAATAACTCAACACACAGCCATTAATGTCTAAACCGCTGGCAACAAAATGAGTACACCCCTAAGTGTAAATGTCAAACCCACTTAACCCATTTTCTCTCCCCAGTGCCCAGAACTATTTGGGCCGTTCGCATCACATTCGTGTGATGCGAGCGGCCCCGCAATGCATTGCGGCCGGCGCGGCCGGCGCAGTGCATTGCTGGCTGATGATTGGCCAAGCATGCACTGTTACCCTGCATGCTTGGCCAATCACAGTGCCGGAAACTCGGAGAGCAATAATTGGCTACAGGCAGGACGCCTGTAGCCAATTAAAGCTCAGGGGCTTTAGTATACGCCCCACCATTTAAAAGGCCGCCACGCCGTCGGCGCCGGTCACATGAGTTCCGGCTTTAGGAGAGATAAGGCTGATTCTGTGTCTTTGCTTGATTCATTGCTATACAGAAAGATTTGCTCTTCTTTGCTAAACCATTGGCTATTTATTTGCTAAACCATTGCTACCTGTCATTGATCGTCCATTGCTGCTGGTTAGTGTGTTATTAGCTGCTGCTGGGGATTAGTCTGGTGCGTGTTTTACTGTTAGTACAGTATTTCAGTAGTACCAACCGCAGTGCTGTTAGCACAGCATTGCACCCCAAAAGCACCCATAGGACTTCTAGTGTGTTAGTGGCAGCAAACAGAGCTCCTATATTTTCTTCCCAGAAGCACCCATAGGACTTCAATTGTGTGTTAGTGGCATCACACAGAGCTCCCATATTTTCTTCCCAGAAGCACCCATAGGACTTCTAGTGTGTTAGTGGCATCACACAGAGCTCCCATATTTTCTTCCCAGAAGCACCCATAGGACTTCTAGTGTGTTAGTGGCATCACACAGAGCTCTCATATTTTCTTCCCAGAAGCACCCATAGGACTTCTAGTGTGTTAGTGGCATCACACAGAGCTCCCATATTTTCTTCCCAGAAGCACCCATAGGACTTCTAGTGTGTTAGTGGCATCACACAGAGCTCCCATATTTTCTTCCCAGAAGCACCCATAGGACTTCTAGTGTGTTAGTGGCATCACACAGAGCTCCCATATTTTCTTCCCAGAAGCACCCATAGGACTTCTAGTATGTTAGTGGCATCACACAGAGCTCCCATATTTTCTTCCCAGAAGCACCCATAGGACTTCTAGTGTGTTAGTGGCATCACACAGAGCTCCCATATTTTCTTCCCAGAAGCACCCATAGGACTTCAATTGTGTGTTAGTGGCATCACACAGAGCTCCCATATTTTCTTCCCAGAAGCACCCATAGGACTTCAAGTGTGTGTTAGTGGCATCACACAGAGCTCCCATATTTTCTTCCCAGAAGCACCCATAGGACTTCAATTGTGTGTTAGTGGCATCACACAGAGCTCCCATATTTTCTTCCCAGAAGCACCCATAGGACTTCTAGTGTGTTAGTGGCATTACACAGAGCTCCCATATTTTCTTCCCAGAAGCACCCATAGGACTTCTAGTGTGTTAGTGGCATCACACAGAGCTCCCATATTTTCTTCCCAGAAGCACCCATAGGACTTCGATTGTGTGTTAGTGGCATCACACAGAGCTCCTATATTTTCTTCCCAGAAGCACCCATAGGACTTCTAGTGTGTTAGTGGCATCACACAGAGCTCCTATATTTTCTTCCCAGAAGCACCCATAGGACTTCAATTGTGTGTTAGTGGCATCACACAGAGCTCCTATATTTTCTTCCCAGAAGCACCCATAGGACTTCAATTGTGTGTTAGTGGCATCACACAGAGCTCCTATATTTTCTTCTCAGCAGCACCCACAGGACTTCTAGTGTGTTAGTGGCATCACACAGAGCTCCTATATTTTCTTCCCAGAAGCACCCATAGGACTTCAATTGTGTGTTAGTGGCATCACACAGAGCTCCTATATTTTCTTCCCAGAAGCACCCATAGGACTTCAATTGTGTGTTAGTGGCATCACACAGAGCTCCTATATTTTCTTCTCAGCAGCACCCACAGGACTTCTAGTGTGTTAGTGGCATCACACAGAGCTCCTATATTTTCTTCGCAGAAGCACCCATAGGACTTCTAGTGTGTTAGTGGCATCACACAGAGCTCCTATATTTTCTTCTCAGCAGCACCCACAGGACTTCTAGTGTGTTAGTGGCATCACACAGAGCTCCTATATTTTCTTCCCAGAAGCACCCATAGGACTTCTAGTGTGTTAGAGGCATCACACAGAGCTCCTATATTTTCTTCTCAGCAGCACCCACAGGACTTCTAGTGTGTGAGTGGAATCACACAGAGCTCCTATATTTTCTTCCCAGAAGCACCCATAGGACTTTGATTGTGTGTTAGTGGCATCACACAGAGCTCCTATATTTTCTTCCCAGAAGCACCCATAGGACTTCAATTGTGTGTTAGTGGCATCACACAGAGCTCCTATATTTTCTTCCCAGAAGCACCCATAGGACTTCAATTGTGTGTTAGTGGCATCACACAGAGCTCCTATATTTTCTTCTCAGCAGCACCCACAGGACTTCTAGTGTGTTAGTGGCATCACACAGAGCTCCTATATTTTCTTCGCAGAAGCACCCACAGGACTTCTAGTGTGTTAGTGGCATCACACAGAGCTCCTATATTTTCTTCTCAGCAGCACCCACAGGACTTCTAGTGTGTTAGTGGCATCACACAGAGCTCCTATATTTTCTTCCCAGAAGCACCCACAGGACTTCTAGTGTGTTAGTGGCATCACACAGAGCTCCTATATTTTCTTCCCAGAAGCACCCATAGGACTTCTAGTGTGTTAGTGGCATCACACAGAGCTCCTATATTTTCTTCGCAGAAGCACCCATAGGACTTCTAGTGTGTTAGTGGCAGCAAACAGAGCTCCTATATTTTCTTGTCAGCAGCACACATAGTACCTATAGTGTGTTAGTGTCAGCACCCATAGGACCTACAGTGTGTTGTGAGCACACATAGGAGCTCTATTTTTTATACTATATACACTACCGACTACAATGCCTGGAAGACCGCCAAGGGGAGGCAGAGCGTGCAGAGGCAAGAACACAGGGCAGGCAGGCTCTGTTTCTAGAGACAACAGTGCTGGCCGTGGCCGTGGTCGTGCATCGTCATCAGCACGTGGCCATGGGACACGCTCGTCTTTGTTTTTGGCAGCTGGACATGTGGAGCCGCATCATGCTGAAGGCTTGGTAGAATGGATGACCAAGCCCTCCTCATCCTCCTCATCCTCTCTCACCCAGGCTCAGGGTACTGGCAGAGCAGCTGCCAACGCATACTCAATGGCATCATCAGCCACCCCTTCCCTAGACCCACCATGTCCTCCTGAGGAGTCCCCCGAACTCTTTGAGCACAGTGTTGGGTACATGCTCCAGGAGGATGCCCAACGATTCGAAGGCTCGGATAAAGATACCCAGCTTGAGGAAGTCAGTAGTGTGCGTGCAGAGAGAGGGGATGCTGAAGGACAGCAATCTGGCAGTACTGTTCCACCAGCTGCAGCTTACTGCCAGGTTTGCTCTAGTGGTGAAGAGGGAGGGGATGATGAGGTCACTGACTCCACGTGGGTGCCTGAAGGGAGAGAGGATGAGGAGGAGGACGAGGAGGAGGAGGATGCGGCGTCACATGTCCAACGAGGCAGGATGCCCCCTGGAGGCCAGCTAGAGGCCAGCACAGCAACTGTACCACACTGCAGAGCTCCGCCTGTGCAGGGCGCTGCCTCTGCACGTTATCAGAAAAGTTCTTTGGTGTGGGCCTTTTTTGAGACGAGTGCATCAGATTGCACCACTGCTATTTGCAATATTTGTCTCAAGTGTATCTCGCGTGGCCAAAACATTAGCCGCTTGGGCACCACAAGCATGAGCAGACATATGTCGACCTGCCATGCAGCTCGTTGGCAAGCACACATAAAAGACCCACACCAAAGAACAAAGCGGACCTCTCCTTGCTCCTCATCAGCTGGGATCTCCATCCCCACTACATCTTCAGTCCTCTCTGAAAGCTGCTCTGAGAGGACTGAAGGTGTAGAATTAGGTGTGTCACAACCAAGTACTTGCAGTACACCGACGTCCGATTGTAGCAGGCAAATTTCCCTGCCCCAGCTGCTGGACCGTCGAAAGAAGTACACTCCCAGCCATCCACATGCCCAGTGGTTGAATGCTAGCTTGGCTAAATTGCTAGCACTTCAACTGCTGCCTTTTCAGTTGGTAGACTCGGCCCCCTTCCGTGAGTTTGTTCAATGTGCGGTTCCTCAGTGGCAGGTTCCCAAACGCCACTTTTTCTCACAGACGGCGATTCCGTCTCTCTACCGGCATGTGGAAGGCAATGTCCATGCCTCGCTGGACAGGGCGGTCAGCGGTAAGGTGCATATTACCGCTGACTCATGGTCCAGCAGGCATGGACAGGGACATTATCTTTCTTTCACGGCCCATTGGGTCACTCTATTGGCAGCTGGGAGGGATGCAGGACAAGGTGCAGTAGTGTTGGAGGTTGTTCCGCCACCACGCCTCCAAAATGCTACTACTGCTACTGGTTGTGACACACCTCTCTCCTCCACCCCCCCTCCTCTTCTTCTTCCTCCAGTGCTCTGTCCTCGGAACCAGCAGTGCTCCGTAGGCGTACAAGGGGCTACTTAAGTACGCAGGCAAAAAGATGCCATGCCGTGCTTGCGCTGGTGTGTTTGGGGGACAGGAGCGACACTGGGCCAGAGGTTCTGGCAGCTCTGCAGGGGCAGGCCGAGAGGTGGTTGACGCCACGCCAGCTTAAGCCAGGAATGGTCGTTTCTGACAATGGCACCAACCTCCTCTCCGCCCTGCGACAGGGGCAGCTCACCCATGTGCCCTGTATGGCTCACGTCCTCAACCTGGTGGTGCAGCGGTTCTTGGGCAGTTTCCCAGGCTTACAGGATGTCCTGAGGCAGGCCAGGAAAGTCTGTGTGCATTTCCGCCGATCTTATAATGCCAGTGCTCGGCTGACTGAGCTGCAAAAGGAGCTGAACCTGCCCAAGAACCGCCTAATATGTGACATGCCCACCAGGTGGAACTCAACGTTGGCCATGCTGCAGCGACTGCACACGCAGCAGAGGGCCATCAATGAGTACCTTTGCGACTACGGCACAAGGACAGGGTCAGGGGAGCTTGGCTTTTTTTCCCCACGCCAGTGGAGCATGATCAGGGATGCATGCACTGTCCTCTCACCATTTGAGGAGGCCACGAGGATGGTGAGCAGTGACAGTGCATGCATCAGTGACACTGTACCTCTTGTCCACCTGTTGGAGCATACGCTGCGTGGGATAATGGACAGGGCACTTGAGGCAGAACAGAGGCAGGAAGAGGAGGACTTCCTCGCCTCTCAAGGCCCCCTTTATCCGGACAGTGTTCCTTCTGTCCCACCAATCACACAGGAAGAGGATGAGGAGGAGGAGGAGGAGGATTGTGTGAGCATGGAGGTGGAGCCTGGCACTCAGCATCAGCAGCAGCAGTCTTTTAGGGATGATGTACAGTCCCAACAAACCAGTGGACTTGTACGTGGCTGGGAGGAGGTGGCTGGCGATCATGTCATCCTCAGTGACCCAGAAGACTCCGGACCGAATGCCTCAGCTAACCTACGCTGCATGGCCTCCCTGATCTTGCAAAGCCTGCGGAAGGATTCTCGTGTTCTTCGGATCAAGGAGAGGGACCATTACTGGCTTGCCACTCTCCTTGATCCACGGTACAAGGGTAAGGTTGCGGACCTTATCTTGCCGTCGCAGAGGGAGCAGAGGATGAGACATCTCAGGGAGGCCTTGCAGAAAGGTCTGTGCAATGCGTTCCCAGAAACTGGGAGGTTACAAACTCCTGGTCCTGGACGACGAGTTGCTGAGGCTTCGGTCAGTAGCAGAAGGAGCGGTGGGGAAGGTGGACGTCTGACCGATGCGTTCAGACAATTTTTTAGTCCGCAGCCCCAAGGTATGATCGGTTCCAGCAACCATCGCCAGCGTCTGATATACATGGTGCAGGAATACCTAGGGGCAAGGTCAGACTTGGACACCTTTCCCACCGAAAATCCTCTGGCTTACTGGGTCCTGAGGATGGATCACTGGCCAGAGCTTGCACAGTATGCAATTGAGCTACTGGCCTGTCCTGCCTCCAGCGTTTTGTCACCGATCATAGGGTGCGCCTGTCCACCGACTCGGTTGATCGACTGACCTTCATAAAAATGAATCAGTCTTGGATCACCACCAGCTACCAGGCACCTGAAGCGGATATAACGGAATAATTTATAATGTCACATCCCTTCAAGACTGCCTATGCTGATGCTGAGTGACTGTCCTGTTATGTTCACTGACTATCCTCTTCCTCCTCCTCAATGATCCATGCCACCACACCAGTGCCTAAGGCACAATTTTTCAGCCCCTGTATAACAGGGGCGTGTACTTACAATTTTTTAAAAAAATGCTTTGCAACACGTGTGACTGCTGTGCTCCAAGTACAGTATCTGTGAGGGGTTGCAGTGTTGTGGCACCAGCACCAGTGCCTAAGGCACAATTTTTCAGCCCCTATTGGGGCGTGTAATTAAAATTTTTAGGCAATGCTTTGCAACAGGTCTCATTGCTGTGCTAAGAGTTGCAGTATCTGTGAGGGGTTGCAGTGTTGTGGCACCAGCACCAATGCCTAAGGCACAATTTTTCAGCCCCTGTTTAACAGGGGCGTGTAATTAAAATTTTTTAAAAAGATGCTTCACAACAGGAGTGACTGCTGTGCTCCAAGTACAGTATCTGTGAGGGGTTGCAGTGTTGTGGCACCAGCACCAGTGCCTAAGGCACAATTTTTCAGCCCCTGTTGGGGCGTGTAATTACAATTTTTAGGCAATGCTTTGCAACAGGTCTCATTGCTGTGCTAAGAGTACAGTATCTGTGAGGGGTTGCAGTGTTGTGGCACCAGCACCAATGCCTAAGGCACAATTTTTCAGCCCCTGTTTAACAGGGGCGTGTAATTACAATTTTTTAAAAAATGCTTCGCAACAGGTGTGACTGCTGTGCTCCAAGTACAGTATCTGTGAGGGGTTGCAGTGTTGTGGCACCAGTGCCTAAGGCACAATTTTTCAGCCCCTGTTGGGGCGTGTAATTACAATTTTTAGGCAATGCTTTGCAACAGGTCTCATTGCTGTGCTAAGAGTACAGTGTCTGTGAGGGGTTGCAGTGTTGTGGCACCAGCACCAATGCCTAAGGCACAATTTTTCAGCCCCTGTTTAACAGGGGCGTGTAATTACAAATCTTGATCTAATAGTTCACAGCAGGGCCCATTCCTGCGCCCACCAAGAGTAACTATGAGGGCCTACAGTCTTGTGGCAACACCGTCCACCACCACCACCGCCAAAGGCCCAATTTTTCTGCCCTGTTCAACAGGTGCATGCAATTACAAATCTTGATCTAATAACTCACAGCAGGGCCCATTCCTGCTCCCCCCAAGAGTAACTGTGAGGGCTTACAGTCTTGTGGCAACACCGTCCACTACCACCACCACCACCAAAGGCCCAATTTTTCTGCCCTGTTCAACAGGTGCATGCAATTACAAATCTTGATCTAATAACTCACAGCAGGGCCCATTCCTGCACCCACCAAGAGTAACTGTGAGGGCTTACAGTCTTGTGGCAACACCGTCCACCACCACCACCACCAAAGGCCCAATTTTTCTGCCCCTGTTCAACAGGTGCATGCAAGTACAAATCTTGATCTATTAACTCACAGCAGGGCCCACTCCTGTGCCCACCAGTCTTGTGGCTACACCAACATCTAATAGGGCAAATTTCTGCAGAGTATATACGGCAGGCCCCTACTTTCAAACATCCAACTTACAAACGACTCCTACTTGCAAACGGAAAGAGAAAACAGGAAGTGAGAGGAAATCTACCCCTAGGAAGGGAAATTCTATCATGTTAGATTTAATTTGGGAAAAAGGTATCTCCTCTCTACTGATGCTTTATCACCAATCCTTGTTTCAATTAAAACCCCACTTTTCCAAAAACATTTGTCATTGGGATGGAAAGTGAGGTGACATGTTCTGAACAGATGTGCAAAGACAGCAAATGTTACAGGGGTGATAACCCCTCCCTATGTTCTCCAAAAAGCTTAAAAATAGATTTTTTTGGGATGGAGCTACACTTCATAATGTACCTGTTCAGATTCTACTTAAGAACAAACCTACAGTCCGTGTCTTGTTTGCACCACCTATATACTGCTGTTCAGAGTATATAGGGTTGTAGGTATAGGGTTTTATTTTGGGTGCGGGTTCCCCCTTGATATCCATACAAGACCCAAAGGGGCCGGGGTGGGGGGGGGGGGGGGGTGATGGGGTAGCCATGCCATTTTTCTCAAGGATTTTCAGCCATATGGCGGCCAGGACAAGACATGACATTAAAGCCGCAAGTGGTTTTAAATGGCTTCTTTTTTTCCTTTACAAATGTCATTTTGTGCAAGGACAGTTCTAAACACGGGAAACACATGCCACTTCACAGGCATACATTAGACACCCCCCAGGTACCATATTTAAAGGAAAAATTCACTTTTTTTTTTCACTTTATGCATTATTAAAATGACTGCTCCCGAAAAAACGTTAGTTTTTAAAAGTTCTTTTTGCATTGATATATGTCCCCTGGGGCAGAACCCTGGGTCCCCAAACCTGTTTTATGACATTAACATGCATATTGGCCGTTGTAATTAGCAATTTTGATTTCGAGCGTTCGCGTCCATTATAACGAATAGGGTTCGAAAATTTGCGCGAACTTTCGGTCCGTTCGAAGGTTCTGGTGCGAACCGAACCTGTGGGTGTTCGGCTCATCCCTATTCAGTACGTGTAGGCTTGTGCACACATACTGCTCCACCATGTTGGTGAAATGCTGCCTCCTGCTAAGACGTTCCATCTCAGCTGGTGGTGCTGGTTGTTGTGGCGTGCTGACAAAGCTTTTCCACATTTCGGGCATGCTAACCCTGCCTTCCGAGGTGCTGGCGGTGCCCCGGCTGCATTGGCGACCTCTTCCTCCTCCTCTGCCTTCGCCTTG
Organism: Lithobates sylvaticus; assembly: GCA_028564925.1. Classification (NCBI taxonomy): domain Eukaryota; kingdom Metazoa; phylum Chordata; class Amphibia; order Anura; family Ranidae; genus Lithobates; species Lithobates sylvaticus. The sequence goes on along the minus strand of CM053031.1, from coordinate 189,091,961 downwards.
TGCTTCCACCGTACCCCCGATGTCAAGTGGGAATGCCACCAGCAGCGCGTCTACCAGCGTGCGCTTGTACTCGCGCATCTTATGATCACGCTCCAGTGAGGTAATTAAGGATGGCGCGTTGTTCTTGTAACGGGGATCCAGCAGGGTGGCCACCCAGTAATCAGCACCAGTTAAATGTGGGAAACTCGGCGAGCGTTGCGGAGACACTGCAGCATGTAATTGCTCATGTGTGCCAGGCTGCCCAGAGGCAACGAAAAGCTGTCCTCTGTGGGAGGTGTATCGTCTGTGTCCTCTGTATCCCCCCAGCCACGCATCAGTGATGGACATGAGCTGGTCTGGGTGCCACCCTGCTGTGAACATGGTTCCTCCTCCTCCATCTCCTCCTCATCCTCCACCTCGTCATCCTCCAGAACTGTGCCCTTGCTGCCGGACAATTGTGTACCTGGCGCTTGTTGGTGCAGGAACCCACCCTCGTAGCCACTTGTGAATGACTGCCCTGAAAGCCTTGGAAATTATCCCTCTTCCTCCTCCTCCTCCTGTGCCACATCCTCTTCCATAATTGCCTGAAGCATTTTTTCAAGGAGGCATAGAACTGGGATAGTAACGATGAGAACGGTGTGATCGGCACTGGCCATGTTGGTGGAGTACTCGAAACAGCGCAACAAGGCACACAGGTCTCGCATGGAGGCCCAGTTATTGGTGGTGAAGTGGTGCTTATCCGCAGAGCAACTCACGCGTGCGTGCTGCAGCTGAAACTCCACTATCGCCTGCTGCTGCTCGCACAGTCTGGCAAGCATGTGCAAGGTGGAGTTCCACCTTGTGGGCACGTCACATATGAGACGGTGAGCGGGAAGGCCGAAGTTACACTGCAGCGCTCACAGGCGAGCAGCAGCAGGGTGAGAACGCCGAAAGTGCGCACAGACGGCCCACAATTTCTGCAGCAGCTCTGGCATATCGGGGTGATTCTTAAGGAACCTCTGGACCACCAAGTTCAGCACATGCGCCAGGCAAGGGATGTGCGTCAAACCGGCTAGGCCCAGAGCTGCTACGAGATTTCGCCCATTATCGCACACCACCAGGCCGGGCTTGAGGCTCACTGCCACCAACCACTCATCGGCCTGTTGTTCCATGTCCCTCCACAACTCCTGCGCAGTGTGGGGTTTTTCCCCGAAACAGGAAAGTTTTAAAACTGCCTGCTGTCGTTTACCCCTGGCTGTGCTGAAGTTGGTGGTGAAGGTGTTACGCTGACCGGATGAGGAGGCAGTAGAGGATGAGGAGGCGGAGTAGGAGGAGTTAGCAACAGGAGGCAAACTGAATCGCCCTGCAATCCTCGGTGGTGGAAGGACATGCGCCAAACTGCTATCCGCCTCAGGCCCAGCCGCCACTACATTTACCAAGTGTGCTGTTAGGGAGATATAACGTCCCTGACCATGCTTACTGGTCCACGCATCCGTATTTAGGTGGACCTTGCCAGAGATGGCGTTGCGCAGTGCACAGCTGATTTTGTCCCCCACTTGGTTGTGCAGGGAAGGGATAGCTCACCTGGAAAAGTAGTGGCGGCTGGGCACGACGTACTGTGGGACAGCCAATGACATCAGCCTTTTAAAACTCTGCGTCTCCACCAGACGGAATGACAGCATTTCAAAGGCGAGGAATTTTGAAATGCTGGCATTCAGGGCCAGGGATCGCGGGTGGCTAGGGGGGTACTTCCTCTTCCACTCCAGTGTTTGGGAAATAGAGAGCTGAACGCTTCCATGGGACATTGTGGAGATGGTTGGTGACCCAGGTGGTAGTGTTGCTGGCAGATCCTCTGTTTGCGGTTTGGCAGGTGCCACTGTCACTACAGAGGTGGATGAAGAGGCCGAGACTGCAGCAGAAGAGGAAGCAGGAGGAGCCAGAGACCTTTCTTGGTTTTTGAGGTGTCTACTCCACTGCATCTCGTGCTTTGCACTTAGATGCCTGGTCATGCAGGTTGTGCTCAGGTTGAGAATGTTTATGCCTCGCTTCAGGCTCTGATTGCACAGCGTGCAAACCACTCGTGTCTTGTCATCAGCACATTGTCTGAAGAACTGGGTGGATGGCCCTGGGAAACCCTGCTAACAGAGTCATCAAAAAGCAGAAGAGACTGCTGCAAGATTTGGGGCTCAGACTGATTGGCTGATTTGCAAGGGGGTGAGGTGAAAGACTGATGGACATCGGCTGCAGGTGCCAACTCTGAACTTTCATCAGGAGACTGGGTGGGAGACAATGTGAAGGAACCGGAGGCACTGTCAGCAGCCCAATCTACTATCACCTGTACTTGTCCTGGCCTCAACATTCGTACAGCCTCATTAGGCGCGCCGAAATACCGCTGCAGGCTCTGTCGCCTACTCGCACCTGAGGAAGGTGTTTCACTTGTGCGTGTAGCTGGCACAGATCGACCACGTCCTCTCCCTGCAACAGGAGCTCCACCAGCAGCACCACGACCAGGGCCATGTCCCTTTTTTGACGATCTCCTCATATTTTCAAAATTTATGATCTTGCCCTAAATGGGTGTTTTTGCAATAGCAGAATACACCCACAGTATGTAAAGCGTGTATCTCAAAAACTGCAGAAAATGCTATGGAAAAAAAAAATTTCACTTCAATTTTTTTTGGGATAGCACAATAGAAGAAATATAGATCAATTTCATATGTCACACTCCTGCACACATGCAGAAAACACTGCAATTTTTTTTTTTTTTTTTGCAATAGCAGAAAACACCCACAGTATGTACAGGGTGTATCTCTCAGTAACATATGCAGTGCTGGTGCACTGAGCTGGCAGATAAAAGTTATATTTTGTCTGGCACTGGCCTCATGGCACTGTAAAAAGACTGTGCACTGCAACTCAGCCAGGGTAGCATTGATTTAGGAATCTGGATAATTCTCTCTCCCTCAAAAAAGACACTCTCTGGCCCCTTTCACACTGGGACGGTTTGCAGGCGCTATTGCGCTAAAAATAGCGCCTGCAAACCGACCCGAAACAGCTGTTGCTGTGTCTTCAGTGTGAAAGCCTGAGGGCTTTCACACTGAAGCGGTGCGCTTGCAGGACGCTAGAAAATGTCCTGCAAGCCGCATCTTTGGCTCGCTGTAGGAGCGGTATATTTACCGCTCCTATAGCGCCCGTTCCCATTGAAAACAATGGGGCAGCGCTCCGAACCCGCCCGAAAAACGCTGCTGCAGCGGCGGTTTGCGGGCGGTATTAACCCTTTTTCGGCCGCTCGCGGGGGGTAAAACCACCCCGCTAGAGGCCGAAATGCACCGCTAAAACGGCGGTAAATATAGCGCCGCTTTACCGCCAGCGCCCCCAACGCCCCAGTGTGAAAGTAGCCTTAAGCTATGTAGATCGCTCGCTGACTATTACTAATTAGAAGATATTTCAGGAATGTGGACTGACTCCTATCAGACTGACTCCTATCATGAAATTCTCTCTCAACAGCAGCCAGGAATCTGTCTAAAGCAGAGTGACGCACTGTGCTGTGTGCCTGTACCTTATATAGAGGCTGGGTCACATGCTGCACTGGCCAATCACAGCCATGCCATTAGTAGGCATGGCTGTGATGGCCCTGCAGATTTTAAAAAGGCGCCAATACATCGCCGAACACCGGACCCGAACCCGAACATACAGTCAATTGTTCGGGTTCAGGTCCGGAACCCGGACACCCAAAAGTCCAGTACGGACTCGAACTTTACAGTTCGGGTTCGCTCAACCCTAGTTACAAGGTCTCAGGTGTGAATGGGGAGCAGGTGTGTTAAATTTGGTGTTATTGCTCTCACTCTCTCATACTGGTCACTGGAAGTTCAACAAAAAATTATTGTTGCTCTACATAAAGATGGCCTAGGCTATAATAAGATTGCCAATACCCTGAAACTGAGCTGCAGCATGGTGGCCAAGACCATATATCGGTTTAAGAGGACAGATTCCACTCAGAACAGGCCTCGCCATGGTCGACCAAAGAAGTTGAGTGCATGTGCTCAGTGTCATATCCAGAGGTTGTCTTTGGGAAATAGATGCATGAGTGCTGCCAGCATTGCTGCAGAGGTTGAAGGGATGGGGGGGGGGGGGGTCAGTCTGTGAGTGCTCAGACCATACGCTGCACACTGTATCAAATTGGTCTACATAGCTGTCATCCCAGAAGGAAGCCTCTTCTAATGATAATGCACAAGAAAGCCCGCAAACTGTTTGCTGAAGACAAGCAGACTAAGGACATGGATTACTGGAACTGTGGAACTGTGATCTGATGAGACCAAGATAAACTTTTTTGGTTAGGATGGTGTCAATCGTTTGTGGCATTAACCAGGTGAGGAGTACAAAGACAAGTGTGTCTTGCCTACAGTCAAGCATGGTGGTTGGAGTGTCATGGTGCTGCATGAGTGCTCTTGGCACTGGGGAGCTACAGTTCATTGAGGGAACCATGCCAACATGTACTGTGACATACTGAAGCAGAGCATGACCCCCTCCCTTCGGAGACTGGGCCGCAGAGTAGTATTCCAACATGATAACGACTCAAAGACACCTCCAAGATGACCACTGTCTTGCTAAAGAAGCTGAGGGTAAAGGTGATGGACTGGCCAAGCATGTCACCAGATCTAAACCCTATTGAGCATCTGTGGAGCATCCTCAAATGGAAGGTGGAGGAGCGCAAGGTCTCTTACATCCACCAGCTCCATGATTTCGTTATGGAGGAGTAGAAGAGGACTCCAGTGGCAACCTGTAAAGCTCTAGTGAACTCCATGCCCAAGAGGGTTAAGGCAGTGCTGGAAAATAATGGTGTCCACACAAAATATTTGGACATTTTCACTTAGGGGTGTACTCACTTTTGTTGCCAGCGGTTTAGACATTAATGGCTGTGTGTTGAGTTATTTTGAGGGGACAGCAAACTTACACTGTTATACAAGCTGTACACTCACTACCTTACATTGTAGCAAAGTGTAATTTCTTTAGTGTTGTCGTATGAAAAGATATAATAAAATATTTACAAAAATGTGAGGGGTGTACTCACTTTTGTGAAATACTGTATATATACAGTATATTGCGGTGGGGGTGACATCAATTTAAGTACATCTGTTGATATTTCCATATGTGGATATCACGTTTATTATCAGTGCTGACTGTATAATTTCATGCTGTGAGTGAACTGACAATGAGTCAGCGGGTCTGAAAAAGTTTTATCTTTTTAGCAGTTTAAGTCAAACCATTCGGTGGTTGCATGTCAAACACAGCACTAATCACCAACTGCCCTGCGTTAAAGCGAACCCACAGCTTTTTTCACAGCCTTTACACTGTGATGAAGTATATTTTGCTGTAATCGCAGGTTGAGCAATTGGTCACCAACTCCACAGCAAGACTGGATAAAGATGACGAAAAAGATGGAGTGAACTCATTTCTGAATTGTAGTCATATAATTACCCCTTAATCAGAAAGGTAATAGACCTAGTTCGAACAGATTTCAATAGTCAAAGAAACAGTGCACAGCGCTGGAGAGCAGTGGTAAAGTTACTTTCAATTGAGTTTTCAACACATCCTTCTCCCTCCCATGCTGGACTGCTAATGACAACCCAAAATAGGTGCTGTTAATATACCCCCTCCACCCTCTGATAATGATGGCTGATGGCCATATTGGCGACAAAATCAGTGGGTGAGGATGCTAGATGACCGCCTAATAGCGCGACCCTAGTCGCACCGGAAGTGGCGACATTACAGCAACGGCGTCTACCCGAAGTGATGCCCTAAAGATAGCAATTGACCGGAAGTGAGGTGAAACACACACAAAGACCCGGAAGTGTCAGCAAGAAATGAAGTAAACACTACAAAAAAATATAAGGGACATAAAAAACATATCAGAGCCCAAACTGACCATTGGGCAAGCCGGAAAAAAGACATTCTAACCGGGAGTAGAGATTGTTAATCCACAAAATAGAAGGGGCAAATAAAAAGCAACCCAGCTAAATGGGACATGGGTCAGCCAGGCGGTGAACGGCGCCACCCAGTGAAACCCAAAGGTTACACCAAAAATGACACCCTGGGCGTCCCTATGGCCACCAGATCCAACAGATTCCCCACAATGATGGATTTAGAAGCAGCATGGTGTTTAAAAATAAACACTCATAAATTGTCTACCTAATAAGGGATAAAAAGAACAAAAAACATAATTTGTAATCATATTTAAAACAAATCTAAAAAACATTAATAAATTGACTAAGGATGACCTAGAAATGCTGTGCAAATCTACAATCGACGTTACAACAAACCACAATAGCCAATTATATAATTGGAAATTGATACATCAAACCATATAAAGAATGATGAGAACCAATCTGATATTCTCAGAGTTTGAAGAGCATGGCAAAATCTATCTAGAGCAGGGGTGTCAAACTCAAGTTCATCGTGGGTCGCATCAGCATTATTATTGTCCTCAAAAGGGCCAGTTTTATCTGTAAGATTAGATGTCCAGCGCATCCCCTCCCCTTACATTAGATGTCAAGAGCCACCCCACCATCATAAGTTGAGTCCCCTACTCTCCCTAACATTACAGTGCACCCCCTTTCCTTATGCTGCTGCTGGGAAGAAGCTGGATGCATTGCTTGAAAGCAGAAAGTAGGGGTCTGGAGGACCAGAGGAGGTGTGAGGGCCACATGAAATGGCATGGAGGGCCAGATATAGCCCGCGGGCCTTGTGTTTGACACCTGTGATCTAGAGGAATGGTTTGTAGCTGATGGATTCATTTAAACCTGGATGGACAGTGGCTGCCAAGGAATGAATCCATCTTGTTTCATGCCGAAGGAGAGTCCTATCAAGACCCCCCCCCCCTCTGTCATGAGTTGGTAAATATTAAAGCACAAAGAACTTCATTTTTGAGATCCGAAAAGAATGGTAGAGTCCCCTATGGCAACTAATAGAAGTCTCCATTCTCTTCTTTTGAACGAGAGAAACATGATCTCTCATTCTGTGGAAAAATGGTCTTTTAGTTTTTCCTACATAGAATGCTTGACAATCGCACACCATGTAGTAAACCACACCTATCGATTGACAATTCACAAAAAAGTGAGGTTTATAAATCCTACCGTTTGGCAAAGCCAACTCAGTTGAATTGATTCGAAATCTGCAAAATTCACACCTACCGCATGGCGCGGTTCCCCTCCGACTTCATCCACCCTGTCTAGGCATAAGTTGGCTATGAACCAATTGGTCCTTTAGGGATCTGGACTTCTTATATGTGATCTGAGGATATTGATTGACATACTTTGCAATCACATCATCAGTAGCCAAGAGATGCCAATACTTTTGAATTATATGACAAACCTTTTTATGTTCACCAGAAAATCTTGTAATTAATCGTACCTTTTGTTCCTCTTTCAGAGTTTTATGAGCATGCATTAGTTCCAGCCTATTTCTAGATCTAGCTCTATGATAAGTCTTCCTTAGACAGCAGCGACTATAGCCCCTTTCCAATAGACGGGACCGTAGGGCTCCGGCTTCAAATTCAAAATCCTCCTCACGACTACAATTCCTACGTCCTTATCCCTAAAGGACCAATTGGTTCATAGCCACCTTATGCCTAGACAGGGTTGGCTTTGCCAAATGGTAGGATTTATAAACTTCACTTTTTTGTGAATTGTCAATTGATAGGTGTGGTTTACTACATGGTGTGCGATTGTCAAGCATTCTGTGTAGGAAAGATCTAAAAGACCATTTTCCACAGAATCAGAGATCACGTTTCTCTCGTTCAAAAGAAGAGAATGGAGACTTCCATTAGTCGCCATATGGCTATTGTGGATTGTTGTAACGTCGATTGTAGATTTCCACAGTATTTCTAGGTCATCAATGGTCAATTTATTAATGTGTTTTATATTTGTTTTAAATATGATCACAAATTATGTTTTTTGTCCTTTTTGTCCCTTATTAGGTAGAGAATTTCTGAGTGTTTATTTTTAAACACCATGCTGATTCTGAATCCATCATCGTGAGGAATCTGTTGGATCTATTGGCCATCTTTGGTGTAACCTTTGGGTTTCACTGGGTGCTGCCATTCACCGCCTGGACGACCGATGTCCCATTTAGCCGGGTTGCTTTTTATTTGCCCCTCCTATTTTGTGGATTAACAATCTCTACTCTCGGTTAGAACGTCTTTTTTCCGGCTTGCCCAATGGTCAGTTTGGGCTCTGATGTGTTTTTTATGTCCTTATCTTTTTTTGTAGTGTTTACATTATTTCTTGCTGACACTTTCAGGTCTTTGTGATGGTTTCACATCACTTCCATCACTTCCGGTCACTTGGCATCTTTAGGGCATCACTTCCAGTAGATGCTGTTGCTGTAATGACGTCACTTCCGGTGCGACTCAGGTCGTGCTATTAGTTGGTCATCTAGCGTCCTCACCCTCTGATTTTGGCTCCAATACGGCCAATTGGCCAATTACCTGAAAACGACGCCCTCAATGTCCCCACTGGTGGCTGTGTCCATCTTCACCCCTCTTCCTTACAGGCCTATGGACTCGGCTCTCTGACTGGCCGGAGTCATGTGACGTCACTCCCGCACATGTGCGCAGGAGCTGACGGTCACAGCACGTGCCATATAGAAACGGCGCAATTGTGCCCTTTCTTTAGTGCGCATGCGCCAATGACATCGGAGCTAGCATATATGGTAAATATCTCCTAAACCATGCTGGTTTAGGAGATATTTTCTGAGATATTTTCAGTACCTACAGGTAAGCCTTTATTATAGGCTTACCTGTAGCTAAAAGTGGTCTGTAAGGGTTTACAACCACTTTAAGAAACACAGCTTTGCACCTAGAAAGAGCTCTTCAGCTTACACAGTATATCAGGACTGGAGTCCAGTACTTAAAGGTCCAATTCCAGGCCGGCCACACAAATTTCAGTCCAGCAGGGTCCGGGTATGGCCTTCAAAGCTGAAGATATGCTGGTCCAGATAGCTACCCAAAGAGCCCAGCTATGCAGCAAATTCGATGACTGACAGTCACTGCTTTGTGTTCCGATCAGATCTGAGAACTGAGCGATTAGTAGTCTTTGATCACTCGGTTCTCTGTGTAGAGCTGGCAGGGGACAGCTGCAACATCGAATTGATGTAACATCCACCTATGTGAGTATGATTAATTTATTTGAAATTCCGCACTTCTCTTTGAACTAGCAATACTATTGTCCATTCCTTTGCAAGTGAAACAATATCTTGTTGAATAATAGAAGTATAGAATTTGCTGTATTGCAGAGGCATGACTCACCATCACAGTGCAGCAGCTGGGCTCTTCGGCATAGAGCAAACATCCTCAATAAATTCTCTATCATTAATTCTTCTTCTTTTTTTGAAAAATGTTTATTGGGTTTTTTAACAATACACAAATACATGGTAAGTATACTGAACAGCCTTTGTATAACATCCTGTTGAGGTTACTAAGTAATATAACATTTAGTGCCTTTAGGAGTGGAAGCAACATTTATAAAATTAAAGCGGTTCTGCACTCTGAAAAAAAATTTTTTTTTTAAGGATGTAATATAAAGTGTGCTTACCTTTATTAGGGGACTCACCTGTTCCATCTTCCATCTCGATCGCCGCCGGTTTTCGTCCGATGAAGTTCCTCGTCTTCTTCTTTAGTGCTGGGGGCCATCTTGCCTGTGGGCATGTGAAACACCCACAGGGACTTTAGATGGCCCAGCATGCACTGCCGTTACTCGCGCGTGCGCAGTAACGGCTCATCTGCCGAGATCTCACGAGATTTCGGCAGATGCGGCCGAAATCTCGGGAGATTTCGGAAGATGTGGCCGAAATCTCGCGAGATTTCGGAAGATGCCCGCACTGACTCCTGGGATCAATGACACCAGATCCCAGGAGACAGTGCGGCGTGACGACGATCGACGCAAGACCCCGCCCGCCGCCGCAGAGGGAGAAGACCGGAAGTCTTCAATTACAAGGTAAGTAAAAAAAAAAAAAAAAAAAAAAAACATTTCATTTAGTACTCTTTGCCTGATTTGGAAGGCAAAGAGATTTACTAAATGAAATGAGTGCAGAACCGCTTTAAGTTAACAGTCATATACAACAAACTAAACGGATTAATTCTTCTTAACAAAGGAGAGGAAAAGCTTAAACCAAACCCTTGTCCCTGGCAACAGAGACAAATCTAGGCATGACTGCTGTAATGGTAATCATGAGGTCACTTGAGGAAGGGCTTTATGATATTTCTTTAATTGGTGAACTGCTGAAATCACCAAATATAGTCAGTGATTTATTTTTGTTCAATCCCTTACTGTACCCAATGGTCTAACACCAACACAACTGTATGTTTTTCCTAACCTAGAAAATACATTGTATTAAATGTTTTTACATCTCATGCAGTACTACAGCAAAACATCTATGGCCTGCCAATTTTCTAAACTGGCCTCTTCAATGAGGATACCCTACTAGCAGGGGTTTCTCATTGCAAGCTGAAAGTAGGAACTTTTAATTGCAGAGTGGCAGCAGGCACTGGAACACAGGACCTTCCAACACCTGGCAGTTTAACGAAGACAGGTGGAGTGATCTCTTGCCTGAGGGTGCCTGTTTAGTCTTATCTGTGATGTCACTGTGAAAAGCATTGAGGAACATGTAGGCTGCAAGCTAAGTGAGTGCCACTGAACTACAATTATAGGGCTACATCCCTCCCACTGACCACCGGTGATGATAATGCAGCACTATATTTTGAACACTGACCAAAAATGACGGGGCACTATTCCTCCCAGTGACCACTAATGCTGGGAGATTATTACTCCTACTGACACTGAGTTTGATAGGCCCAAAGCCACATTACAATAACTCAGGGTCAAAAACCACAGATACGATTATATCAATGCTGTGTCAGAACAACTGGACCAAATTGAAGGGAGACACTATACCTTAGATAAGTCCCTCATAATTTTCTTGACATCACTGAACCCTTCAAAGATCCTGCAACCTGCCCAACTTGCTGTTATTACTAACTCAGTTGTTACAATAAAAAAATTGTAGTGATCAATTTTAGGGACAGTGGATGTGAAAATCCTTTTGACATTAGTCACCTGGGAGTGTAACTGCTTTTCTCCTCCCTTTAGACCCCTCTGAAGATCCCTCCTAAACAAGCCTAAGCCCCCCAAACAAGGAAAGCTGGCCATAGATGGGTCAAAATTTGGCATGATCACCAGTAACAGGAAGGGATTAATGATTATTATAAGTTGTGCCCTTTCTTTTCAGGCCAAAAAATCATTGTCTGACAAAAGTACTGTAATATATTTCTCTCTTCCTGGTTACACTTTTTTCAGAGTCAATTTTCAGAGTTTATGACTAGCCTCTGCTAAATATTGTTTTCAACTTTAACCATTTAGAGGAGAAGCATGCCTCCAAAATCTGAACCCTTTTAGATACAGTGCCTTGAAAAAGTATTCATACCCCTTGAAATTTTGTTACAACCAAAAACGTAAATGTATTTTTTGGGGGATTCTATGTGATAGACCAACACAAAGTGACACATAATTTTGAAGTGGAAGGAAAATATTAAATGGATTTCATAACTATGAGTCAATACTTTGTAGAACCACCTATTGCTGCAATTACAGCTGCAAGTCTTTTTGGGTATATTTCTACCAGTTTTGCACATATAGAGAATGAAATGTTTGCCCATTCTTCTTTGCAAAATAGCTCAAGCTCTGTCAGATTGGATGGAGAGCGTCTGTGAACAGCAATTTTTAAGTCTTGCCACAGATTCTCAATTGGATTTAGGTCTGGTCTATGACTGGGCCATTATAACACATAAATACAGTGGTGTGAAAAAGTGTTTGCCCCCTTCCTCATTTCCTGTTCCTTTGCATGTTTGTCACACTTAAGTGTTTCGGAACATCAAACCAATTTAAACAATAGTCAAGGACAACACAAGTAAACACAAAATGCAATTTGTAAATGAAGGTGTTTATTATTAAAGGTGAAAAAAAATCCAAACCATCATGGCCCTGTGTGAAAAAGTGATTGCCCCCCTTGTTAAAACATACTATAACTGTGGTTGTCCACACCTGAGTTCAATTTCTCTAGCCACACCCAGGCCTGATTATTGCCACACCTGTTCACAATCAAGGCATCACTTAAATAGGAGCTGCTTGACACAGTAAGGTCCACCAGAAGATCCTTAAAAGCTACACATCATGCCGAGACCCAAAGAAATTCAGGAACAATTGAGAAAGAAAGTAATTGAGATCTATCAGTCTGGAAAGGGTTATAAAGCCATTTCCAAAGCTTTGGGAATCCAGCGAACCACAGTGAGAGCCATTATCCACAAATGGCGAAGACATGGAACAGTGGTGAACCTTCCCAGGAGTGGCCGGCCGCCCAAAATTACCCCAAGAGCGCAGCGACGACTCATCCAAGAGGTCACAAAAGACCCCACAACAACGTCCAAGGGACTGCAGGCCTCACTTTCCTCAGTTAAGGTCAGCGTTCATGCCTCCACCATCAGGAAAAGACTGGGCAAAAATGGCCTGCATGGCAGAGTTCCAAGGAGAAAACCACTGCTGAGCAAAAAGAACATCAAAGCTCGTCTCAATTTCTCCACAACACATCTTGATGATCCCCAAGACTTTTGGGACAACATTCTGTGGACCGATGAGACAAAAGTGGAACTCTTTGGAAGGTGTGTGTCCAAGTATATCTGGCGTAGAAGGAACACTGCATTTCAGAAAAAGAACATTATACCAACAGTAAAATATGGTGGTGGTAGTGTGATGGTCTGGGGCTGTTTTGCTGCTTCAGGACCTGGAAGACTTGCCGTGATAAAAGGAACTATGAATTCTGCTGTCTACCAAGAGATCCTGAGGGAGAATGTCCGACCATCTGTTCGTGTACTCAAGCTGAAACGAACTTGGGTTCTGCAGCAGGACAATGATCCTAAACACACCAGCAAGTCCACCACCGAATGGCTGAAGAAAAACAAAATGAAGACTTTGGAGTGGCCTAGCCAAAGTCCTGACCTGAATCCTATTGAGATGTTGTGGTATGACCTTAAAAAGGCCGTTCATGCTCGAAAACCCTCTAATGTAACTGAATTAGGACAATTCTGCAAAGATGAGTGGGCCAAAATTCCTCCAGGACGCTGTAAAAGCCTCATTGCACGTTATCGCAAACGCTTGGTTGCAGTTGTTGCTGCTGAGGGTGGCCCAACCAGTTATTAGGTTTAGGGGCAATCACTTTTTCACACAGGGCCATGATGGTTTGGATTTTTTTTCACCTTTAATAATAAACACCTTCATTTACAAATTGCATTTTGTGTTTACTTGTGTTGTCCTTGACTATTGTTTAAATTGGTTTGATGTTCCGAAACACTTAAGTGTGACAAACATGCAAAGGAACAGGAAATGAGGAAGGGGGCAAACACTTTTTCACACCACTGTATGCTTTGATATAAACCATTCCATTGTAGCTCTGGCAGTATGTTTAGGGTCGTTGTCCTGCTGGAAAGTAAACCTCCGCCCCAGTCTTTGCTGACTCTAACAGGTTTTCTTCTAAGATTGCCCTGTATTTGCCTCCATCCATCTTCTCCACAACTCTGACCAGCTTCCCTGTCCCTGCTGAAGAAAAGCATCCCCACAACATGATGCTGCCACCACCATGTTTCACAGTGGGGATGGTGTGTTCAGGGTGATGCGCGGTGTTCTTTTTCCGCCACACATAGCGTTTTGCTTTTAGGCCAAAACTTTCAATTTTGGTCTCATCTGACCAGAGCACCTTCCACATGTTTGCTGTGTCCCCCACATGGCTTCACGCAAACTGCAAATGGGACTTCTTATGGCTTTCTTTTAGCAATGGCTTTCTTCTTGCCACTCTTCCATAAAGGCCAGATTTGTTGAGTGCACGACGAGAAGTTGTCGTGTGTCCCCCTGAGCTGTTGAGCTCTGCAGCTCCTCCAGAGTTACCATGGGCCTCTTGGTTGCGTCTCTGATTATTGGTGTCCTTGCCCGGCCTGTCAGTTTAGGTGGACAGCCATGTCTTGGTAGGTTTGGAGTTGTGCCATACTATTTTAATTTTCGGATGATCAATCGAACAGTGCTCCATGAGAAGTTCAAAGTTTGGTATTTTTTTTATAACCTAGCCCTGCTTTAAACTTCTCCACAATGTTATCCCTGACCTGTCTGGTGCATTCCTTGGCCTTCATGATGCTGGTGGACTGGTGGACTATTTACTAATTAGGTGACTTCTGAAGGCAATTGGTTCCACTAGAGTTTAGTTAGGGGTATCAGAGCAAAGGGGGCTGAATACAAATGCACCCCACACTTTTCAAATATTTATTTGTAAAAAAACTTAAAAAACATTTATCATTTTCCTTCCACTTCACAATTATGTGCCACTTTGTTTTGGTCTATCACATAAAATCCCAATAAAATACATTTACGTTTTTGGTTGTAACATGACAGAATGTGGAAAATTTCAAGGGGTATGAATACTTTTTCAAGGCACTGTATGTGGACTAACCAAAACTGTTTCCCAGCTATCAAGGATAATTTGCCACAAATGTTTGGTAGTGTTGAATTGTAAGTCTGTTAACTTGCTACACGCTTTCACTGGCAAGTTGTAAACTTGCAGAGCACTTGAAGCACAAGTTCTAGTTGACACTTTTCCAATTTGTAGCAAATTTGCATGGCAAGTCCCTAGCAAGAGCAAAGTTGCAGTGGTGAGTCTACAGCAAGAGCTCTGCAGGTCTACAGGTCTATCGTGTGTACAGGGCATTACAGTAATCAGTGCATTTTTATAGCACTGATCTCGCTGTATAAATGTCACTGGTCCCAAAAAAGTGTCAAAAGTGTCCGATCAAGCAGGATACATGGTTGATGCTGTCCAAAGCAGACGTGTGCTGAGCCTAGCTCTTTCCCCTCCCCAGTCGACCAGCTGTAGATCCTGATGACCTGATGAGAATGGAAGAGAAGGGCTGGTGATCTTCAGAATGAATTCCTAACACACCCAGCGCAGCAGCGAAAGCAGAGAGCTCCCGAGACAGGGGGATATCAGCTACACCTAGCGGAACATACCACTAGCCCCTACCAGCAGGACATCCCTACAAAGCAGGACCCGAGATATTACACCTTGAGAAAAGGAAAAAGAGAGGTACCTGGCTGGGTTGTTTGATTTCCCCACGCAGCCCTCACACAGCGATACAGACGGGTTCCTTGGAGGGCCGATCGGAAGGTCAGAGAGAGACGCCGGCATGGGACCCACGCATCCATCGGAAAATACCGAAGCCTAAACACTCGCCCCGAACACTACCAAGCGGCTACACAGTATCAGCTGGTGAAGGAAGAGACTAAGACAACAGCACGGGAGGTAAGCCCTACCATACTGTGATATAAACATCCCGGGATTACCGGAGATATAAAGACAGGAGGACTGTATCTGCTAGTACTTGAAATACCTCACATTAACCTGTATCTGATGGGCTCTCCTCAATGGGTAATAGCGGCATGATAAAATGAGAAAATAACCTGAAAACAAGATCTGAAAATATATTTTTGTCACTGTTTTCCCCTTCTTATTACCCGTGTGGCTTATATATTTATATGGGGTTTTACCCAGGAATTTACAGTGCATTTGGCTCAAATATAATAGGCCAGCTGGTGTCAAACAAACCCAATATATCTAATACTTGGCACGTATTTTTCAAATAACCCCAGAAAAGCCCATTTATATCCTTACAAATACTTCTTGCTGGAAGGAATTAAAGGATAAGAGGTCTGGGGAAGAGAGGGAAGAGCAAGAAGTGAGAAGGAGGAAATAAAAGAAGGGAAAGCACTCCAAAGGCAATATAATAATTTTATGGACTTCCACGTTTAGTCTCCACAGATTTTTCTAAATAAATTGTAAACTCTAATACACACAACTTGAGAAAGATCCCTTTTCATGTCGCCCATCTCTTTTTCCCGGAAATGCCACCTAAAAGTACTCATACACAGAAGGCGAAGAGAGGGTCAGCTGGGGGAACCACAAAAAATACCTCATTTTCAGCAAAATCTAGCCCTACCCCAAAAACAGACATAACGGGATTCTTTAAAAACCCGAACCCACAAACATTACTGGAAAATTCTATGATGTCTGACCAGGACTCTGGGGCTACGCAAAAACACTCAGAGGTAAATAATAGCCCAGAAAGCAACATATTACACAATATACTGCATATGGAAGGAGCCACTGGAGGTCAAAACTGGGATATACAATCATATATTAAATCATTACCCACAAGAGAAGACATGGATAAATACGTATATAGGCTAGAGACGTCCTACAAGACTGAAATACAAACAATAAAAGCATCGGTATTGGATACTCAGAATAGAGTGGAAATTATTAACACAAATATTGAGGATATTAATTAAAGAATCTCAGACCTAGAGGAAAAGGATCAAGAATCAGATAGACACCTAGTCCAATTAATGAATATAAATGATGAAATGGAGAACAGAAACAGGCGTAACAATATTAGGGTAAGAGGAATGCCAGAAACAATAGTACCAGACGAATTGAAAAATATGTTACAAGAAATATTTAATACAATCCTTAATCGACCGAAAATAACCCCCATTGAAATAGATCGCGCCCATAGAACACAGGGACTCAAGGATAAGGATCCAGCAAAACCCAGAGATGTAATTTGTAGAATACACTTTTTTCAGGTCAAAGAGAACATCATGGCAGAGGCAAAGAAACAAAGAAATTTTGAGTTTGAGGGTACCCCGCTGATATTTTTACAGGGCTTATCCAAGTACACCTTGATTAAGAGGAAAGCTATGCAACCATTGCTGGATGTATTAAGAGAAAAGCACATATTATATAAATGGGGTTCCCCGTTCCAGATAATAGTCCATCAAAACGGCCAAAAAAACACATTTCGGGACTTAAAAGATCTCCCAGATTTTTTGAAAAATCTGGACCTACCCCCAATGGACTTACCAATGTGGCCACAATCATACTCGGACATTTCAAGGGGATTATACAGAAGAAGATAGACTGAATGGGATGAAGTGGTGGGTTGGGGGGGGGGAGGGAAAGTGGAGGGAGTGGTTGTGTTATTTTTCAAAAATTTTATTTTTTATTTTTATTTTTTATTTTTTTTTAAGAGTAAACATTTTTACAATACATTTTTTTTTTTTAAATATAATAATTTTTTTTTTCTTCTCTTCTTCTTATATATGTATGTATATGTATATATATATGTATATATAAGTATATAATTTATATCATATAAATGAAACACTATATGCACTTAACTTGGTATATGTTTAAAATGAACAAATAGACATTATAATTTATGGTGTAAACACAGATACGATAAGTTTGAAGAATGTTATATAACAGATATTGGATAAATTGATTATTGTTGGGTTAATATTGGCCAATAGGATGGCAAGAAATGCTAACACTTCCCCCTCCCCCCCCCCCCCCTTTTTTTTATATATATATGTATATATGTATACATAGATATATAATCTATATCATAAAAATTAAACACTATATGCACTTGAATAATTGGGTATGTGGCGCTAACCCTTAAATAAATAATCTATAAAGCTCAGAGAATCCGAAAGATAAGTGACCTTTGACAAAAATGAATAAGCATATAAATACGAATATAAATATAAATAAATACAATTCCTTAATAAAATATACGTAAAATAGTGAATGCAGGTAAGATGTGTGTGAAAGTGACCAATAAATGAATAAAATCTTCAATAAAAATAATGATAATATCCGTGCTGTAATAAATTTAAGTGCTGGAGTAAAGAATAATGATGGTAATGGGTTATAGAATAATAAACAAAGAATCTTCCATAAATCAAAAAATAAATAAAGTGCACAGTGCAACGTGCAAGATGTGTGAATACAGAACCGATGAATTGGTTCTGGGAGTGCAAGAGAATTGCAAGGAAAATAAATAACTGAACGAATGTGCATTAATAGCCCAAATAGTGACAAAGTGACCATACAGATGAAGAAAATATATATCACTGTAGGTATGGTAAAACAAGTGGTACCAATAATATGGAAACGATAAAAAAAGTATAAAAAATGAAAATAAAATCTGGTGCACTACAAGTCCCAGCTTGTAGAAAAATAGATAGCGGAAAACAAACGATAAAGTCCACAATCTGTAACGATGAGGAGCATAAGGCTCTGAAAATAGTGCAAATGAATGAAAATATTCAGGAGTCTTTGTGTTGATCACAGTGATGATCCGTGCAGAAAGTGCTCCGTGCTGACTTCAGGGGTGCACCCCACTATTTCCCTCTCACCTCTATTTGCGGCCCCTACAGGCCTAGTGTAGCAGATAGCCTCTAAGGTGGCAAGCCTGGTAACTTTTCGGGTCCTCTTTCCTATAGGCTCCTATGACCTCCCACTCCGATCCTCATACTTTATCCAAATAGCTCTCCAGGGGTAAGTGGGTCTCTCCCAGGTCAGATTGGCATGTAAGGGTTAAGGGTCCAAAGAGGCGCTCCAATGTGTAGTAATTAAAATAGATTTATTAAGACAGAAAAATATCCACTCACATTTAAAATTTCTTGCATCAGCATGGACGGACTTCCGGTCGCGGCCGCAAACCGGAAGTAGAACGATAGGCACCTGACTTCCTTCCTCCCTCACGCGTATCGTCACTAGCACACGTGACTTTATCAAAGGGTATGGTAGTCAGGTGCCCCTAGGCCTATTTATACAGTATTCAGATGACGCTGGGCTGGCAGCGGTACAAATAACAGCTAAAATTTGACATTTGAACATAGATAACATAGTTTCATGACATATAGGATGATAATTTGGAAAAATTAATCTATTATTAATACTTAAAAAAGTCCGGAAATAAGGAAAAAGTTTAGCCCCATGGCTTAGTACTAAGTAATAATCACAGTGCCATCCAGTGGCCGATGGTATGAATTGATTTCTAAAAAATAGGAGAGACTACTCATTAGTGACATCCAGTGGTAGTAAGTTTAAATGGTCACCAGGAATTGTCCTTCATGGGTGCCATCTAGTGGTCATTTGTAAGATTGAACTTATTTTTAAAATCCCAATTCTATTTAAAATAATTTTTTTAAAAATATATAAAATTGAATATAATTTCAAAACTATAAATTAAAGAGGTCTAGTTCAAATTCATGAATAAAAGACCTTTCATAATAGAGGAGACCCGACTAAGTAAGTCAATTTATAGTTTCGAAATTATATTCAATTTTATATATTTTTTAAAAAATTATTTTAAATAGAATTGGGATTTTAAAAATAAGGTCAATGCTGGTACTTGTAGAGACTTGTAGTGCACCAGATTTTATTTTCATTTTTTATACTTTTTTTATCGTTTCCATATTATTGGTACCACTTGTTTTACCATACCTACAGTGATATATATTTTCTTCATCTGTATGGTCACTTTGTCACTATTTGGGCTATTGATGCACATTCGTTGAGTTATTTATTTTCCTTGCAATTCTCTTGCACTCCCAGAACCAATTCATCGGTTCTGTATTCACACATCTTGCACGTTGCACTGTGCACTTTATATATTTTTTGATTTATGGAAGATTCTTTGTTTATTATTCTATAACCCATTACCATCATTATTCTTTACTCCAGCACTTATATTTATTACAGCACGGATATTATCATTATTTTTATTGAAGATTTTATTCATTTATTGGTCACTTTCACTCACATCTTACCTGCATTCACTATTTTACGTATATTTTATTAAGGAATTGTATTTATTTATATTTATATTCGTATTTATATGCTTATTCATTTTTGTCAAAGGTCACTTATCTTTCGGATTCTCTGAGCTTTATAGATTATTTATTCAAGGGTTAGCGCCACATACCCAATTATTCATTTTTACCTTTGCAAGTGTGAGATCACTTATATGTCGGCTGCTTTCCTTTTCTTTTCATTGTTTACAGTAGTTTTTGGTTGAGCGCACTTTACTATATGCACTTAATTTGGTATATGTTTAAAACTTATAAATGGACACAATAATTTATGGTGTAAACACAGACACGATAAGTTTGAAGAATGTTATATAATAGATAATGGATAAACTGTTTTCTGGTTGGGATAATATTGGTAAATAGGATGGCAAAAATGCTTACACTCCCCCTCTCCCCCCCCCCCCCCCTTTTTTTTTTCACGGTCCATATTGGACAATAGACACATAAATAGATCACAAGAATTATGAGCACCTTCCCCCCTCCACCCCCCCCCCCCTTTTTTTTTTTCTCTCTCCCTCCATTTCCCTTCTTTTTTTCTTCTCTCTCTCTCCCTCTGCCCCCCCCCCCCCCCCCCCCCCTTCGTTTTTCCTTTTCCCCGTCTACCATCTGAACTCTCAAAATGATAAAAATATGCTCATATAATGTTAGAGGACTAAATGTACCTTCTAAAAGATCTCAGATTTTATACTCTCTCCATAGACAGAATGTGGGTATTATTATGTTTCAGGAAACACACTTTCGTTCAGATCACATACCCAATACACAAACGGGACATTTTCCAATATGGTATCATGACTCTTTCCCATATTCAAAGTCTAGGGGAGTTTCCATTGCAATACACAAATCAATACCACACCAAGTCTTAGAGTGTTATAAGAATAAAGACGGAAGAGGGCTATTATTGAAGGTCTCTATTTATGGTAAGAAATATACTTTTATAAATATATATCTACCTAATCAAGACCAGATCGAATTTGGGATACAACTCATATCAAAACTAATGGTAAGGGCAGAGGGAACTATAGTAATTGGTGGAGATTTTAATCTTGTCTTCGATCGGGAAATAGATACAACAGCCCCCATAACTAAAGAAAAGAAAAATATAAGAATTTTTTTTTTAGAAATGATGAATAGATATCAATTAATGGATATTTGGAGAATTGACCATCCCCTTGAAAGGGATTACACTTTTCTCTCAAAAGTCCACAGAACTTATCACCGACTGATATTATTTCCTGATAAACCAATCAGGAATGGCTGACATAACTCTCTCCGAAATAGGAAGTGCAGTCTGGTCAGACCACACACCTATCTATATAACACTAACAATAGACAATATAAGAAAAAACAGAGGGTCCTGGAGACTCAATGACAATTTACTATTTGATGAAATATGTACAACAGAAATTAGGTTAGCAATAACCAACTTCACGGTGGATCATATAGAGGATACTACATCCCTCCCTAACCAATGGGAAACCCTAAAATGTATTTTACGTGGCCTGTTTATAAAACATGGGGCGAGATTGAAAAAGATAAAGGGAAATCAAATAATACAATTAACAATTGATATTAAAGATTAGAAAAGCAACATAAATTAAATCCCATACAAGAAATATTAAAGCAATTAAACACACAGAAAACGGAACTTCGAATACTATTAGACGAACAAACCCTACAGATTAGAGATAAAATGCGATCCCTACATTACCAACAAGGTAATAAGCCTGATAAATTATTAGCAAACACATTACGCCAACGCACAAACCCTACATCTATTATTAAAATAAAATCTGAATTGGGCACCTATGCCCACGACCCAAAAGGTATTGTGGAAACCTTCCGGAGCTTCTATTCCAGGTTATATAATATCCCCAATGAACTGGCTGAAAAAAATCCGGAAACCTTTAGGCAAAAAGTACAGGAATACATAAAGGAGACCCCGGTACAGACCCTTACAGATATAGATAAAGCACAATTAGAAGACGAGTTCTTAGAACAGGAAATTAAAGGAGTAATAGACGGAATGGCTGTAGGGAAAAGTCCAGGACCGGACGGCTTTACCCCCCGATTCTATAAACAGTTTAAAGAATTATTAATCCCAATCATGAAGCATCTATTTAATGGAGTATCAAGAGACCAACCTTTTGTCCCGCGGGGGATGCAAGCATTCATCTCCCTCATACCCAAACCTGAAAAGGACCATACCATATGCGGAAATTACCGTCCCATCTCGTTAACAAATGTGGATCTTAGAATTTATTCAAAGGTCATAGCAAGTAGACTTACCCCCATACTTCCAAAGTATATCCACTTAGATCAAACAGGGTTTGTGAAGGGTAGGGAGGCCAGAGATAATACTCTAAAGACAGTAACACTCATAGAATATGCTCAGAGACACACCATCCCATCCTGTCTTTTGGCCGTGGATGCTGAGAAAGCATTTGATAGGGTGGGATGGTGTTTTCTTGAAGAGACACTCAAACAATGGGGTGCAGGCCCAGTCTTATTAGGAAAAATCATGGCGTTATATCAAAAACCTATTGCCAGAATAAGAACAGCCGGAGAAATATCCGAGCCGATAAACATAACTAATGGAACTAGACAGGGGTGTCCCCTGTCTCTCTTGTTGTATGTATTGGTTATGGAACATTTGGCGATAGCTATTCGAAATAATTCTAACATACAAGGACTGAAAATACAACAGCTAGAATACAAGATCTCTATCTATGCGGATGATTTACTAGTCTATATAACTAATCCTATGATAACACTTCCTAATTTGATACAAGAGTTCGAGAGGTTTGCAGGGGTAAGCTTTTTTAAGGTAAACTATAACAAATCTGAGATGATGGACATCTCACTTCCGTTAGATAAAGTGGAATTAATTAAGAATAACTTTCCTTTCAAATTGCAATCAATAGCAATCAAATACCTGGGAATATATATTCCTAAGGAATTGGATAAGCTATATGAGCTTAATTATCTCCCAATTATACCTAAAATAACTAAAACACTACAGCAATACACTAAAGGGACTTATTCATGGATGGGAAGAATAAACACAATAAAAATGGATATATTACCCAAGATATTATATATATTTCAAGCTATCCCACTCTTCCCTGCAAAGAATATGTTAAATCAATTACGGAAGGTGATTGGAAGTTTTGTTTGAGCGGGAAAACCCGCAAGAACAAACAGGTCAACACTAATCCGTACTAAAGAAGAGGGAGGACTGGCATTACCGGATCTCACGACTTATCTAAAAGCGGCCCTTATAACAAGAATTGTAGACTGGTTTCAAAATAAGGATACTAAACAATGGGTTAGCTTGGAGGAAGATATCACAACCATTAGATTAAAATCACTACCATGGGTCAAGAAAGAAGAACGCCCTCCGGATAACGAAATGCCATACTTTGTGGTTTTGACAATGAAGGTGTGGGATGGACTGGTAAGACAAGGCCAGGGATTCTCATATATAGGCCCAATGACCCCTATATTTGACAATCCGGGATTCCCACCAGCATTGAAATCAGCAACTTTTTTGAAATGGAATAAAAAACAAGATACTAGAATATGGGAGATAACTGAGCATAATAGATTAATACCTTTAGAAGCCATTGGTATAGAATATAGAAACAACTGGATACAATATTGGCAATTATACAAGTATATATCCTGTATAGCAAAAGAAGAGATACTTAATAGACCCCTGACAGACTTCGAAGAAATCTTGATAGAGAAACAAAAACCAACACATAATCTGTCTAATATATATAAATATTTAATGAAGAACAATAATAGGCAAGAGATAATACATATAAAAAAATGGGAAGAAGAACTAGGAATAAGTATCCCTAAACAAAAATGGAATGAAGCTTTTAAAATAATACACAAATTGGCAATATCCAGTAAACATCAGGAAAGAAACTATAAATTTCTGGTTAGATGGTATAGATGCCCAATAGATATGTATAAAATAAATCCCGAGAATAAAGATACATGTTGGAGATGCCAAAAAGATATCGGAACAATGTCACATGTTTGGTATTACTGCCCCGGAGTTTATAGTTTCTGGGAACAAATATACAAAATATACGCAGCAATGACAGGAATAGAAATCCAACCGGATATTTTGATGTCGGTATTATCAATGAATATGGGATCGGTAAAAAAGGTGAGGAAAGGCATCCTGAAATACTTTATTACTGCTGCACGTACTATAATAGCTAGAAAATGGAAAAATAGTGTAAGTCCTGATATAAAGGAATGGGAGATGGAAATGAACGAAATGTGTGCAATGGAAAGAAGATGGGAAATTGAAAAGGAGCTCAAAAAAGAGCATAGGACTGCTTGGCAGACCTGGATTGAATTTAATATTTTACAACCCAGATGGAGAGAACAAATATAAGAAGAGGGAGAAAGGGAGAGGGGGAAAGAGGAGAGCGAGAGGACAGATGGAGAGAAGGAGGGAGAGAGGGAAGGACGGGACAAACTACCTCTTCCCCCTTTTCCTCCACTCTACCCCCCCCCTTTTTTTTTTTTTTTTTTTTTCCAGAGGTTATGGATGGATGGGATGCATGTCGGTATGATTTCTGATGAATGAATCAAAAAGGGAAGGAGAGAATGATAAAGAAATAATATTAAACTTAAGGTAATATGAAGGAGCATACAGGGATATATTTACATTGAAGTACGGTAATCAAATACGTTTAGAAATAAAGTAAATGTAACCACTAAGATATTTGTGTGTAAGAGTAATGTAAAACTGTTTGTAAAAGAAAATTTTGATAAATGAAGATATTTAAAAAAAAAAACTGTCCGATCTGTCCACCGCAATGTCCCAGTCCCACTAAAAATCCCTAATCACTGCCATTACTAGTAAAAAAAATAAAATAATAAAAATGCCATAAATCTTTCCCCTATTTTGTAGACGCTATAACTTTTGCGCAAACCAATCAAAATACGCTTATTGCAATTTGTTTTTACCAAAAATATATGGAAGAATACATATTGGCCTAAACTGATGAAGAAATTAGCCTTTTTTTGGGATATTAATTACTGTATATACTCAAGGCCGTCCCGAGTATAAGCCGAGGCCCCTAATTCACCACAAAAAACTTGGGAAAACGCATTGACCCGTGTATAAGCCGAGGGTAAAAAATGCAGCAGCTACTGTAAGTGGAAAAGAGGGTCAGCAATGCCCATCTGCAGCTGCATGTCCCCTGTACAGACCCCCCCTGTGTCCCCATTGCAGCCTACCTGTGCCGATCTGCGCCGACCTGCCGATCTGCGGGTCATCCGTCCTGTGTCATCCGTCCTGTGTCATCTGTCATCGGTCTTCCGCCGATGCAGTCTCGCTCTGTCCCCCCTACAGCGTGTATGGCGCCATTCTAATATTACAAAAGCCGCACCTCCTCCTCCTCCTCATCCGTGATAGGAGGAACGCTGTTTTCCCAGCAGTCAGTGTGCAGTGTTCCGCCTATCACGGACGTCCTCTCATCCTCATCCATGAGATGAGAATGACAGGACGTCCGTGATAGGCGGAACACTGCACACTGACTTACTGCTGGGAAAATTAGTGTCCGCCTATCACGGACGGGCGGGAGGAGGAGGTGCGGCTTTTGAAAACTGCCGTCTGTCTGCATGACACGCTGTTCATGTAGCCAGACGGCGGTGACTCGAATATAAGCCGAGGGGGGACTTTCAGCCCTAAAAAAAGGGCTGAAAATCTCGGCTTATATTCGAGTATATACGGTATAGCAAAAAGTTAAACATATTGTTTTTTTTTTTTTTTTTTTATTGTTGCTCTTGTTTTGTTTATAGTGCAAAAAATAAAATCTGCAGATGTGATCAAATACCACCAAAAGAAAGCTCTATTTGTGGGGAAAAAAAGGGCATATGTTTTGTTTGGGTACAACGTCACACAATCACGCAATTGTCAATTAAGGCGATGCAGTGCTGTATCGCAAAGAATGGCCTGGTCATTAAGGGGGTAAATCCTTCCGGGGCTGACGTGATTAAAGCGGTTGTAAACCTCAGGTATTAAATATGTAAAGGCTCACCCTCCTATACTATGTACTTTTCTCTCTCCAAAGCTCTGAAGCCCCATACACACGGTCGGATTTTCGCATGGATTCTGTCCGATCGGACAATGTTGTCGAAAAATCCGACCGTGTGTATGCACCATCGGACAGTGTACGTCGGATTGTCCGACGGACAAAGTCCTATCTCCTGCTGGATAGATTTTTTGACAACAAGGTCCGATCACACCAAATCCGATCGTGTGTAGCGTTGTCCGACGGACAAAGTGCTACGCATGCTCAGAAGAAATTCTGTGACGGAAGCGCTCGGTCAGGTAAAACTACCTTTCCTAATCGACACAGCACATTCGTCACGCTGCAATGTTAAAATGTCTTTAATGCAGCGCATTCTCTTTTTCTTTACAATGCAAGAAGAATGACATGTTTGACCTGCTCCTATTCACCTGCACTTCTCACAAACTTAGTTCTTTATTGGTTTTCAGGATTTCTACACTACATGTTTATTTTTACTCAGATCGTAAAAGAATCTTTGTTATATTTTTTGGATGATTTCTCATTTTCTTTTTTATTTTGGAATACATATTTTAAGGAGATGTTTTTTTTTTGGAGGGGGGTTGTGTCTCAACTTAGCAAAACAACTTTATTAACATTTGTATTTGTTGCTTAAATTTACTAGGAGTTTGTTTGTTGTTGGTGCCCCTTGTTAATTATACTTTATGATTAGTGAAATGTACCTGCCTACTCACAAATAAACTGTCATTGTAGAAAAGGAAAACACATAGGCAATGATTATTTCAAATCAAAAAGACCTTTATTTAGGTGTCAGCAACAAACCAAAGAGGAACGCAGCGATGAAGAAACTTGGGGAATTTGCAAAGCCTTGGACCCCCACGGCAACCATCATTTTTGAAGCGTCTAAAATTGGGGGCCTGAGGAGTGCCTATCTAAATAATAAGGGAGTGCAATCTGGTCCTGAAGTCCAAAACATCCGGAACTGCAGCAGATGCCATCTAGGTCCCCAGGCTCTGGTCCTACGAGAGGCTCCATCTTCTCTCAGACCAGACTGAATCCAGGTCGTCACTCTCAGGTCTTCCTTCCACGCTTCCTTGCACGCTGTGGCTGTGTTGCTGGTGGGGTGGCAGAAGGAGGAGGAGGAGGCGGAGCAAGGTCACTATCGCAAACATGTGTGAGGGGAGTCATCCCCCCAGCCATCCCCTCATTTAGGACTTTGAGGATGACATCCTCACACATGCTGCGTTGCCCCGCCTCCATACCCGTCATTTTATTGGCAATCAAGGAGCCAAAGGCCTCCTCGTAGGTGGGTGTGGCATATAGGGAGGCTGAAGCATCTCAGATCAGCTGGAGCGCTGACTCTCCCACCTCCCCCATCCTTTTCGCCCTTCTGTAGGGAAGGCGGAGGGGAGGGACTTGGGAGACAGTCAGGCTCCTACGCCTACCCCCCTGTTGGCTGCCACTACCCACCTCTTGGCTGCCACTAACCCCTGCCTCCTCCTGACTGCCACATTCCACAGCCACCTCCTGGCTGAGGTCTTCCTGTGTATGAAAAAGGGACATAGTTTGAGTTATTTGTTCATCAAAAACACACAATTTTCATCTAGTGACTGCTGCAAAATGTTTACAAATAGCAAACCATACAATTCTCAGCCCAGCAGTTTAGATTCTTCCCAAAAATGTCTCCAACACTACTGTCAGTTGATATGTCAATCACGTTAGGAACTAAGCAATTGGGGATCCTGAATTAACTGAACATCATTTATTATTCCCAAAAATGGTAACAAAACTACTATACCTGGCTCAAGCTGGGCTCCTCCACATCTTCCAGACTGGAAGGCCCAGGTTGGTCCTCGGAAGCCTCATCAGGGGTGGCGTACGCGGAAGGACGCGTGCAAGGAAGAGTCGAGAGTGACTTCCTGACATTAGCCTGGTCTTTGAGAAAGTGGAGCCTCTCATAGTACCAGAGCGTGGGGGCATAGACGTCATCTGCTGCAGCTCCAGATGCTTGGGACTTCCGGACCTTATTACGCTCCCGGAAATAGGTACTCCTCAGGTTAGCAATTTTTACTCTTAAGGTCTCCACGGTTGCCGTGGGGAACCTTGGCTTTACAAATGCCACAAGTTTCTTCATGGCTGTGTACCTCTTTGGTCTGTTGCTATAGTCTCGGTGTTTTGCCTGCCATAATAGGGGCATTTGCCTATATTTATCAATGAAGAGGGGGAGAAAACTCACATGGTTGAAGCCGTCCATAATCTCTGCAAGACACAACACCACACAAAACACTATAAATAATGTCAGTCAAAAGTCTCCTAATCTTCTCCATAAAGAAGCCTCAAGGTCTAATCAGTCTAGGCTAGTTATGTACCAACGTCAAATTGTACCTTCGTTATAGCGATCGTCTCGTGCGTGAGCTTTCTCTCCCCTCGTCTCACAGATTGTGGCTACGACACAAGCGTGTGTGACGTTTTATATACAGTGCGCATGCGTCAAACTCCGCCCGCCCCTGACGATCTTTCTCGTCTATTCCCCACCCCTTCTCTTTACGGCGCAGTGGGGAGAGCACATGTCGGGGACACAGCAGGTGCGCCCCAAATATCCCACCAACGAGGAGGAGGACGAGGAAAGGCCGAAGGCAGAAACGTCCCGTTCCCGGAGCCTGAAATTCAAGGCCTCCAATATGTCATTTGGAGAAATGTTGGAGATGGTGGACATATTAAAGAGGAGCGACTATGATGGGAAGTATGGGCCTTACCTCAACCCCAATGTCCGCAAGGCCAAGATAATGTCTAAAGTTGTGAGGAGGCTGTACAATCATTTTGGGGTACAACGATCCAAGGAGCAACTGAGGAAACGCTGGTCAGACCTGAAACTGAGGGAGGCCGATCAGTACAAAAAGATCAAGCGAGTTCTTCAAAAAAGTAAGTAGTTGTGTTTTGTGTTTGATTTCTTGCTTGCATACTGCTCCATGTGTTTGGATTTTTACAAAGTTGTACATTCCAAAATGGCCACTTTCAGGATCGTCTGTGCATTCGATCGTACTCAACCTCGATCGTTCGGCCCCTTATAATACGAGGTTTGGTGTTTTTTTGGGGAAAGGAAGTTTGTTCTCTTTAGAAATGTCATCAAGAATGTCAAGCCAATTAATTCAATGTAAAGGAGAGGTCACCCAGTAGCTGTTTACCCATCTGGACTCTAGAGCACTAGTGCTGGGACACCCAAACCCACTTTTTATTAGGCTTTTCCACACATGTGCTCCAGTGGATACTAGAGGGGGGTCTCCATCACCCAAACGTCGACCAAAAAGCTATAAGTTTATGACCTTTACGCTGATGACACCCAAATCTATCTGTCTACTCCTCACCTCACTCCTTTAGTCTCCTCTCGCATTACTAACTTACTAACTGACATCTCAGCATGGATGTCTCACCACTTTCTTAAATTAAATCTCTCTAAAACTGAGCTATTAATATTCCCCCCTGCCCGTGCCCCCCTCCCTGACTTTTCCGTCAAAATCAACAATGCAACCATCAGTCCCTCCCCTCACGCCAGGGTACTCGGTGTAATCCTAGACTCGGACTTGTCATTTCAGCCTCAAGTCCAATCGCTGTCAAAAGTTTGTAGACTTCACCTCCGTAACATCTCTAAAATTCGCCCCTTTTTAACAAATGACACCACCAAGCTCCTCATTCACTCCCTTGTTATCTCTCGCCTTGACTATTGCAACTCCCTTCTCATTGGCCTGCCTCTCCATAGGCTCTACCCTCTTCAGTCTGTCATGAATGCTGCTGCCAGACTTATCCACCTTGCCAACCGTTCAGTGTCTGCCAACCCTCTCCTCCAATCCCTACACTGGCTCCCAATCACCCAGCGAATTAAATTCAAAATACTAACCACAACTTACAAAGCCATCCACAGCTCTGCCCCGAGCTACATCACCAATCTTGTCTCCAAACATATCCCAAACCGTCCTCTCCGCTCTTCTCAAGATCTCCTACTGTCAAGCTCTCTTGTTTCCTCCTCCCATGCTCGTCTCCAGGATTTCTCCAGAGCCTCTCCTATCCTCTGGAACTCGCTGCCTCAACCTGTCCGGCTATCCCCTACTCTAGCTACCTTCAGGCGATCCCTGAAAACTCATCTCTTCAGGGAAGCCTATCATGTCTCCAACTAATCTTCTACCACTTCCATCAGCTCATTCCCCACAGTTACAACCTTTTGTATCACCTCCCCACCCTATTAGATTGTAAGCTCTTCTGAGCAGGGCCCCCTTAATCCTCTTGTATTTTATTGTATTATAACTGTATTGTCTCCCTTTTTATATTGTAAAGCGCTGCGTAAACTGTTGGCGCTATATAAATCCTGTAATAAATAAAATAAATAAGTGACTACATTCATGTTGGTGTCATTTGTAACTGGACAACCAAAAATATTGTCCCTCACTTTCAAGCAATGTTTGTCATTTCCTATTTCTGCCCTCAATAGATTGTGTTGCTAAATCTTCCTTTTGTACATTCTCATAGGGGAGCGAAAACACGTGACGTCAGAGGAAACCACCAAACCAACACCTCCCAAAGAAGGGGAAAGACCAGAAGCAGAGGAGGAGGAGGAGGAAGGAGAGATCATAGAAATTGGAGAACTTGTCACCACAACAGGTGAGTGTGGGAGAACACAGCTACTGGTAAGCTAATCAATGTATGCCTGCCTCATTTCCAAGACATTTTTGGGGTTTTTGTTTGTTTTTAGGTGACGTGGATGTTGTGGAAGAAGAATCGCACTTTACCACAGAGAGTGCCCACGTACTCATCGGGGAGATAATGGTCTGCAATAGAGATCTAGATGACGTAAAGCAAAACATCAATGATGTTCAACAAAAATTGAAGAACATCATTGATGTTTTAGGAAAAATCTGAAAATGCACCAAGTAATTAACACACATTTGTGAATGCTTCTGAACACATTTGCAACTTAAGAACTGTGTGAAATTTGGAACATGCACACATTGTGTACACATGTGCTAGCTCCCATCATGGTGGATGAATGACAACGTTTTTTTGGGGGTGCAACCACCTTTACGAACTACTAAAGTGGTTGTGGTGAAGGGGTTGCACCCCCCAAAAACGTCCATTCATCCCCATGATGGAAAATGGCACTTTTGAAGATTCTAGGCATGTGTTTTTCCATCTAATGACCATTTTCTGACCAAAATTGTGTGCATGTACTAAATTTCCAGTTTTCATGGGTGACCCCCCATGTGATGAAGGCAAGATCAAACCCCCTTTTTAACATATAGTCATGTCTGATCTTGTCTTCACTTTAGAAAGTTGATCTTTCCGAGTTCCTATGTTCTGTTTTGCTCCATGCCTGGTTTTACCAAATGCGGAATGTTTGTAAACAATGTTGTAAATAACCCAGATCTTGTCAGTTTTGGCAAGAAGTTTGTAAACGCACTTGGGAATGTGTTGCAAGTAAACTTTTTTAAATTTCGAAATGTGTGGCTTCCTTTTTTAAATACAAAAAAGCATTATGTATGTCAAATGTAAATGATTTGGGGGGCAATGGGTGTTATTTACTAAAGGCAAGTCCAGTTTGCACTGCAAGTTTCTTTTCCAGGGCACTTTTGCACTGAACTTGTAGAGCATAGTGGATTTGACTTATGTAAATGACACCCACAGTGATTTGTTTGAAAACACGTAGCACACCATTTTTGTGAATACACACATTTCTGTCATGGTGATGAAAAGGAGTATTTTAGGTGTCAGTTATGCACTACAAACCTTCTCTAGAGCAAAGATTAGGTATCAAACAAACAACATGAGAAGAATCTTTTTGGGAAGAAGAGACTGTTACCTCCTTTTGCCCAGAAAGTGCATTCCCACTGTCGAAGCCAAAGGGAAAAAATTTCAAGGTCAAATAAGCAATAATACGGAAATGACAAGAAATCATAGGTTGGTTGAAAAAAAATATTTATTTAAAAATGCCTCTTACACATCGTCAGGCAGAGCAATGGCCCCCCTACCCACAAAGTAGTCCATATATTGCTCGCGGACCGCGCGGGCATTTAGAGGGGGGCAAGCCTGGATGTGCCGCTTGAAGGGCTGTGAGGTCAGCATTTGGAGGGCCCTCCACATCTGGGCCAACGGGCACCACATAGTTCCTGTTATGTCTTTTGAGGAAGTTGTGCAATATGCAACAGGCAAGAACTATGTGGTTCAGTTTGTATTCCGCCAAGTTAATAGCCGTCAAGAACAGGCGGAAGCGGCTGGCCAGGATGCCAAAGGTGTTCTCCACCACTATTCGGGCTCTGGACAGCCTGTAGTTGAAGACCCTCTGGTCTGGGGTGAGGGTCCTCATCGGGAAGGGCCTCATCAGATGGGGAGTCAACCCAAACGCTTCATCTGCGACAAAGATGAAGGGGAGTCCTTCAGCATTCTCCTCTGGAGGTGGCAAGCACAGACTGCCACTTTGGAGACGCCAGTAGAACTCTGTGTGCGCAATGGCACCACCATCCGAGATCCGGCCGTTCATCCCCACGTCCACATACATAAACTCGTATGTCGCCGACACCACCGCCAACATCACTACACTATTAAACCCCTTATAATTATAATAGTAGGACCCCGAGTTGGGCGGTGGGACAATGCGGACGTGTTTCCCATCAATTGCCCCTCCGCAGTTAGGAAAGTCCCAACGGCTGGCAAAGTGGGAGGCCACAGTCTGCCATTCCTGTGGCGTGGAAGGGAACTGTGGAGTGAAACAATAAAAGAAAATTAGTCACTTTGCACAGAAACATTGCAAGCAGATTAGACAATCAACATCTTGGAACAAGAGCATACTTTAACATTTTAGGCTGGAAAGTATTTGCACAGAAAAGTAGAGGGTCCCCTTCGCAGATTACTCACCCCCCATCAATACCCCCACTTCTGATGGGCCATTGGCAATAACTAGGGTTTTGGGGGGGGGGGTGTTGGACAGGTAACCCTCTCCACTTCATTGATTGCCAAATGGCTCAAGAATGTGTGCTAGTTTGGCCAGACCCTCTGTACTTAACACTATTGGCAGCCCCCAGGAAAGATAAAATAACATTTCAAACCCCCCCCCCCCAAAAAAAAAAGGAACGCACATTGTGACATTCTGAAATTACCAAGCAAGCTAATAGGAGGGAAAGAACACAAAAAAGAGGAAATGGAAAGTATGGAGACAGCCCCTTGCACTACATGCTTTGCTGAATTCATCACTAAAGATGCCCACTATAAAGAGGTAGGTATATAGTGTGTATTGACCCTGTGAAAGCCAGCAGATAGAGGATTGGTACCACCTGACAGAGCAGTTGGGGGAGGGGGTTCCTAATGAGTTAGCCCCCCCCCCCCCCACAAAAATAAAAACAAAAAAGAGGCTCTACATGAAGTAAAACACACAGCAAACATTGGTGCATGTTTTAGGGGGTGTTTGGTGGAAAACAATACTATGCAGCACACAAAATACATTGCTTAAGGGACTAGGCCATATGTGTCTATTGGGCCAGAAGAGCATGCTGGGGAGGTAAGTGAAGGGAAAAATGCATGAAGGAGAAAAGGGGCACAGCATATTAGAACATATTAGAACATATTGCAAGCATGGTAATTCTGGAAGGAGGACAAAAATACAAGTCATTAGCAAACAGAGCATACATAGAAGGGAATAGTAAAGGAGAAATGTTACCTTAATATAGTCCTCCTGCAGGACCTCGATGATGGCAGAACAGGTCTCTGGAATAATGATTCCCAGGGCCTGGGGAGAGATACCTGAAGAGAACTTCAAATCCTGAAGGCTTCTCCCTGTCGCCAAGTACCTCAACGTTGCAACAAGCCTCTGCTCCGGAGTGATGGCTTGTCTCATGCAGGTATCCTGCCGGCTGATAAAAGGGGTCAGCAAAGCCAAAAGACGGTGAAAATCGGGGTCCGTCATCCGGAGAAAGTTCCTGAAATCATCAGGATTATTCTCCCGGATCTCACGAAGCAAAGGCATGTGCGAGAACTGATCACGCTGAAGCAACCAATTCTTGGTCCACATACTCCTCGTCACTCTGTTCATGGACGGGTCTTGGGTCAAAGCTAAAAGCCCGACACCAATTCCGCGTACAGCACGAACTCGGCGACGAGTACGTACGGGAAACATCGCTCACAAAAGGTCGGCTGGTCAGAACGGACAAAGAGAAAGCACCGATAAACAGCAAGGCCTGAAAAACGAAATGAATACCAGAAACGAGCAGACAATAAGCAGTGAAAATCAAAGCGTCCTATATCAAGATATAGGCCGCAATGACCAACAAATGCGAACTGACTACACGCACTAATAAACAGATACGCACGACAAGCACAAACTGAAGAGCAGTAACGATCTGAGTCAGAAAACTGAGAAGCGCGAATCTTAAGTCCCCAAACTTCGACTAACTCGCGATAAACACAGGATCAGCAGAAGGAGCCCAACGGGTGCCTGACGTGGTGCTGAACTTCCCTTTTCTAGTCTCGTGGAAGACGACTTACGCCACGACGTTCTTGCAGACCGGAAATTCCGACAACGTTGTCCGACCGTGTGTACGCAACACCAACATCGGACAAAGTACGACGGACAGGATCCGACCGACCTGGTCCTCTGATAATCCGCGCGTGTGTATGGGGCTTAAGGGTAATTTCTCTCCTCTCTGCTTTCCAAAATGGGGTCTTTGGTCTTTCATGAATCCACGCTGTCTGTTGCTTAAAATATTACTTTCTAGAAATACTCTATATGGTATTTTATTAAGCTCAAATATCTTCCTGACTATTGTCAGCCTTGTACCAATCCAAAATTAGAAACAATGGCCTTGAAATAACAGAGTTCACTCTTTAACCACTTGCCGACCGACTCACGCCGATATACGTCGGCAAAGTGGCATGGGTGCGCAAAACCATGTACCCGTATGTCGTTCGCGGCCGCGGCGATCGGATTCGTTGCCTGTAAGTGTTAACACAGGCGGGGGAAGTGATGTCATCTCCCTCTCTGGAATTCTTTTTACGTTCAAAGAGAGGAGATGATGTCTTACAGTGAGTTGCACCAACACTACACTGACACAGTACACTTGGGCACACTTGTCACCTCCCGATCGCCCCCCCCCCCAGTTAACCCCTTCACTCCCTGTCACTGTGTTACCAATTGAAGTTTTCTGAGTTTTCACTGATCACTGCATTGGTGTCACTTATGATTCTAATCAGTGTTAGGGCAGTTAGTAGTAGGCCCAGGTAGGTCTAGGGTACCCCCTAATAAAGGTTTAACCCCTTGATCGCCCCCAGTTAACCCTTTCACCCCGTCTCAGTGTCACTGATAGATCTTTTTTCTGATCACCGTATTAGCTAGTTAGCCAGTCAGTTGATTAGTTTCACCGTCAGGTTTTTATAGTGTCAGGTACCCCCATATCCTACCTAATAAAGGTAACCCCCTGATTGCCCCCTAGTTAACCCTTTCACCCCCTGTCACCAGTGATCTCCGTATTAGTGTCACGGGTGATGCTGGTTAGTTAATTTGTTTTTTATAGCATCAGGGCACCCGCCATATATTACCTAATAAAGGTTAAATCCCCTGATCACCCGGCGTTAGGTTAGGTTTTAGTGTCAGTTAGGGTCTGTGTCGCCCCAGGCAGCGTCAGATTAGTGCCAGTAGCGCTAACACCCATGCACATGCCATACACCTCACTTAGTAGTATAGTGTCTGAACGGATCAATATCTTTGATCTGATCAGATCTATACTAGCATCCCCAGTAGTTTAGGGTTCCCAAAAATGCAGCTTCGGTCTTGTGTCATATGTAAACAGCAATTGCACCATGCATGTGAGGTATCACTGCGAAAGGCAGATCAAGGGCAGTCATTTTAGCAGTAGACCTCCTCTGTAAATCTAAAGTGGTAACCTGTAAAGGCTTTAAAAGATGTATGTAGTTTGTCGCCCCTGCACAGTTGTGCACAATTTTAAAGCATGTCGTGGTTGGTATCTATTTATTCAGCATTAGATCATCTTTTATATTTTATCAAACATTTGGGCAATATAGTGTGTTTGCAATACCCACCATTTTAATCTGTAGGGCCTTTACTTTAAAAAATATATAATGTTTGGGAGTAATTTTCTAAAATATTTTTCCAGGTAAACAAAAAGTGTCAGAAAGGGCTTTGTCTTCAAGTGGTTAGAGTGGGTGATGTGTAGCAAATCTTCTAATGTTGTGTGTAAAATAGCAGGACAGGTCAAAACCCCCCAAATGACTCGTTTTTGAAAAGTGGACACCCCAAGCTATTTACCGATAGGCATGTTGAGTCCATAGAATATTTTATATTTCTCACCTCGTCTTTCAGGACAGCACCTGGAGAGAGCGTAGCTCCACCCACTTTCCCAGGAAACACTGCAGTCAGTTTTCTTTATAGACAGGACACTTCCACCATGGCCTCAGTTGTAGTGTTTCCTCCGACCATGGTGGAAGCGCTGCAGGGAACCAGGGGTGTGCTACGCTCTCTCCAGGTGGAGACAGTATGGGGCATACCTGTTGTCACGTACCTTACAGCGGAGTCCGAAATGCTGAGGGCGGCCTCTTTCACGGTTCCGGTCCCAACACCCCTGGTAGTGAGGACAGGGAGTGTTGGGGCAACGAAAGGGTGCAAGTGCCTGCAGGCTGAAGACTGGAGCTCGGAGATACAGGATCCTCTCAGAGGAAGGCGTGGAGACTGATCACCAGAACTGTTCAGCGGGAGCCGGGCAGGTAAGTATAGGAACTGCAACATCAGGACAGGCAAGAGTCGGCAACTGGCTGGCAACGAGGTACATAAACAGAAGGCAAGTTCGTAGTCAAGGACAGGCAGAGGTTGGCAACGGGCTGGCGGTGAGGTGCAGAATCAGGAAGCAGAGCCGTAGTAGAGAATCCAAGCCGAGGTCAGTATAAACAGTAGGTTGATAACAGGCAGGGGTGATCCAGGAGAATAGTCAAGGAAGCCGGGTTTGTCAGGAGCAAGGTAACAGGTAGCAAAGTAATCAGACACTCAGGGACATGCTGAAGGCGATTCAGCACTCGCATCATGCAAAGACCTTGTTTATATAGGGCGCCATTGCGCCAATATTGGTGGATGTTAACGTACGTCTGCGAGTGCGCACACACGTTCGCATTGGTGTGCGAGTGCGCACGCGCGTTCGCACCGGTGTGCGAGTGCGCACGCACGTTCCGGAACTCGTTAGGTTTCGTTGGGGACACCGCGCATGGCCATTGGCATCAGCGGAATGGGGATTAGGCACTGCTGCACAGAGATGGGCATTAGTACTGTGAGTTCTCTGACACCTGTTGTGCTTTTTTTCTCCAGGTCAGCCCAGAATTTCCCCTTACGTGTGGGGTATTCTTCGGTGTCTGCTCCCCTTCATACCCGGCGAGGGTTCAGGCTGCAGGGGGTCCCGCTCTCATCAGATCGGCGCTGTGGGCTGGTAGAGGATGGCATGCTTCACAGCGGTAAAAGCAGCGCCCCCTTTGTGTATCAGCCTCCATGCTTCTTCTGGGTCCTGGGCGGCGAGTGCGTCACTCCGGCCGGGGGCAGGACTTCTGGCGGCGCAATGTGGCTTCAGGTTCTGGCCGCTGGAATGCAGGGGGAGGAGGCGGCCTCAAGCTGGTACTGATTTCCGGTCCTCGCAGCGGCAAAAGGACCAGGAAAATGTAAAATAAAAGCAGCCGGACACCGCTACAGCCTCGGCAATATGGAGGAACAGATGGCGGTGGTAAGAGCCACTAACACCAGCCAGACTCAGGTAAGCAGGGGCAGCGGTCCCTGTACTTTATCTAGGGGTCTTGTTTCTCCCTCCCTTGCTCCCCTGGGGGGAGGCAAGGGAGCCTGCGCCACTCTTTCTTGTTTTAAAAGGTACTAAGGATAGTGTGTATTATATGCTTATGGTGACTTATGGGGAAGAGTCACTGAGGTAAAGCTGCAGTAACAAGCATGGGGGCTAAAGGGTTAGCTCTTTTTTTCTTGGCAGCTTATTATTGTTTTCTCTTAGGTAATGTCGTTAATCATTTATTATGTGTAAAAAGATGATTTAATAGAGGCTTGTGTTGGTTTCAGGCTAAAGTCAAAGAAAAGATCAAACATTCCTCCCCTCCTCCTAAGAGAAAATGCCCGTCATGCAAAAATACGCTTAGAGAGTCATGGGCTAAAGCGTTATGCAAGACATGTATAGCAGACCTAGTTAGGGAAGAAACCTCCCCCGCTACACCTGCTACCCAATCAGGAGAACTATTAAGTTCCTTCCGGAAAGAACTAGTGAATACATTTGAGTCATTCCGTTCTTTCTTGGATAAACATCCAGCGGCACAGTCAAACAGTGGTGGCAATTCACCATCCTGTTCTCGTCCACGTATCTCTGCACCCAGAAGTGACAGTGATTCAGAGGACGAGGAGAGAAGTGTTTCCCCAGGTTCTGAGGAAGAGGAGGAAGAAGAAAGAGAAGTTTCTTCTTCTCGCTATAGATTGTCTTTGGAAGAAGTGGATGATCTGTTAAAGACAATACATACAACCTTAAACATCAAGGAGGACAAGGCTCAGCTGTCCTTGCATGATAGGATGTTTCAGGGCATGGGGGAAGTAAAACACCTGGTATTCCCAGTGCCTAAATTTATATCTGAAACGGTAAAAAGAGAATGGAAGGACCCAGAGAGGGCTCCTTTTTTCTCGAAATCTCTTAAGAGAAGATTCCCTTTCGAGGATGACAGTGATCAGGTCTGGAATAAAAAGCCAAAGCTTGATGCGGCCTTTTCACAAGTGTCCAGGAACGCGGACTTGGCCTTTGAGGACATGGGCGTCATAAAAGACCCCATGGACAAGAGAGCAGACTCCCTATTAAAAAAGGCATGGGATTCTACTCTAGCCAATTTAAAACCAGCTATGGCATCAACTGTGATGGCTAGGAATCTGGAACATTGGCTTGAGCAATTAAAAAGCACATTGAAGCAGGAACTTCTCGCAAGGACCTGTACTACAGAAGGCCGTAGGGTACATAGCAGATGCCTCTACCGAATCTATTAAAATGTCGGCAAGGTCTGCGGCCCTGGTGAACTCAGCTCGCAGAGCCTTATGGGTCAAGACATGGGCAAGGGATACAGCTTCAAAAGCTAAATTATGTGGGTTACCTTTTGAGGGGAACTTAGTTTTTGGGCCTGATCTGGAAGCCGTGCTTGATAGAACGTCCGACAAGAAATAGGCATTTCCAATAAAAAAGAAGGTTATGCCACAGGCCAAGAAGAATTTTCGTTCTTTTCGACAGGCCAAGGAAAAGAGGGAAACATGGTATAAAAGACCCTGGAGGTCCCAAAGAGGAAGGGGGAAGTCAGGAGTACTATTCCGATCTCCTGACCAAACCACAAAAAAACAGTGACAGTCATCCGGCTGTGGGAGGAAGGCTACAGACCTTTTTTCCACAGTGGAAGACAGCGACCTCCAGTTCATTCGTCCTCAAAATAATAGCAGAGGGCTACAGACTGGAGTTCTCTCAATCCCCTCCAAGTCACTTTTATGTAACCCAGGCTCCCCGGGACATAGAAAAATCTCTAGGGATGTCAGCCCTACTTCAGGAACTCAACCAGCAGAGGGTGATTGTAACAGTTCCCCCCCGGAGAGGAAGGGAAGGGGTGCTATTCACATATCTTCCTAGTAAGGAAGCCATCGGGAAGTTCCGTTTTATATTAAACCTGAAAATTCCGAACAAATCAATCAGATACAAAAAGTTCAGGATGGACACCATTTTTTCAGTAAAAAACCTTTTGACCTCAGGCTTTTTTTGGCCTCAATAGACCTGAGGGATGCGTACCTGCATGTACCTATAGTCCCGACATCACAGAAATACCTCAGATTAGCGGTAAAGATGGGAGAGTCAATCACACATCTACAATTCAGAGCCCTCCCTTTCGGCCTGTCATCCTTGTAGTATATTATATCTAATATATATATATGTATACATATATATATATTATATATATATACATATTTATTATATGTAGTGTTTTTATTTAGGCATTCTAAAGACAAGTTTATTCTAGGCAGGCCACTTTGGTAGCTGTTAATCTAATTGCGCATATTAAAAGAGGGTTTGTTGCCACATGTCAAAGGGGAACAGATAATGATTATCTTAATCTAATCAGTATTCACACATGTCAAAGGGGGAATATGCAAGAATGTAAATTGGGGCAGCTTTATAATTACAGCTATTCACAGCTTGGGGTTATCTGCTGTCACTCTGAAAGACCGGGGGGGGGGGGGATCAAAGCAAATTGCTCAACTATTCAGAGTATTTGAGAAGACAGGCAGGCTGTCAGCTAGTCTAGAGAAAGATGGCCTGAGAGAAGGTTCTGTATCCATGAAGGCATAGGTACCAGAGGAAATATTCGTTGTCATGAACTCTGTTGGATTTTTGTCATCTGTAAGAATGTTCTGTTTTGGAAGCCAATAAAGTGTCTCTCTCTGGAGAATGGGTTTTGCTGCGGGGACAATACTTTTAATAACTACAAACCATCTACGAGGAACGATAATATTAGATCACTACATTGGTGCCGTTCAAGCGACCAGAAGAGCATTTTCAGGACTTTGTAACAGAAGTCGGTGATAACAATCCTGTGAGTTGGACAGAAGTCTGATGGAGACCCAAGACCTGTGCTGTGACTCTAAAGTCTGGTTGTGACATAAGAGAGTCTGATCTACAAAATCAAACAAGTTTGGAACCCCAGAATTATTCTCTGGAGACTGGAAACGAAGAAAAGGACTGTATCGTGTACCAGAAGACCTGAGCTGGAAGCTGAAGGAGTAATTAATGCGGTGAGTAAAATATTTCTCTCTTTTTAAATTATTAATAATATAGTAAAAATGCTTACTCAGTGTGGAGCTAGTGTCAGTTCTGATAAAGTTAGCAGATGGGTGTTAAAATGTATTAAGCGTCATGGCGGTCCTTATGAAGTGCCAGAGAAATATAAGCAGACGTGGACTATGATGAATGAATTTTTAGAAAAAACTGTTTTTGAGAGCAAAATTTCAGAAAGTAAAAGAAAAGGTTGTATTGTACAGGGCTTGTTATCTTGCTGTTTAACAATGGAAAGTTCTTTGAAGGATAAGGTTGAGGAAATTACCCAGTTACAGAGTGCAGTTGATAATAGCAACAAGGTTTGTCAGAGGTTACAAAACCAAATCAGAATCTGAGACTATTAATTTGAAATTGCATGCAGTCACCATTGGGGAAGCTCTGCTTGAGAAGTCTAAACGTTGTAATGAATTATCAGAGGAAAATGAGAGATTGAAATTAAGAATTATGGAATTAGAGAAGAGATCTCAGGAATGCAGATATGCATCGAATCTGCAGCAAAATACAAATACAAACATTCTATCAAATGAAACAGAACCTCATATTAAATCTGATAATTCATTGCCAGCCGCACCCACTGAGACCACCACAGTTTATAACAATAATAATAATACAGGTGAAGTTCAGCTTGTAATGAAGCCTTTGAAACCAAAAGAATTAGATGCAATTCTTAAAGAAATAGGAATGATTCCCTGCCATGATTTAAACAGATTTTTAAAATGGTTTTGTGACTTGCAGAATGTCAGAGATATGTACAATCTCAACCCATCTGATTTAGAACGAGTTATGCAGCATTCTATAGGAAGTAGTCTTTGGGTGAGAATTAAGCAGATCTGTACTCAGCCAATGAGAACAAGGGACATATTGATGGAATTATTATGTGTTTTGTATGGTGTACGTTCTGATGTTACTGTTCATGGGAAGATCAAACAAATGCAAAGTGAATCTCCCTACGAACTGTCAGAAAGGATAAAATCTATTATGGAAATATTGGTCAGTAATAATCTTGCATTTGAGCATGGTGGCTTGTTACATATGAGTATATTTCTACATGCTTTGAATGAAGAGATCAGACAAAATATTTTACTAGTTACCCCAAATCCTCATGATTTAAAAGACGTAATGTTGAAAGCAGACAATTTATGGAGAAAGTCAAATGAGCAAACTGTCAAGATTGATTTAGCCACATTGTTTAGGACAAATACTGAACACAAAGATCAAAAGATAATGTCTTATGATAACAATCAAAGAGGAGACACCAGGTCAAATATAGGTGATATTGATATGAAAAACAGAGCTGACCAAAATCATAATAAAAAAATATCTAAGGCTTGGATACCATTTTCTCAGTTAAAACAGAAATATGACCACCTAAAGATTGAGTACGATGAAATGAAAATAGAACATTACACATTGCTGGAACAGCTGAACAGATTACATTATCAAGATCTGTTTTTGAATACAAGTGACATTTCTCTAACAGTGGGGGTGGTTTAGTTTCAACCTGTTGATGTGTAAATAGTCCTTTGTTTTAACTACAAACAGTGTTTAATGACCTTGCTAATTAGTTTTGTTGGAGAGTTTTTTGTCTTTCAGATATATTGGAGATACTGCATGTGAATAGCATGTGAACTGCAAGCTGAAATTACTGGCTAGTGGGGGAGAAACGCTGAATAAACAATATCATGGACTCTCTCAATATTCATCAAGCAATGGACATTGCTGAATGCAAGAATGTAAATTGGGGCAGCTTTATAATTACAGCTATTCACAGCTTGGGGTTATCTGCTGTTACTCTGAAAGACCGGGGGGGGGGGGATCAAAGCAAATTGCTCAACTATTCAGAGTATTTGAGAAGACAGGCAGGCTGTCAGCTAGTCTAGAGAAAGATGGCCTGAGAGAAGGTTCTGTATCCATGAAGGCATAGGTACCAGAGGAAAGATTCGTTGTCATGAACTCTGTTGGATTTTTGTCATCTGTAAGAATGTTCTGTTTTGGAAGCCAATAAAGTGTCTCTCTCTGGAGAACGGGTTTTGCTGCGGGGACAATACTTTTAATAACTACAAACTATCTACGAGGAACGATAATATTAGATCACTACAATCCTCACCAAGGGTATTTACAAAAATTATAGCAGAGGCCCTAGCACCCCTCAGATTAAGGGGGATATCCATAGTTCCATACCTGGACGATCTCTTGCTATTTGCCAGAACAGGGGAGCTACTGAAGAAAGATCTAGAAGAGACAAGGTCACACCTGGAGAATCTCGGATGGATCATCAACAAAGAAAAATCAAATATGATCCCGTCCCAGACAAT
Source organism: Lithobates sylvaticus (assembly GCA_028564925.1). Classification (NCBI taxonomy): domain Eukaryota; kingdom Metazoa; phylum Chordata; class Amphibia; order Anura; family Ranidae; genus Lithobates; species Lithobates sylvaticus. The sequence continues at coordinate 189,048,942 of CM053031.1, read as the reverse complement.
AACATTTCTGGGGTATACCTTCAGTTCCATTTGGGAAAGAATTTTTCTCCCAGAGGAAAAGATAGAAAAGGTACAAAAGGCATTAAAAGGGAGTCAGACAAATCTGTTAATCTCAATCAGGGCAGCCATGTCAGTTCTAGGCCTCCTCATGTCCTCAATTCCAACGGTGCAATGGGCACGTTCCCATGCAAGGGACCTCCAGCAGACAATTCTCAGGAATTGGTCCTACAGAGAACCACTAGAGAAATTGATCAGGATCCCCCCTCAAGTTCAGAGGAAACTATTGTGGTGGAGGAATCGGTCAAATTTGTACAGGGGGCTACTTTGGACTTCTTCCATAAAGCAAAGACTGACGACAGACACAAGATTCTGGGGTTGGGGTGCCCATCTGGACGGGTTGTCCATTTCCAGGGAGCATGGACAACCAGGGAGGCCAGGAGATCCTCCAATTGGAGGGAGCTGAGGGCCATTCTGATGGGACTTTCAGAGACCAAGTTCTGGGTCACCACATTCAGGTGTTGTCAGACAATGCCACAGCAGTGGCCTATGTAACAAGACAGGGTGGCACGAGGAGCAAAGTGTTGCTTACCTCAGCCCTCCAGATTATGTCCTGGGCAGAATCTAATCTTGCATCCCTGACGGCGGTTCCCCCAAAGGGAGATCTAAATCAGATCGTAGATTTCCTAAGCAGGGAAATGGTATTGGAATCAGAGTGGAGTCTGAATACAGATGTATTCCAGTAGATAACAGAAAGATGGGGAACTCCCCAAATAGACCTGTTCGCATCCCACTCCAATACGAAGGTAGAGACTTACTTCTCCCTACACAGACGAGACCAAGTGAAAGGACTAGACGCGCTGACGCAACCATGGACCTTCCACTTGTGCTACGCCTTTCCCCCCTTCCAATTGATTCCCTTAGTACTAAAAAAGCTGCAGAGGGAATCTACAACCATGATCCTAGTAGCCCCATTCTGGCCCAAAAGGACATGGTTTTCAACTATACAAAAGATGGCGGTGGGACCCCATTGGTATCTTCCTTTACAGAGAGACCTTCTAACCCAGGGGCCCCTTCAACATCCCAATATCGGGCACCTAAGTTTAGCTGCCTGGTTACTGAGGAGCAGATTGTAAAAAATAAGGGCCTGTCTAATTAGTTAGTTTCAACACTACTAGACAGCCGAAAGAAGGTCACTAGATCAATTTATTTTAAGACATGGAAATGTTTTAACTCCCGGTGCGTAAGTAAAGTTTTTTCACCAAGGGAAGTTGTTTCCGTGTTAGAGTTCCTACGCGAAGGAATGGAAAAAGAATTGGCCATTAGCACCCTAAAGGTGCAAGTAGCCGCCCTCTCGGTGTTCCTGGAGAGACAATTATCCCAGGACCTGCTTATTATTAGATTTTTTAAGGCACTGACCAGAGCTAGGCCAGTACCTCTTAAGTTTTTCCCAAAATGGCACTTATCTCTGGTATTGCAAGGTCTGACTAAGGGGCCCTTTGAGCCTCTAGAGGAAGCGTCAGTTAAATTCTGGTCGCTTAAACTAGCACTTTTAGTGGCAGTCACTTCAGCCAGAAGGATAAGCGACTTGCAGGCCCTGTCCATTATTGAACCTTTCTGTTCTATATTTCCGGACCGGGTAGTGCTGAGAACTGACCCGGGTTTTTTGCCTAAGGTTTCAACGGTATTCCACAGGTCATAGGAGTTAGTTCTCCACACCTTCTTCCCTTCACTATCTGGCACGAGGGAAAGAGACTTTCACAGCCTGGATGTAAGGAGATATACTACATTATCTAAAGATCACAAGTGAATTCAGAAAATCAAATTCACTGTTTATACTATTCTCTGGCCCACGAAAGGGATACAGTGCTTCCAAAAACACCATAAGTAGGTGACTGCGAATGGCCATCTGTGAAGCCTACAAAACTTCAGGGGCAGATCCTCCCGCAGGAGTAAGGGCCCATTCAGCCAGGGCAGTAGCACCATCCTGGGCAGAATGGGCAGGGGCTTCTCCGGGACGAATTTGCAAGGTGGCTACGTGGACAAGCTTCTCCACTTTCCCCCCGCCATTACAGATTGGATTTGCTCTCTGCATCAGAGCAGTCCTTTGGCAGAAAAGTCCTACAGGCGGTGGTCCCACCCTAGAGTAAGTACTCTTTTTTCATCTCCAGGTGCTGTCCTAAAAAAGACAAGGTGAGAAAACCCTAGTTAGACTTACCGGTAATGGTATTTCTACGAGTCTTTGAGGACAGCACCGATGACCCGCCCTAAAGTATTATAAAATGTGGTGCTATTGCTATGTTCTGCTTATCTAATTTCAGCATGGCTGGAGGTACTCTAAAACAACTGAGGCCATGGTGTAAGTGTCCGGTCTATAAAGAAAACTGACTTCAGTGTTTCCTGGGAAAGTGGGTGGAGCTAGGCTCTCTCCAGGTGCTGTCCTGAAAGACTCGTAGAAATACCGTTACCGGTAAGTCTAACTAAGGTTTTTGCCATAAGTTTCAGGAAAATTTAAAAAATGTTTTTTCACAAAGTTATCACTAAATAATATATTGCTCAAACATGCCATGGGGCATGTGAAATTAAACCCCAAAATACATTCTGCTGCTTCTCCTGAGTACGGGAATACCACATGTGTGGGACTTTGTGGCAGTCTAGTCACGTACAGGACCCCGAAATCCAAGCACCGGATTCAGGCTTTCAAGGGCGTAAATTTTTGATTTCACTCCTCACTACCTATCACAGTTTTGGAGTCTAAGAAATTCCCAGTAGTCACCCCAAGCTATTTGCTGAGAGGCATGTTGAGTCCATGGAATATTTTATATTTTTCCACAAGTTTCGGGAAAATTACAATAATGTATTTATTTATTTTTTCACAAAGTTGTCACTAAATTATATATCGCTCAAACATGCCATGGGAATATGTGAAATAACACCCCAAAATACATTCTGCTGCTTCTCCTGGGGATGGGGATGCCATATGTGTAGGACTTTTTGGGAGCCTAGCCACGTACAAGCCCCCGAAACCCAAGCACCGCCTTCAGGCTTTCTAATAGCGTAAAATGGTGATTTCCCTCCTCACTACCCATCACAGTTTTGAAGACCCTGAAATGCCAAGTTAGCACAAACCCCCCCCCCCCCCCAAATTACCCCATTTTGGAAAGTAGAAACCCCAAGGTATTTGTTAAGAGGCATGGTGAGTATTCTGCAGCTCTCATTTGTTTTGGAAAATTAAGAAAGAAAAGGAATTTTTTTTTTTTTTCAATCTTCAAAACTTTGGTGACAAAAAGCGGGATATGCAAAATACTCAACATGCCTCTCAGCAAATAGCTTGGGGTGTCTTCTTTCCAAAATGGGGTCATTGGGGGGGGGTTGTGCTATCTGGGCAATGGCCTCCGAAACTGTGATAGGTAGTGAGGAGTGAAATCAAGAATTTACGCCCTTAGAAAGCCTGACGGCATTGCTTGGATTTCCGGGGGTCCTGTACGTGGCTATACTGCCAAAAAGTCCCACACGTGGTATCCACGTACTCAGGAAAAGAAGCAAAATGTATTTTGGGGTGTAATTTCACATATGCCCATGGCATGTTTGAGCAATATATGATTTCAGTGACAACTTTGTGTAAAAATATATTTCTTTATCATACATCATAGGACACAGAGCCTCAAGTATTTACTGGGTTATGGGCCTACCTTCAGGTGTTAACACTGGTATAACCAATACAGGAAGTTGACTCCCCTATAAAACCCCTCCTCCTTCCAGGAGTACCTCAGTTTTTCAGTGAAAGTGAAGATGTGCTCTGAGAAGCTCCTAGAGGGATCCATGACGGATTTAAAGAACCTCCACAACCAGATGCATCCTCGCCACTGAGGCCATAGGATGGTACCTGGACCTCGATTCAAGAACAAGGTTTTGCCTGTAACGCTTCTCTCTGAGAGCTGGACCCTAGGAACCAGGACACTTTTTGGTCTTGCTACATTACCTAAAGTTGTTCCTGAGGGGTGCTATACAGGTACAAAGGAGTGGAGCCCCTATTAAAAAGGGACCCGGTCTTTGAGCGTGTTACAACGCAGCATGCCTTGATGGGTGAGGTTTGGATCTGGTAAGGGAAGAGGCTTTGCTTTTTCCTTCAAATACCTTGTATGCCTAAAAGATGTCTCCTTTATAGGGACTAATTTGCACACCAATGTACGATGTATTAGAGCAGCTCTCTCTCAGAACATGTGTGGTCCCAGCGGCAGAGGGGGTTCTTAATTAAAGACTCTTTGAGGGATAAATATTAGACATGTGCACACTGAAATATTTCATTTCGGAATTTCGTTTTCATCCAAAAAATGAATTTATTTAGTTACTCCCAAAATTTGTTTTTATTTATTTTATTTTTCGTTTAAAATTGAATTTGTCCGAAAATCTAAATTAATTAAGGTCGAATCTGTCATTAAAGGCTTATGATGTCTATCGAATGTTCAAAGAAGATTCGACGGAGCAGCTAAACTGTATGACTGTATAGTTTAGCTGCTCCGTCAAATCTTCTTAGAACTTTTGACAGACACCATAAGCCAAAGATTCAATTTTTGTATGTTTTTCGTTGCTTTGTCGAATCTTTGTCGTTCATGTTGAATGTATATAGTTCAAACAGAAAATGGACTGGTGATAGTGATCACTGATCAGACAGGTAACAAGATAGGGTATATAGAGAGTCTATATATAATCTCAATCTATAATATAGAATCTATAATAATAAATCCTCCCCCCCCCCACAACACGGGCAGCCTCTGAGGCTATTACAACACTAGCAACACTAGTATCACTATCAAGTTCACAACACTAACACAATAGCAGATTATTATGAAAAAGTTAAGTTGAACTGTAGCTTGCTTCACTTTTGTTCTGCTGCTGTGCTTATGCTTAATTGCTAAATAATTCAGGTTCTCTGACAAACGGACCAGCTAAGATTGACTGTCTTCTGAAATGTGTGTGTGTCTCTCTCTGCTAGCAATTGTAAGTGAAAGTAAGTTGGCTGTACGTGTGTACTTAGTTCTATTTTCATTTTACTTCCCCCACCCAATTCCAGCAGCGATCTTTCCTCTCTATGTCGAATCTTTCCTCTCTATGTTGAATCTTTTCTCTCTATGTCAAATCTTTTCTCTCTATGTCGAATCTTTTCTCTCTCTCTAAGTAGAATAATCTTGGACTAATAGAGTTAAGGTTAGGCACATTCGACCACAGGTTCGATAGACACAGATTTTTGTTATCAGCGTCATGTCAAATCTCCTATCTATATCGAATAAGGATGGGCCCGGTGTTCGATTCAAACCCATGTTCGAATCGAGTACCGGGCGTTCGCTCGCTCGGCGAGCCCAGAACTATTGGGGCCGCTCGCATCAAATTCGTGTGATGCGAGCGGCCCCGCAATGCATTGCGGCCCATGCAGTGCAATGCTGGCTGATGATTGGCCAAGCATGCACTGTGACCCCGCATGCTTGGCCAATCACAGCGCCGGCAGCGAGGAGAGCCATAATTGGCTACAGGCAGGATGCCTGTAGCCAATTATAGCTCAGGGGCTTTAGTACACGCCCCACGGTATAAGTGCCGGCGGCCTCGCATATTCTGTTTCATTCAGTGTCAGCGTGTCAGTGTGCTGCTGACAATATGTGCTTTATTTCTGGGGATTTGTGTGTGCATGCTGTTAGAACAGCATTGCAGTATCACATCTGGGGGGTGTCTATAGGTGGCCTGTGAAGGGGGGCAGGTTTCCTGTGCTTAGAACTTTCCCTGCAAAAAAGTGTAATTTTTGCAGGAAAAAAGCTATTTAAAAACACTCGCGGCTAATGAATTGATGGTTCCTGTAAAAAAAAAAGCGTAGGGGTCCCCCCAAATTCAATAACCAGGCCCTTCAGGTCTGGGATGGATATTAAGGGGAACCCCAGCCAAAAAAAAAAATGGCGTAGGGTCCCCCTCAAAATCCATACCAGACCCTTGAGGTCTGGTATGGATTTTAAGGGGAACCCTAGCCAAAAAAAATGGCGTGGGGTCCCCCTCAAAATCCATAACAGACCCTTATCCGAGCACGCAACCTGGCAGGCCGCAGGAAAAGAGGGGGGGACGACAGCGGCCCCCCCTCCCGCCTGAACCGTACCAGGCCACATGCCCTCAACATTGGGAGGATGCTTTGGGGGTCTAAGACCCCCAAAGCACCTTGTCCCCATGTTGATGAGGACAAGGGCCTCTTCCCCACAACCCTGGCCATTGGTTGTGGGAGTCTGCGGGCGGGGGGCTTATCGGAATCTGGAAGCCCCCTTTAACAAGGGGACCCCCAGATCCCGGCCCCCCCCCTGTGTGAAATGGTAAGGGGGTACAAAAGTACCCTTACCATTTCACCAAAAAAGTGGCAAAAATGGTAAAAATGACAGGAGACAGTCTTTGACAATTCCTTTATTAAAATCTTCTTTCTTTTTTCTTCATCCTTCAGTTTCTTCATCTTCTCCTTCCGTCATCTTCTTCCATCTTCTTCTTCCATTTTCTTCTTCCTCCGATCCGCTTCTTCTTGCGCTGGTCTTCTCGTCCTTCTCGTCCGGCATCTTCTTCCGTCGGCGTCGGTGTCTGTGTCTCTTCTTGGGCCGCTCCGCGCAATGGGAGGCTCCCGCTGTGTGAGGCTCCGCTCCGTCTGACAGGTCTTTTATAATGGAGGGCACCTGGTGACCCTGCCCCCTCTGACGCACAGGGACGTCATGGGGAATTCCATGATGGCTTTCCCCATGACGTCAGAGGGGGGCGGGGTCACCAGGTGCCCTCCGTTTTAAAAGACCTGTCAGATGGAGCGGAGCCTCACACAGCGGGAGCCTCCCATTGCGCGGAGCGGCCCAAGAAGACACCGACGCCGACGGAAGAAGATGCCGGACGAGAAGGACGAGAAGACCAGCGCAAGAAGAAGCGGATCGGAGGAAGAAGAAGATGGAAGAAGATGGAAGAAGATGACGGAAGGAGAAGATGAAGAAACCGAAGGATGAAGAAAGAAGAAAGAAGATTTTAATAAAGGAATTGTCAAAGACTGTCTCCTGTCATTTTTACCATTTTTGCCACTTTTTTGGTGAAATGGTAGGGGTACTTTTGTACCCCCTTACCATTTCACCCAGGGGGGGCCGGGATCTGGGGGTCGCCTTGTTAAAGGGGGCTTCCAGATTCCGATAAGCCCCCCGCCCGCAGACCCCCACAACCAATGGCCAGGGTTGTGGGGAAGAGGCCCTTGTCCTCATCAACATGGGGACAAGGTGCTTTGGGGGTCTTAGACCCCCAAAGCATCCTCCCAATGTTGAGGGCAAGTGGCCTGGTATGGTTCAGGCGGGAGGGGGGGCCGCTCTCGTTCCCCCCTCTTTTCCTGCGGCCTGCCAGGTTGCGTGCTCGGATAAGGGTCTGGTATGGATTTTGAGGGGGACCCCACGCCATTTTTTTTGGCTAGGGTTCCCCTTAAAATCCAGACCAGACCTCAAGGGTCTGGTATGGATTTTGAGGGGGACCCTACGCCATTTTTTTTTTGGCTGGGGTTCCCCTTAATATCCATCCCAGACCTGAAGGGCCTGGTTATTGAATTTGGGGGGACCCCTACGCTTTTTTTTTTTTCATTTTTTTTATTTTTTATCAATGACTTTTTTTATGAATGAGTTTCAATGAATGACTGTTCTCTGTATTACGGGAGCCGTGAATTAACATTAGCCGCGAGTGATTTTAAATAGCTTTTTTACTTTCAAAAATGACACTTTGCGCAGAGACAGTTCTAAACACGGGAAACATGCGCCCCTTCACAGGCATACTATAGACACCCCCCAGGTACGAAATTTAAAGGAATATTACACTTTTATTGTTTCAATTTAAGCATTATTAAAATCACTGCTCCTGAAAAAACGGCCGATTTAAAAAAAAAATTTTGCATTGATACATGTCCCCTGGGGCAGGACCCAGGTCCCCAAACACTTTTTATGACATTAACATGCATATTGGCCTTTAAAATTAGCACTTTTAATTTCGAACGTTCGCATCCATTATAACTAATAGGGTTCTAAAGCTCGCACGGACTTTAGGTCCGTTTGCGGGTTCTGGTGCGAGCCGAACGGGGGGGTGTTCGGCTCATCCCTAATATCGAACTATTGTCACAATGAAAACAAAATGCATTTGTTTATGTCGGATCTTTTGTTTTTCGTATTCTGCACTTTTGTTATCGTTTGTTAAAACGATAATGAAAATACCTGAAATTCAGATGAAAATGCATTAGCGACGAAAACGAATGCACATGTGTAATAAATATACAGCAGTTACTATTACAGAGATGTATATTAGCTTCTAGACAGGCGGAGAGTGGCTGGATAGTTGGCGCAGCTGCCTAGCAGCTGAAAAGATAAAAATGTATCCCAAACCATGGCCCCCTTATGTCTGCATGGTTTAGCAGCACTTCCGCTTAGCAGCACTGGGATTCTCCCATGTCTCTGTGGTCTTAAGATAAAAAAAAAAAAATCTGCTGACAGAACCCCTCCCTCCCCCTCTTCACCTCCCCTCTTACAGAGGTGCTTAATGCATCCACAAGTTAAAGATTACACTACTTACTTTGTGCATACCGGTCCCTAGTGGTGACAGAGTAAATGTCCCCAGCCTACTGTTACAGAGGAGAGCAGGCAAATAGGTCCGGTATCCCCGTTCAAGCAGCGGGTATTGCCGCCATTTTCAGCTTCCTAAGGAGGATCGGCCAGTGTCACTTCTCCCTTCAGGTCAATAGCAGACCCGAATGCCGTTCCCGCGTGCGCAAACTAGGCATAATCAAGGAGAGGGCGGGTATTGCCGGAGGACGCAGAGGGGCATGGCCGCAGGGTCACATGATGCTGTGTATAGGATTTAACGTCCACACACAGCACTCGATAGTGAGGGGGAAGGCTGCTAAGACGGTTGGAGTATTTGGGCCTGATCATAGACACAGCACAGAAAAAGGTGTTTTTGCCTCCTGCAAATATCAGCTCCATACAAGAGCTGGTACGGACGGTCAGGTCGAAGAGAAATCCTTCAATTCGCCTTTGTATGAGGTTGTTAGGAAAGATGGTAGCTTCATTCGAAGCAGTTCCCTATGCCCAATTCCATTTGAGACTGTTGCAAAACAGTATTCTGTCTGCTTGGAACAAAACGAGTCAAGCCTTGGACTTGCCAATGCGGCTGTCCCCAAGAGTGTCCCAAAGCCTCAATTGGTGGTTACTAACTCGGAACTTGCGGAAGGGAAAGTCCTTCAGACCAATTATCTGAAAAGTGGCTGGGGGGCAGTACTAGAGAAGACGACTGTCCAAGGTCAGTGGTCAAGAACTGAAAGAACCTTGCCCATCAACATCTTGGAGATTCGGGCAGTGTATCTGGCTCTGAAAACCCGGACCTCCAGGTTAAAGAATTGTCCTGTCAGGATCCAATCCGACAACCCTGCGGCTGTGGCGTATATCAATCACCAAGGGGGCACCAAAAGTCTCTCAGCTCAGAGAGAGGTGAACCAGATTCTAATTTGGGCAGAAGAGGATGTCCCATGCCTATCGGCAGTTTTCATTCCGGGAGTAGAGAATTGGCAGGTGGACTACCTAAGTCGCCCGAAGTTATTCCCTGGAGAATGGTCTCTTCACCCCAAAGTTTTTTGGGCTAGTTGACAAAAATGGGGGACTCCGGACATAGACCTTTTAGCATCCAGATTTAACACGAAGTTAGTCAACTTTGTATCCAGGACAAGGGACCCACTCGCATACGGAACAGATGTGTTGGTGACCCCGTGGGATCAGTTCTCACTGATCTATGCATTTCCCCCGATTCAGTTGCTGCCTCGACTTCTTTGCAGGATCAAACTGGAAAGAAAGTCGGTAATACAGCATGGCCCAGAAGGTCATGGTACACATAGATTGTAAAGATGGCAGTGGAGGGTCCATGGCTCCTCCCACTAAGGCCAGACCTGCTATCACAGGGGCCGATATTCCATCCTACTTTACAAATGCTAAATTTAGCGGCCTGGCTATTGAGACCCACATTCTAAACAAACATGGGCTTTCCAGGTCAGTTATCTATACTCTGATTAATGCTAGGAAGCTAGCTTCTAGAGCTATATATTATAGAGTCTGGAAAGCTTATGTTTTCTGGTGTGAATCCAAGGGTTGGCACCCTCGGAGATATATCAGGCAGAATTCTTGCCTTTTTACAATTAGGCGTAGAGATGAAGTTGGCCCTGAGTACTATTAAGGGCCAAGTCTCAGCCTTATCAATTTTATTTCAAAGACTGCTTGCTACGCATTCTTTAGTCCGGGGTTTCATGCAAGGAGTGATGTGGATTAATCCGCCAGTTAAATCACCCTTAAGCCCTTGGGACTTGAATTCAGTTTTGTCTGTGTTACAAAAACAGCCATTTGAACCGATATAGCATATTCCTTTAGTCCTTTTGACAAGGAAGCTGGTATTTTTGGTTGCTATATCCTCAGCAAGGAGGGTATCTGAATTGGCTGCTCTTTCTTGTAAAGAGACATATTTGATTATTCATGAGGACCGAGTGGTGTTACGCCCTCGTCCAGGTTTTTTGCCAAAAGTAGTTTCAGGCTTTCATCTGAATGAAGATATTGTCCAGCTATTGTTTTTCCCAAAACCATGTTCCAGGGAAGAAAAGTCACTACATTGTCTTGATGTGGTGAGAGCAGTAAAAATCTATTTAACCACTTGACCACTGGGCACTTAAACCCCCTTAATAACCAGACCAATTTTCAGCTTTCGGTGCTCTCGCACTTTGAATGACAATTACTCAGTCATACAACACTGTACCTATTTGAAAATGTTGTCCTTTTTTTCACACAAATAGAGCTTTCTTTTGGTGGTATTTAATCACCGCTGGGGTTTTTTTTTTTGCGCTATAAAAGAAAAAAGCCTGAAAATTCTGTAAAAAAAATCATTTTTCTTCGTTTGTGTTATAAAATTTAGCAAATTAGTAATTTTTCTTCATATATTTTGGCCAAAATTTATACCCCTACATATCTTTGGTAAAAATAACCCAAATCGGTGTATATTATTTGGTCTTTGTGAAAGTTATAGAGTCCACAAGCTATGGTGCCAATCTCTGAAAATTGATCACACCTGAAGTACTGACGGCCTATCTCATTTCTTGAGACCCTAACAAGCCAGGAAAGTACAAATACCCCCCAAATGACCCCTTTTTGGAAAGTAGACATTCCAAGGTATTTAGTAAGATGTATGGTGAGTTTTTTGAAGTTGTAATTTTTTCCCACAATTCTTTGCCATATCAAGATTTTCTTTTCTTTTTTCTCACAAAATTGTTATATTAGCAGGTTATTTCTCACACACAGCAAATGCATAGCACAAATTACACCCCAAAACACATCCTACTACTCCTCCTGAGTATGGCGATACCACATGTGTGAGAGACTTTTACACAGTGTGGCCACATACAGGGGCCCAACATGCAGGGAGTGCCATCAGGCATTCTTGGTGCATAAATTACACATATCATTTCTTGATTACCTCTTACACTTTTGAAGGCCCTGGAGAACCAGGACAATGGAAACGCCACAAAAATGACCCCATTTTGGAAAGAAAACAACCCAATGTATAATCTATGAGGCATATCGAGTCTTTTGAACATGTCATTTTTTTGGGAAATGTGTAAAGAAAATGAAACCACATTTTTTTTTTTTACACAACGTTGTCCATATACACAATGTTTCGAACACATAACATGTACATGGCAAAAATTACACCCCAAAATTGATTTTCCGATACCACATGTGTGAGACTTTTCCACAGCGTCGCTACATACAGAGGACCAACATGCAGGGAGTGCAGTCAGGTGTTCTAGGGACATAAGTTTCAAATCTAATTTGACTACCTATTACACTTTTGTGAGGCACTGTAGTGGCATGAATGAGCATAGATGAGCCGTGGATGGGGATTGGAGGATATATCTGAGTATGGATGGGTATAGATGGGATGGCTGAGTACGATAGAGTATGGCTAATTATGGATGGGATGGCTGAGCATGGATGGATGGATGAGTATGCATGAGGAAGGATGGATAGGTATGCAGAGTATGGACGGGTATGCAGAGCATGGGTATGCAGTATACGGGTATGCAGAGCATGGCTGGGTAATGCAGAGTATTGCTGGTGTATGCAGAGCATGGCTGTGATCGGTGAGCAGGGATGGATGTCTCCCTGAGCAGGCTGTGGGCACTACACATGCAGCCCACAGCGCTGCTGCCACCGATCTCTCCCCTCTCCGCTCACACTGGACGGGGAGGGAGGAACCGGAAATCACACTGGTTTGTTGACATGTGATCGTGCCATCATTTGACGGCGCGATCACATGGTAAACGGCTGCGATCAGCGGCCGCTCACTGTGATCCGTGAGTTAGAGCGGAGACTGTGAGCCAGGCCTTCTCACCCCAACATCAGTGCTTGACCTCACAAATGTGCTTCTGGAAGAATGGTCAAACATTCCCATAGACACACTCCTAAACTTGGTGACAGCCTTCCCAGAAGAGTTTCATAGTTCTAGTTTCATAGTTCTAGTTTCATAGTTAGTAAGGTTGAATAAGGATATCAGTCAATCAAGTTCAACCTAAGTGAGTGTCTACAATTGTCCCTATCCCTGTACATTGCACACTCACATCGGTCCCTACCCTCAAGGAGCCCACAATCCAAGGTCCCCATTCATATACTATGGACAATTTTTTTTTGGACAGAAGCCAATGTACCTGTCTTTGGATTGTGGGAGGAAACCAGAGTACCCAGAGGAATCCCACACAGGCACAGGGAGAACATGCAACCTCCAGGCAGGTAATGTCATGGTTGGGATTCGAACCAGCGACCCTTGTTACTGCTAGGTGAGAGTGCTAACCATTACACCACTGTGCCGCCCTAAAGAGACTGAAGCTGTTATAGCTACAAAGGGTGGGCCAACTCAATATTGAACCCTACGGACTAAGACTGGGAGGCCATTAAAGTCCATGTGCATATAGGCAGGTGTCCCAATACTTTTCATAATATAGTGTATGAATACCATTAGCATTATTGGAAATCATTAAAACAATAATGATGAACAGTAGCAAAAATATTTTATTTTGAAATATCAGATGGAAATCCCAATGATAACTGTTAAACCCAAAAACAGAGAATCGATAATTCCTAGATAAAAATACAACTACAGTATACAAACCATTAATTCCTAATAGCATTTTCTTTCATGAGAAAATATATTTAGTGGACAGGTTTGACAGACATCAAAATATTTCCTACACTTGTAGTATTTTTAGCTCTCTTTATCTTTTATTCAACACTTATGTATTCAGCAGCCTGTCTTCCAAACAAGAGGTAAACATTTCCTCTCTGGAATGCTAGAAGGATTGTTAATAAATCATACTGCATGGTTGAGTTCAAGTTGGTTTACTGAAACATAGATAGTTCCCGAAGATATGGCTGGTATCCATATTTGTTTAACCGCTTCCCGACCGCCTCCTGTAGATATACGTCAACAGAACGGCACGGGCAGGCAAAAGGACGTACCTGTACGTCCCCTTTAATTTGCCTGCCCGGGGGGCGGGGCCGCCGCGGCGCGCGCGCGACCCGGTCGGGAGCTCCGTGACCACGGCCGCGGGACCAGCGGACCCGATCGCCGCTGGTATCCCGCGATCGGGTTACGGAGCGGAAGAACGGGGAGAGGTCTATGTAAACAAACCTCTCCCCGCGCTTCCTACACTGACTGTCAGTGATCGGCGGTTCCCTGTCATCGGGAACGCCGATCAATGACGTCAGACGTACAGCCACGCCCCCCTACTGTAAAAAAAAACACAACACGTCACACTGACTCCTCCCCGCCCCCTAGTGGTTAACCCCCTAACTACAACTGTCATTTACATAGGAATCAGTGCTATTTAAATAGCAGTGATTGCTGTATAAATGACAAATGTCCCAAAAATGTGTCAAAAATGTCCGATGTGTCCGCCAAAATGTCGCAGTCACAATAAAAATCGCTGATAGCCGCCATTACTAATAAAAAAAAAAATATTAATAAAAATGCTATAAAACTATCCCCTATTTTGTAAACGCTATAACTTTTGCGCAAACTAATCAATAATCGCTAATTGCGATTTTTTTTACCAAAAATATGTAGAAGAATACGTATCGGCCTAAACTGAGGAAAAAAAATGTTTTTTTTATATTTTTTGGGGATATTTATTATAGCAAAAAGTAAAAAATATTGCATTTTTTTCAAAATTGTCGCTCTATTTTTGTTTATAGCGCAAAAAATAAAAACCGCAGGGGCGATCAAATACCACCAAAAGAAAGCTCTATTTGTGGGAAAAAAAGGACGCCAATTTTGTTTTGGAGCCACGTCGCATGACCGTGCAATTGTTAGTTAAAGCGACGCAGTGCCGAATTGCAAAAAGGGGCCTGGTCCTTTGGCTGCCAATTGGTCCGGGGCTGAAGTGGTTAAGGAGAACATACTAAAAGTTATAATTACCAACAAGTTATACAGTAGATTTTCAAATAATCTGACTGCACATTCTATTGAATAGACTACCTGCCTGATCCCTGTCAACATAAATACTTGTAGCACTAACCTCCTGAGGGCCTTTGAGTGATGCTAGTTCTCTAGAACTGCCCTAACCTTGCAAACACCTCAGCCCTTCTGATCAGGGTTGCCAACCTTCCTCAGAATTTTTTACTGACAAAACATGGAAAACTTAAGATGGCCATACACCTATAGATTATCTGCAGATTTTCTATGGTTAGATTGAAAAAGTGCGACAGATTTCTCCATGTTCGCTAAACTGTGTGGATGGAGGAATCTCCCACTTTTTCCATCTAACCATAGAAAATCTGCAGATAATCTATAGGTGTATGGCCAGCTTTACTGGCGGAGCATATTTTTTACTGACAACCTGAGAAACTACAGAACTCCTATTGAAAACAAACACAGTGAATATTTGAACAGTATAAACATGATATGGAAACACTGACAATACCTATAACAAAGTAATTTGCTTGATTAAGGCTGGGTTCACACTGCTGCGGTGCGGGAACGCTGCAAATCTACTGCGGGTTCCCGAACCGCATGTCTCCCGCCGGCAGTTCACACTGCCCTATGCGAGCTGCTGGGAGTGTCAATGAAATGTTAATGACACCATCATAGCAGCTCGCATATCGCAGTGCGATCTGCAAACTCGGACAGAAATCGGATCGCATGGTGAGAACACCATGCGATCCGATTCTGCTGCGGACCGAAAAAAAGGGTCCTGTCCGATTTTGGGCCGAATGCGATGCAAATTCAGCCATACTATCTGTATGGCTGAATTTGCATCGCACAGAGATTGCATATGATTTGAACTGCAGTGCGGTGCGAATCATATGCGATCTCCCGCACCGCAGCAGTGTGAGCCGGGCCTTACACTTAAAAAGTCAACACAGCATGAAATTATCAGCCCCAGATATTTACTGGCAGTTGTAAAAAAAAAAAAAAATCACAGATTTTTACGAACTGTCAGTAAATATACTGGCGGTTGGCAACCCTGCTTCTGATACTCTAAGCTCAGACATGAATTAGTAAACATCATTCAGTAAACTTGTCACCAACAGTACCCAGCACAAAGTAAAGGCAATGAACACGGACTGCAAGGAACAGTGATTCAACGTAGTTCAGGTTAATAATAGAGACAATCAGTTTACACCAGTACATAGTCAAATAATATTATAAAAGTAGGCACATTTAACATAGATAATTATGAATACGCAGTTTGAAACAGGTAACAATGAGCCGGTGGGTGGAGCAGTATAGATTATAGCAGCGCTATCAGAGGGAGTGGCACTGGCTGTGGAAAGGAGGTCTGCAGCCAATGCAGTCAGACTCCACACAGAAACTGGTGCAGAATTTTGGAGGAGAGTATTAGTTCTGAGTATAGATGATATACCCCTGGGTGAGTACTAAATATCTGTATGTGCGCAGGGAACAGTCAGTTAGTATTTGAAGCTGAATCTTCTGCCAGCAATGGTTGGAGCACTTTAACAATTGAGGTATATTTACTAGTGACTAAGCCAGACCTGCATACAGTGAGGATAAGGTAGCAAGTACTCCGTCACTGAGATGGGGTAGAAATCAAAAGGAAGAACTCCGGACAGCCGCACACCGGGAAAATAAAATCCAAAGGTTTATTTAAAAGCAAAAAGACACTACAATCCAAACACGGCAAAAAGGGGGGTACAGAGCTGACGCGTTTCGCACTGTATTTCAGTGCTTACTCACTATGAGTAAGCACTGAAATACAGTGCGAAACGCGTCAGCTCTGTACCCCCCTTTTTGCCGTGTTTGGATTGTAGTGTCTTTTTGCTTTTAAATAAACCCTTTGGATTTTATTTTCCCGGTGTGCGGCTGTCCGGAGTTCTTCCTTTTGATTTCTAATCATTGTGCTATTAGCCAGCACCTGGGGCTCCCACACAGGAGCAGGAGCATTCGCTTGTAAGGAGAGTCTTGGAGCGGTGGTTGTTTGTTTTTCACTGAGATGGGGTAGAGATGTCTGCTAGCAGTGTCAATGCATAAAAAAAAAAAACACAAGGGGCCGGGCAAACCTCCTTCTCACGAATCCCGATTAAAGATAGGACTCCAGTGAAAGAAGGTGGGATGAGCAGGCTTTGGATCAATTCTGTTTTTTTATCAGTCCAGTTCATCCGTTTTTTTATCAGTTCATCCGTTTTTTTTAAATCAGTTCAGTTCATCTGTTTTTTTTACATTCACTACCATTGCAAAAACGGATAAAAAACTGACCATTTGTCAGTTAACATCCGTTTTTCAACTGATCCGTTTTTTTTGACGGATGAAAAATAGAGCTTTCATCCATTCAAAAAAAATGGATGTTGACAGAAGTGGATGAAAACTACATATATACTTTTATTCCACAAACAATGTACTTTTAGCTGATAAAGGCATATACAAGATGGCGGTATTCCCAAAGCGTGGGGCTACGAGACTTGGGGACAAAATGGCATTGAGATAATATAATGTAATGCTACATCCCTTCTCCCCCATCCCCCCCGCCCTCTTGTTGCTGCGTTTTTTAATTTGTCGGGTCATGGCACGTAGACAAAGGTCTGGAGACACATCTCAGCAGGGGATGTGTAAGGAGGGGCTGCCTGTTTATCATAATCCCTTTATGTGTTTCAACTGTAGTTGTTTGAATATGCAAGTGTTGAGTTTCCATTTGTTCTTCCTTGTCCCCTATCCCCTCTATGACAAGGCTAAGGGGAGTGTCCCTAAGTGTGTTTAAAAGTGTATGATTGGTACTTAATAAAGTTTTTTATGCTCTGCATGTTTAACCCTCAAAACCTGTGTGGCTTGTCTCATGATTGAGGGGTTAAGGGCTGGTTATGGCAAGTCTGAAGGCTGCGGGTGCGTTTGGAGGACAGGAGGCACAAGTCTGACGGAGATGCCCAGCAGGGGTATCTGAGATCCATCACACACACATATATATATATATATTTTCAGCAGAAAGGCAGTTTCATGTCTACAAAACTGAGCATACCAGATCCAACAGGACATGCAAAGTCTACAAACAAATAAAAGACCAAAGGGGACTGTCGAACTGCCTCATCACACTCACAGGTAATACGGCCTCTTACCTGTACACCATATTTCCAGGCAACCTTCACCCCCATAAGAGACTCTAACCATCCAGCCACCTCCATCCTACAAAACATTGTACTTCTCTACAGCCCCCCACCACCTCCAGGCAGAAATGTGAAGTGGGAAGTAACGGATAAACAATCTACATCTAGAACTCTCCCCTTTTTTATTTTTTTTCTCACCCAGTTATATTACTTTTTATTTTTATCTATTGCACTGTACACCCTTAATATTTTGTGGGGACGCATGGGAGGGGCCTGGGCCTTAGCCAGTCAGAAGACTACTATTTTTACCCAAGCACCCACTTTCAGATACTCACTACTAGCTCCGCCCAGTTACTCACCTTGTAACTACTGAACCCCCTCCTGCCAGACTTTTAAATAGATGTATTAATCTTCCTGGCATGGGAGGTGGCTACTCCCATGCTCCTCAAATGCTTTTACCTCTCACTGCTTTAAAATAGGACATAATAGAATGCTCCTGAGTGGGGGGAGGGGTAAGGGGGGATAACACAACATATAACCCATATAGCCAGATTCAACCAAGAGGATTATAGAGTTATCCCTGGCAATGAGGCAATCCCTCTGTGCCACCTCTACCAACGTTCCACCCTAGACATCCTCACAGGGTCTCAGACTTATATCAGCCCTGCCCCCCGCCCCCCAAAGCCCTGTTTTAAGGGTATTTTTATGGCACTCAGGGGGATGAATAGCTCTTTGCCAAACCCAGCAAGATCTCTTCTAGCCCGGCCCCATACGAGACACAAACTCCCTACCTACTGGGCACAAATAACTTTCTGCACTATGAAAGTCCCCTTGAAACTTTAAAAGAAAGGGATAGGGGAAGAGGGAAAGAAAGAAATTGATCATTGAACATTTCACCCTAAACCCTATCCTTCCAATGAGCTTGATTAAGTGCTCAACGGAAGTCTCATTAAGGTTGACATTTCTTGAGAGGGCGCAGAGTCTTAGGCATGTTTTTTATAGTTGAATTGCAATGTTTGCCACTTTTGTCCCTCTGTTATCATATTGAGTGTTCCTTCCTTGACCTTCCTTGACCCGGTGTACTACTTACTTTACATTGTTCTTTTAAACATCTGATTGATGCCTCTGCATATCTAAAATATGGCAAATCTGGCAAAGACTACACATTTTATTCTCCACCACATCAGAAATACTCCAGAATAGGTGACTTATATCCTCACTCAAACAATCCCTTCTCATACAAGCCTCAATAGAACCAATGTTCCTTTCAGATCACCTCCCTATTACGATAACTCTCACACTCCCTGAATCGACACACATAACTAAATCCTGGAGATTAAACCCTTCCTGGTTAAAAGACCTAACCACACTACAGCAGATACGCTCTCGCCTCCAATTATATTTTACGGAAAACTCTACCCCAGATACCTCCCCCATCAATGTATGGGAAGCTCACAAATGCGTTATAAGGGGGGAACTTATATCCCTAGCGACAAGAGCAAAAAAGACACAACAAGAACGGGTCAAAACACTAATTGCTACCATCAAAAAGTTAGAAATTGCTCCTAAACAATCAGCTTCCTAAGCCACACTTCAGGACTTAATACATACACGTACCACACTACTTGATGAACTAGGAAAACACACTAGGAAACGTTATATACTTGGACAAAAAGTGTTCTATGAACACAGTAACAAAAGTGTAAGACTACTTGCACGCACGATTTAAGCGGCTAGGATCTCGCCCATGGTCCACCACATACGAGACAAACAGGGCACACTCTTCTCCAGGAATGAGGATACAGCCAAAGAATTTGAGACGTTTTTCTCCAAGCTCTCTAACTTATCACATGGCAACCCAGACCCCAGTACTCTACGCTCTCGGACCACACAACTACAATTCTTCATAACCCAATTTTGCCCCAAGCCGATCACCACCCAACAAGCTGAAGACTTGGAAAGCCCTCTTTCAGCAGAGGAAATAAACCTAGCAATTACCCAGACGAAAGTAGGGAAGAGCCCTGGGCCTGATGGCCTCCCACTACAATACTTCAAGAGTTTCCTAGATGTACTATCACCTAGGATGCTAACAGCGTTCAACACACTGGCCCACCCACAAACTTCCCCAGGCAGGATGTTAGAGGCTTATATTGCCGTCATTCTGAAAGACGGTAAAGATACAACACAAGTCCCCAACTACAGACCCATATCATTGCTGAACGTGGACATAAAATTGTACGCCAAAGTACTAGCCAACAGATTACTGCCCTTTATACCCAACCTTAAATCCTCTGACCAAGTAGGCATTATTCCAGGCAGAGAGGCTAGAGACAACACAACACGCATACTAAATTTACATAATTGGCTTACTGCATCCAGAACTCAGGGCTTTCTTCTCTCTCTGGATGCGTAAAAGGAGTTCAACAGGGTGGCCCGTGATTATATGCAGGAGGTACTGAAAGAAATTGGCCTTCGATCCCACACGATGGCTCACATAACAGCATTATACTCCAACCCTTCAGCAAGGGTAAAAGTAAACGGCCACCTGTTGGACGCCTTTAGTATTAGTAATGAGACATGACAAGGATGCCCCCTCTCCCCCCTTATCTTCGTTCTGACACTAGAACCCCTTCTAAATAAGCTGAGAGCAAATTAAAACATTAAAGCGGTTCTGCACACATTTTTTAATGTTAGTGCCATTCTTTTTAATATTATATAAATAGTACTCAATGCTCCTTTTTTTTTTTTTTTTTTTCCTCCTACCTTTAGTTCTCTGCTGGGGTTTGTGTTCCTCCTAATCTTTCCCTGCGGCTATGGGTGGGTTTTCTGCGCGTATCAGCATAATTTCCGCTGATCTCCGCACTGTCTCCTAGGATCTCGTACAATTAATCCCAGGAGTCAGTGCGCCTAGCTGAAGCGAAATCTTGCGTGATTTAGACGACGTGACCCGTTGTCATGGCAAAATTTAAGGTTACACTGCTCGTAGCTGTAGCCACTGAGTATGCGCGGAAACCAGCAAGAATGCTGGTTCCTCCAAATGAGGGAAGGAGAAAGTGATTGCTTGTGGGCTTCAAATGCCCACAAGCAAGATGACATTGGCTGAAAACTGTTTTATAAAGAATCGATTATCCAGAAAAAAGAACATGGATAACGGGCAAAGACACTACAAGTAAGGTTTGAAATAACATTACATAATTTTTAAAGATTCCACAAAAAAAAAAAAAAATAATTAGTCAGTGCAGAACCGCTTTAAAGAGATTTCCATTGCAAACAGAGATTTAAGATTTAAAGTAGCGGCGTTTGCCAATGATATCCTACTTTCACTGCAATCACTTTGTGTATCCCTACCAAACCTACTAGATAACATACAACAGTTCGGAATTCTATCCAACTTCAAAGTAAATTTTCCAAATCATGTGCCCTAAATATTTCACTTCCCCAAATGGAAGTTACCCATTGTCAGGAATCTTTCCCATTCCTATGGGGGAGGAACTCCATTCCCTACCTAGGCATCCACATACCCAGGGAACTCTCTGACCTCTATCACCACAATTTCTTGCCCGCACTCACCAGAATTCAATCAAACTTGAAAAATGGGCCAACCTAAACGTCTCCTGGTTTGGTCGCTCAGCTTTAGTGAAAATGATTATCCTTCCCCGCCTACTCTACCTAATGCAAACAATTCCGATTCATCTCCCTCTGTCCTTTTTTGCACTGTATGGGAAAACATGGGTCAACTTAGTAAACGCAGTTACGCACACTCCGACATATCTTTTTCCCTGGCTGAAATCCTCACTCTGGCCCCAGACCTTGAAGACACACACCCTTATTTGTCCCTCACTGGTAGCCTCCAAAAAGTCTATGGATGATTTTAAGCTCTCCTCAATCCCAGACCCCTGACTCCCCTATGGGGAAACCCTGATTTCCCCTCCCCCTGGGGAATCTTATTTCTGCAACTAGAACGGCCCTATTAAGGCAGCACAGTGGTGTAGTGGTTAGCACTCTCACCTAGCAGTAAGAAGGGTCGCTGGTTCGAATCCCAACCACGACACTTCCTGCCTGGAGTTTGCGTGTTCTCCCTGTGCCTGCGTGGGTTTCCTCCGGGTACTCCGGTTTCCTCCCACAATCCAAAGACATGCAGGTAGGTTAATTGGCTTCTGTCCAAAAATTGGCCCTAGTATATGAATGGGGACCTTGGATTGTGGGCTTCTTGAGGGTAGGGACTGATGTGAGTGTGCAATGTACAGAGATGGGGACAATTGTAGACACTCACTCAGGTTGAACTGGATGGACTGATGTCTTTATTCAACCTTACTAACTATGAAACTATGAAACTAGGACATACTGGCACACCAATTCTTCCATAAGGGGCATATACGCCCCTATAAGGACTTGGTGTCCTCATCTGGTACCAAAACGTTCCCATTCTGGACTTATAGACAAATAAGGAACTTTTTTACAACACAAGACCCTTTGACCACCTGGAACAGACAACTCACAGCCTTTGAGATCTTATACACCCGCACGACACCACAACGACACCTAATTTTGTTGATCTACGCCTTACTTCAAGAGGATTCCTCCCCCCCAAATCTAGATGCATCTCGTCAGTTGTGAGAAAGAGATTTAAAACTCACCCTCACTGATTTTCATTATAGTACAGAACATGTGATCTATCTTGATTTAACTATAATGTTACAGAATAATGCTCTGACTACTAAAGTTTTCTTCAAAGCCAATGATAGGAATAGCTATCTACCAGTACGGAGTGGACACCATTCTTTATGGCTAAGAAACATCCCGAAAGGGCAGTTTATGGGGGTCAGGAGAAACTGTACTGCAGATGTTGATTTTAGAGCTCAAACACAAATCATAAAAAAACGCTTTGAAGAAAAAGGCTATGACACCTTATTGCTGAACAAAGCAATCGAGGAAGTAGGGCAGATATCGCAGGCTGTATGTTTAAAAGGCAAAGAGAGACCCAATGACACAAAACAAGAATGGGGGTTCATTAGCAATTTCCACATGCAAAATAGAGAAGTGGAAGATATTTTTAAAAAGTATTGGAGGATATTAGGTATGGACAAAACTTTAAAAAGAGTATTACCAGATAACCCCACTTTTATTTATCGAAAAGCACCTTCTTTTGGGGTTAGGATAGTAAAGAAATTGTTGGATCCACCCACACGACCACAGATGTTCTGGCACAAACCTGGATTTTACGCATGCAGAAAATGTAAGGCGTGCCAGCAGGCTAATACTCATATTAGAGGTCTTACTAAGTTCAGTTCATCATCTAATGGACGTAAATTTGAGATCAAAGATTTTATTTCTTGCAATTCGACAAAAATGGTCTATGCCTTGCAGTGCCCTTGTGGCTTAATGTATATTGGCCAAACTAACAGGACCCTAGGTAAGCGAGTCTCAGAGCATATTTATAATATATGCACAGGGTATAAAGATCACAGTGCATCATTATACTTTAGGCGTAAGCATAACAGAGACCCTGCAGGCCTGAAGTTTTGGGGTATTGATAGGACCAAACCTCTTTGGCGGGGTCAGGGAACTGTCAAAATATGAGACTATATTAATTTTTTTGACTTTGAGTCCAAAAGAACATTGAGCTGGATTTAAACATTTCATTAGTGACGTTTAAACGTTTCATTAGTGACTATTAATATAGATTTTTATTATTTTGGCTTTACATATAAATTTATGGGGTTTGCAGTATATCAATTTTTAAATAGTGAACGTTTGGATTTTTTAAGCATTTTTTAATTTTTAATTATGAATTTATAGATGTTTTTAATTATGGATTTTTTATGTTTTATTTGGTATTTATGTTTTGGATGGATTCGTATAAGACATTTATGAGATAATTTATCAAATGGATTGTTGAAATTCATGGAGAAGGTGTATCCAGTTATATATTGTGGTGGTTTTGATGCACTAAACAAAAGACATTAGAACATATCATATAGTTTGTACATTTTATCAAAGCTGCATTGCACGTTTGGTGGATGTATTAATGCAATGTATGGTGGCCAAACTACACACATTATGAGTGTAGAGCAATTAGATAACCATGAAAGGTGATGAGAGCGATCTCTGCACTGATTGAATTTGGAGGCAGTCGGAGGGTTAAATTACCTGAAGACAGCCCATAAATAGAATGAGCTGTGCTGTGTAGCCACGCCCTCTGACAAAGTCTACGACGATACGCGTTGAGGTGAAGCTACACTGCCACTCAGCTTGTCTACCCTCGTGGAGCTCAACCCGGGCATCGCCACAATCCTTTCAATGCTAGGAGCAGTGGAGTGACACCAGGCAGGCAAGCTACTGTTTACATGCTCATTTTTAATCCTTTATTTCTAATAAGTAAGGGGGGATTTGGGGTTTAATGAAAAACTGTTTAAAATGGAATTATACTATGAGAGCTTCTTAATCCTTTGGGCATGATCGCTGATGAGCTTGGGATCCAGTAGCAATCTGTTGGAGTCTGGCATTCCAGGATAGAACACAGTGTGAACCCATACAGACCTAATACTGGTCAAATTACGTTAGAAGCTAAAGAGGTAGTCCGTACCATGATCCAATGACCAGAGGAGGAAGTCTGCTTATTTGTGGAATTTAAGGCTGATTTTTACCTGATTTCTGGTGAGTGTAAAATCTTAAGGGAGCCGTGTCCCACGTGGTGTGGTGAAGGGATGAAGATTCTGAGGAATTAATCAATTGTGCTGGATTTATATATTATTATGTGTTTAAAATTAATATCTTTCTGGGATTGATACAAGAGTTTAGCTACTAAGGCATATAACATTACAACACTGCGGTCACTCAGCAGGTCCCCGGTGGATGGTGGTGTGTAGATGTTGACATGAGAGGAGAGGAACAACCGGCCGGACATCCGTCTCATCATCTCGGAACCAGCATGAAGGGACGTCAGAACATGGAGATAATGTTTCAAAGCATCCGCTTCTTTGTCACATCTAAATGACTATTGATCAATAGCCATTTAGATCTGACGAAGAAGCGGATGCTTTGAAACATTATCTTCATGTTCTGACATCACTTCCGATGCGACTCTGAGTATGTTTTTAATGCTGGTTCCGAGACGATGAGACGGATGTCTGGCCGGTTATTCCTTTCCTCTCTTGTCAACATCTACACACCACCATCCACTGGGGACACCCTGAATGACCACAGTATTATACTGTTGTAGCAAGGTCTCTGGTCTCCTTCAGTCTAATGAGAACCTTCAAGGCCAGAGATAGCTGACATCCTTCTGTATATGTTGGGTTGTGAGGAATAGCGGGTGCAAGGTGGATAAAGTTATTGGGCGCCAGATACTTCTTGAATGCAAAAAAGATGTTTATTTATCTTACAACCTTCTGTGGGGGAAAGAGGGTTAGGGCCAGGACATCCTTAGGTAGTTGCAATATTAATTGGCAGACTCAGAGACTTCAATAGGACAGCCATGCAGGGAAAGGCATCCAGCAAGACACCACATCTGCATGTGCAGGAATGCTGTCTCCTATGGCAACAGTCTTTAACAGTCCCTAACAGAAAGAGTAATAGTTCCTTCACCTTCACTACTTCTCCTTGTAGTTCTTCAGTACACTGAGCTCCCGGTCTCTCACTAGACCCACTGATTCACTGCCACTGAATCCCTTAAGCTCCTCCAATCTTCACGGTGGTATCTTCCTCAAGCGTCACCTCTGCTTCTCTGATTGGTCCCTAGCTTGGCACTCACAGATACGTCTCAAGCTTCACCCCATTGGCCTGCTTGGTCCCTGGCTTGGCACACAAGGCTGCTCTGCAAGCGTCGCCTCTGCTGGCTGGGTCTCTGACTTGATTACCGCCTGAAGTTTCCCGATTCTCTACCGTGCCCGTTTGGTGAGAATACTGCTCTGCAACTTGCTACAGTTACTCACTGTGGTCCCTGGTAATAAGGTGGATGGTCTCTTAGTGGTAACAGCTTCCCCTCTATCTCAGACCAGGACAGGTTCTCCGACCGGCAGAACCGGCACTTCTGGTTGGACTGCAAGCTCCAATCCCAACCCTGCGCTGCTCTCTTGCTTCTGTATAGGGCCTCAGACAGCCTAGCAGCCAGATGCCCCCAGTATAGGCCCAATCCCCTGCCTAACAGCCCAAGGCAACACGACACACGTCCACCCAGACAGCCATCCAGGTGGCACAGAACATACTGTAGATAACCTGTCTTCACCCAAATATATAGGTGCTCTCAGCAGGCCATGGGATTCAAAGAAACCCTTGCCCATCGGCTGAGATACTCACATACCCATAACTTGACCTTGCATTGCCCTTCTCATATCTATAACCACCAAGTACCCGGCGACCTAGTGGTAGTAGAGACAAGTGCAACCAGGTCAAACTTAGGGAAGAATCAATAGATCTCTAACAATCAACCAGGATATCTACTCCTGGCAAGTAAATTTGTGAGGATGCATCCCTGCCTAAACTCCAGGGTGCTACACTGTTATATGCCTATTGATCTTTATAAAAGTGTGAGTAGCCATTTGGCTGACTTTAATTAACCATTCGTTGCATCTTCTGCTGAACTTTTTGCACACCTTTCTCTTCTCCTATAAGGTCATGGAGTTTCCTAGCCAGTCTCCAGACCCTAATCCTACAGAAAATGTATAGAGGGAGCTGAAATTTCGAGCTGCCAAGAGAAAGATAAGAAACCTTAAGGATTTAGAGAAGATTTGTAAAGAAGAGTGGACTAAAATCCCTCCTGTGATGTGTGCAAACCTGGTCACCAACTACAACAAATGTCTTACCTCTGTGCCTGTCAACAAGATTTTCTCCGCCAAGTACTAAGTCATGTTTTGCTTTGGGGTCAAATACTTATTTTACTCACTGAACTGCAACTTAATTTATAGCATTTCTTGTATGTGGTTTTTTTCTGGATTTTTGGTTGATATTCTGTCTCTATCATTTAAAATACACCTATGATAAAAATTATAGACCCTTCATTTCTTAAGTGGACAAACTTACAAAATCTGCAGGGAATCAAATAATTAATTTCCCCACTGTATCGTCGGCATATACTGACACTTTCTGTTGAACACCTCCAACTTCCAGGCCCGTAATATCAATATAAACAAATTTTACACAGGAAGGGCTCAAGTGACAGGGCAAAAAAGAGGAGGGATAAGGAGCACACCCACCTCGTCCCAGTAGAAATGGAAAATGGTTTGGAGAGAACTCCATTGGCCTTAACTTGTGCCGTCGGGTTAGAGTAGAGCTTGGCAATCCAATTAACCGCTTCAATACAGGGCTTTTAAACACCCTTCCTTACCAGAGCACTTTTTGCGATTCGGCACTGCGTCGCTTTAACTAACAATTGCGCGGTCGTGCGACGTTACACCCAAACAAAATTGACGTCCTTTTTTTCCCATAAATAGAGCTTTCTTTTGGTGGTATTTGATCGCCCCTGCGGTTTTTATTTTTTGCGCTATAAACAAAAGAAGAGCGACAATTTTGAAAAAAAAACACAATATTTTTTACTTTTTGCTATAATAAATATCCCATTTTTAAAAAAAAAAAACAATTTTTTTCCTCAGTTTAGGCTGATACGTATTCTTCTACATATTTTTGGTAAAAAAAATCGCAATAAGCGTATATTGATCGGTTTGCGCAAAAGTTATAGCGTCTACAAAATAGGGGATAGATTTATTGAATTTTTTTTTTTTTTTTTTACTAGTAATGGCGGCGATTTGCGATTTTTTTTTCGTGACTGCGACATTGCGGCGGACACTTCGGACACTTTTGACACATTTTTGGAACCATTCACATTTACACAGCGATCGTTGCTATAAAATTGCAATGATTACTGTGTAAATGTGACTGGCAGGGAAGGGGTTAACACTAGAGGGCGCTGGAGGGGTTAATGTGTTCCCTGATAGGAGTGATTCTAACTGTGGGGGGGGAGGGGACTCAAGGGGAGGAGACCGATCATGTGTTCCTCTGTACTGGGATCACATGATCGGTCTCCTCCCCGCTGACAGGACGTGGAGCTGTGTGTTACACACAGCTCCACGGTCCCGCCCGGTCCCGTTGTTTTAATGGGCAATCGCGGGTGCCCGGCGGACATCGCGGCCGCCGGGCACTCGCACCGGGTCCCGAGCGATGCCGCGGGCGCGCGTGCGCGCCGCCGGCGGCGCGCGCGCGCCCCCCAGGCGGCTGGGAATCCGAGGACGTCATATGACGCCCACCCAGGATGGTAGATCCACCTTGTGGGCGTCATATGACTATACGCGGGTATTGAAGTGGTTAAGCATGGTGTCCCCAAGTCCATGTGTCATAAGACTGAAAACATAAACTGCCAGTTTACCTGGTCAAACACTTTCTCAGCATCCGTACACGGGAACACACACGGGGTGTGGGTTGTATTAGCCACATGAATCAGACAGTATTTTTTTTTTTTTTTTTAATACAAACGATTTTATTGAAAAATTCAGCAAAATACAAAGGATCAACATGACAGTCGTACAAAATACAATGAGGAGTAAACATACATGTTCTATGACGATATAATAAATGAGAAGACTAGGAGGTCGAACAGATGGGGGACTGGAGGAGAAAACCACAGAGGAATATGCTTGGCTTCTGCCAGGATATGTGATGCCATTCCCTCCGGTCCCCATCTTTGGAGCTTACCGGTACATGCATTCCATAGGCTGAATGAAACAGGAAAACAGAAAAAACAAAAAGGTGCCCAACGGGGCTAACAGGAGCGACGGGTCTACAAAATTGAGGAGAGGAAGGCAGAACCTTAAATACAGGGGAGCTTAATACAGCTGTACGGGGAGGGGGGTTACAGTCCCAGGGTCCAGGACCTCAATTTCTGATCGTGGATAGGGGTTGTGTCCATAATCGTGTAAAACACTTTCTCCATCAGTTGGGTTGCCGCCATGCGTTTCAGGACTTGGTCCCATGGGACCCCTGGAGTGCGCCAGAATAGGGCAATAGCCCAATGAACCGCGCTAAACAGAGTGTCAGCGAGTTTTTGATCAGGGGGGGAGGCCCCTGGGATATCAGCAAAAAACAGGCACATCTGGTAGGTAAGTGTGAGCAAGATGCCCGTAATTTCAGCTACCTTGTCGGTCACCCGTTGCCAAAGAGCTCTCAGTGAGCCACAGCTCCAGAATATATGTAAGTGGGTGCCTTTCTTGGGGCATCCTCTAAAGCAGTCCTCTGTGACTGAGGGGAAAAATTTGTGGATTTTAGCAAGGGTATAGTACCACCTAGTGTGGAGCTTAACTACTGTTTTCTTCACAGTCACAGATTTCGTGCATTTATGCATGTTGGAGATACGGGTCAGCCATTCCTCAGGGGAGGCCTCTTCACCCGTCTCAGCCTCCCACTGAAGAATCGCTGAGGACTTATCTGAGAGGCCGAGACCTCCCAGATAACTATATAACAGAGAGATTGTACCCCTATCTCTAGAAGTAGGGCCACATAGATCTTCAAATGTGGCTTG
The DNA here is from genome assembly GCA_028564925.1 of Lithobates sylvaticus. Taxonomy (NCBI): domain Eukaryota; kingdom Metazoa; phylum Chordata; class Amphibia; order Anura; family Ranidae; genus Lithobates; species Lithobates sylvaticus. The sequence goes on along the minus strand of CM053031.1, from coordinate 189,019,770 downwards.
AGGATTAGCCTTGTAACGGGAAGTGTGAGTCGAAGTGCTGGACATGGAGTTATCTAAAGAATTCTGTCCTGGGGAGGGAGTTGGGAGGCTTATGAATCAGACAGTATTATCGCAAGCCTCATGGGTCGGGATAAACTCTACCTGATCCAGATGGACCAATTGTGATAGATGATGTTCAAGTCTAGAATCCACATTTTTTGTAAATAACTTCAGGTCTGCATTCAGCAGGGATTATGGTCTATAAGTCCCGCACGACGTTGGGCCCAAAGCATCAATATTTTGTGTGGCCACCATTATTTTCCAGCACTGCCTTAACCCTCTTGGGCATGGGGTTCACCAGAGCTTCACAGGTTGCCACTGGAGTCCTCTTCTACTTCTCCATGACGGCATAATGGAGCTGGTGGATGTTAGAGACCTTGCGCTCCTCCACCTTCCATTTGAGGATGCTCCACAGATGCTCAATAGGGTTTAGATCTGGTGACATGCTTGGCCAGTCCATCACCTTTACCCTCAGCTTCTTTTTTCTGTAGCTCCCCAGTGTCTGCAGCACTCATATGCAGCCCCAGACCATAACACTCCCACCACCATGTTTGACTGTAGGCAAGACACACTTGTCTTTGTACTCCTCACCTGGTTGCCACCACACATGCTTGACACCATCTATACCAAATAAGTTTATTTTGGTCTTATCAGACCACATGACATGGTTCCAGTAATCCATGTCCTTAGTCTGCTTGTCTTCAGCAAACTGTTTGCAGGCTTTCTTGTGCATCATCTTTAGAAGAGGCTTCCTTCTGGGACAACAGCCATGCAGACCAATTTGATGCAGTGAGCGGCATATGGTCTGAGCACTGACAGGATGACCCCACACCTTCAACCTCTGCAGCATTGCTGGCAGCACTGATACGTCTATTTGCCAAAGACAATCTCCAGATATGATGCTGAGCATGTGCACTAAACCTCTGTGGTCGATCATGGCGAGGCCTGTTTTGAGTGGAACCTGTCCTGTTAAACCGCTGTATGGTCTTGGCCACTGTGCTGCAGCTCAGTTTCAGGGTCTTGGCAATCTTCTTAGCATAGGCCATCTTTATGTAGAGCAACAATAATTTTTTTCAGATCCTCAGAGAGTTCTTTGCCTTGAGGTGCCATGTTGAACTTCCAGTGACCAGTATGAGAGAGCAAGAGCGATAACACCAAATTTAACACACCTGCTCCCCATTCACACCTGGGACCTTGTAATACTAACGAGTCACATGACACCGGGAAGGGAAAATGGATAATTGAGCCTAATGTGGACATTTTCACTTAGGGGTGCACTTATTTTTGTTGCCAGGGGTTTAGACATTTAATGGCTTTGTTGAGTTATTTTGAGGGGACAGCAAATTTACACTGTTATACAAGCTGTACACTCACTTATATAGTTACATAGCTAGCTAGGCCGAAAAAAGACACAAGTCCATCCAGTTCAACCATAAAAAAAAAGAAATAATAAATAAAAATAAAATATATATCGTACAATCCAATAAACCCCATATTATACCCACAGTTGATCCAGAGGAAGGCAAAAAAAAAACCCTCTTAATCTCCTCTTATTAAGAGTGAATAAATTCAGTTCCTCTAATCTTTCCTCATAGCTAAGGTCCTCCATGCCTCTTATCAGTTTGGTTGCCCTTCTCTGCACTTTCTCCAGTTCCCCAATATCCTTTTTGAGAACAGGTGCTCAAAACTGAACTGCATATTCCAGATGAGGTCTTACTAATGATTTGAACAGGGGCAAAATGATATCTCTCTCTCTGGAGTCCATACCTCTCTTAATACAAGAAAGGACTTTTCTCGCTTTGGAAACCCAATAGCAAATAACTTGTCTACTTACCAGAGTGCCTATGAAGTACAGCCTGATCAGTACCCATAAAAAGCAGCCTGACCAGAGTGCCCATGAAATGCAGCCTTACCAGAGTAAAGTTCAAGCAAAATATAAACAAAAAAACAGCGCTCAATGGGGTCATGAAAAAACAACATTTATTCTGGATATGTAAAAAGAACAGGAAACAGTTCACTCAGATGCTATTCAATTATTCAAAGGAATATGGTAAAACATCAATTGTTAAAATAAAGCACCATACCGCCTCAGGTCCTGAAGACTAGGGATGTGACAGGATGTTAATAATGCTTCACCTCCAGCTTGTGTATGAGCCAACTCCAGGCTCCATAAGCAATGGGGCAGATGTTGTTTGTTGTGAGGAGGGAAGGGGGTCACTTTCCTCAATGAACTCCACAGGTGCCGCCGAACAGGGGGGAGGGAGTGAGATGTATAACTTTACTGAGTTGTGCCCTGTCCACCGTCAGCGCCAGCGGCGTTCAACACGATTGCTGTGGGGGAAGGAGGAAGCTCGTTTCACAAGGACCCGGAAGGGAAAGGATGCATCAGCTGGTCCGGAACACAGGAGGACGGAGCGCAGGCTTGTCTGGTTGTTATGGCGACCGTGGCTTACATGTTTCGAGCGCATTCGCTTTGTCAAACGGGAGCCATTGTAAGGATAGAATATAAAGGTAAAACAACGCCAATGGCAAGGAAAAGGGGGAGGGATGTGATTAGCAATGATTGTTAACCCCTTGGATTCACTTCCCTTGCGGTATATACATGGATATCTACACTCAGCAAACATATTTAAAATAATGACAAGACGAAATGAAAACAATAATGAATATAAATAAGAAATAAAATAAATATAAAAATAAAAATTCAAAATAAAACTAAAAAATAATAAAAAGAAAAATAAATAAAAAGAAAAAGAAAAAGAAAAAGAAAAAGAAAAAGAAAAGAAATCAGAAAACAAGGGGGGATAAAAAATTATTAAATAAATAAAATTAAAAAACGAAAAAACAAAACATTTTATCTTATGTAAAAAATGCATATACATACATAAGTATGAGCCAGGAAACATGAGGGTATGCCAAAAAACATATGAAAGAATGTGTATATATAGACGCCACAGTTAATAAGGAATGATGTCACTAAATATCAATGGGATTAATATATATGGCAAAATTGGAAACTATATGATCGCGCACATATGTATCTTTAGAGTGAACGCTGTTATAGATGTGCATTAAAATATTCTATAAAAATTATATTATGTAAAAGAATTGTTATTTAAAAAGTTCTTCTTTGAAAAAATCAAAAAGATACATATAAATATACATATATTGTCCCTCATAGAAAGCCACAATTCACAAGTTGATGAGACTTGTTTTCCCAAAACTCCAAGGGGAGTGCCACAACAAAAAGAAAAAAGAAAATTAGACGAGGTAGAAGAGGAGGGAGACAGTCCAAGGCTGAACAAAAAAGAAAGGATCGACATGACATAGGCAATAGTACGATCAAAATATTTAATTTATCTACATATAAAATAACAGTGGCAGAATCTGATCTACTTAAGAAAGGTCTCAGTTTTTCTCCATCCACGGGAGCGAATAAATTCGGGCTGTTTAAAGATCTCAATAAATTAATTCGCCTACTAACTCTCAAAAGACACTATGCTAAATTAAACTTATTAAATCATTCAAAAATAGAAGCTGAGGACAGTGAACTCAGTTCTTGTCATGAACAAGATTTACTTAAGATACTCGAGGACCTATGGGCCGAAAGTAATATCGAAAGTGACACCCAATATCCTTTTTAGGAGCCAGAGATCAAACACACTGGGTTTAAACCTCAGTCGATATTTAATCCTACAAACTCAAAGGGCCCGCATATCGAAACTTTCTATCAAGCTGTATATAAAGACTTCATGGACCTGTGCGACATCCCAGTAAGGAATAATACCCAGAATCTAAATGCTGATGAGCGGCAGGCACTCAAAAATCTTACAACCAATAGGGACATCATTGTGAAACAAGCAGATAAAGGGGGTAGTCTAGTCATTCAAAACAGACAAGATTACCTTCGTGAAGCAGATCGTTTATTGGCAGACACCAATACATATCTGAAACTTCACTCTGACCCACTACCTTTTTTTCAGCAAGAGCTGATCAACCTTGTTGAGACAGCCTTTAGGCAGGGTGTTCTAAACACTAAAGAAAAAAGTTTTTTGTTACCTAAAATTTGCAGCACCCCCTATTTCTATCACCTTCCAAAGGTACACAAATCACTTGTAGATCCCCCAGGTAGACCTATTGTTGCCAGTACCAACAGTTTCACAAGTGGTTTATCCATGTATATAGACCACTTGTTACAGCCAATGGTCACCCAGTTACCCTCATATATTAAGGACTCTGGCCATGTTATTGATATCTTGAAAGAATATTCCTGGCAGGATGACTACCTATGGGCCTCATTAGATGTATCGTCATTGTACACATCGATACCTCATGAGGTGGGTATCGCAGCTGTACAGTTTTTTCTTAGCAAAAATGACTAAATTAATTCGGCTTTTTTGTCCTCCAGTATAGAGTTTTGTCTTTGCCATAATTATTTTACTTTTCTAGATTGTTTCTATCTACAGCAGAAAGGGACCGCAATGGGGGCCAACTTTGCTCCAGGATACGCAAACCTGACAATGGGGTATTGGGAGAGCCACAAGATATGGGTGAACAACCCGTTTTCTCAATATATCGTCTTTTATGGACGATATATTGATGACATTCTAATAATTTGGAGTGGCGACAAAGACCTGTTTCTCTCTTTTACAGAATATTGTAATGAGAATAATTTTGGTCTTGCTTTTACTCATGAAATCAACCAGAAGGAATAAATTTTCCTGGATCTGGTTTTATTTCATAAGAATAATACCATCATCACAAAGAATCACACCAAGCCAACGGCTGGCAATTCCTATCTCCATTTTGACAGTTGTCATAATCCCACATGGTTAAACAATATCCCTAATGGCCAGTTTCATAGATTGCGCAGAAATTGCACCAAATTGGAGGATTATAAAACACAGGGATGCGTGATTGATGGAGAAGAAGTTTGTGGAGAAAGGGTATCCTAATGAGTTAATATCCAATGCTTTCCTTTCGAATGAGACACCGTCTTCTGGGGGACTGAAAAGGAACCCCAGAGATATGGCCCATTTGGCGAGGTTTGTCTCCAATATTAATACCAAGTTTAGATCGATTTCTAGAATTATTTATAAACATTATGCAATCCTAAAACTCGATCATATCTTGGCACTGGTTCTTACCCCAAAACCACAAGTGACTTTTAGGCAATCTCGCACAGTAAAAAATATCATTGCCCCCAGTAAGATGACAATTCCCAAAGTTAAAATAGATGACACCAATAGCACATATTTTGAGGATAGGCCTGGCATTTTCCAATGCCACAAGAGAGGTTGCCTTACCTGTCAGTCCATTCCCCATGGGTGCTCTGAGATTACTACTAAGAAAGGTGAGCACTTTCAAATTAATTAATTTATTACTTGCTCTACTGAATTTGTAGTGTATGTGTTACGGTGCCCATGTGGCATGCTTTATGTAGGACGCACAATACGCACTTTGCGTATTAGGGTAGGAGAACACCGGAGATTGACAAAGAAAGGGTGTGTTAAACACAGTGTCCCTCGTCACTTTTGTCAGGCCCATAATAAAGATTTTAGCCTTATGGAGGTACGTGCAATAGAGGCCATTCCTAAGGATACCCTTACGGATAACGAAAGGTGTTCCCGTCTTTGCCAAAGGGAAACCTTTTGGATATACCGTTTGGGTTCCCTCTCACCCGAGGGAATGAATGAGGAAATTGATGTCCTTAGTATTCTGTAAAGTGGTGATATTTATAATTACATACACACTTTCTAGTAATAGAACTGTATTGTATTTTATTTACACTGTCTAAATAATCTTTTTTTTAAATAATTGTTTCAAAATAGTGTTTTCAAAAAAAAATGCTTCTCAAATTTATTATAAACATATTCCATAATTTTCCTCTTGCCAAGTGAATTAGATTTTTAAAGAAAAAAATATATATGATCCTTTTATGTATATATCATTTTTTATAAAATGTATTTTTTATGACATATTATTTATATGTATATTTATATGTATCTTTTTGATTTTTTCAAAGAAAAACTTTTTAAATAACAATTCTTTTACATAATATAATTTTTATAGAATATTTTAATGCACATCTATAACAGTGTGCACTCTAAAGATACATATGTGCGCGATCATATTGTTTCCAATTTTGCCATATATATTAATCCCATTGATATTTAGTGACATCATTCCTTATTAACTGTGTCGTCTATATATACACATTCTTTCATATGGTTTTTGGCATACCCTCATGTTTCCTGGCTCATACTTATGTATGTATATGCATTTTTTACATAAGATAAAATGTTTTGTTTTTTCGTTTTTTTCGTTTTTTTATTTTATTTATATAATAATTTTTTATCCCCCCTTTTTTTCTGATTTATTTTCTTTTCTTTTTCTTTTAATTATTTTTTAGTTTTATTTTGAATTTTTATATTTATTTCTTATTGTTTTCATTTCGTCTTGTCATTATTTTAAATATGTTTGCTGAGTGTAGATATCCATGTATATACCGCAAGGGAAGTGAATCCAAGGGGTTAACAATAATTGCTAATCACATCCCTCCCCCTTTTTCCTGCCATTGGCGTTGTTTTACCTTTATATTCTATCCTTACAATGGCTCCCGTGGCTTTGACAAAGCGAATGCGCGCGAAACATGTAAGCCACGGTCGCCATAACAACCAGACAAGCCTGCACTCCGTCCTCCTGTGTTCCGGACCAGCTGATGCGTCCTTCCCCTTCCGGGTCCTTGTGAATCGAGCTTCCTCCTTCCCCCACAGCAATCGCGTTGAACGCACAATTCAGTAAAGTTATACATCTCACTCCCTCCCCCCTGTTCGGCGGCACCTGTGGAGTTCATTGAGGAAAGTGACCCCCTTCCCTCCTCCCAACAAACAACATCTGCCCCATTGCTTATGGAGCCTGGAGTTGGCTCATACACAAGCTGGAGGTGAAGCATTATTAACATCCTGTCACATCCCTAGTCTTCAGGACCTGAGGCGGTATGGTGCTTTATTTTAACAATTGATGTTTTACCATATTCCTTTGAATAATTGTACAGCATCTGAGTGAACTGTTTCCTGTTTTTTTTACATATCCAGAATAAATGTTGTTTTTTCATGACCCCATTGAGCGCTGTTTTTTTGTTTATATTTTGCTTGAACTTTACTCTGAAAGTCAAACAGCTGCCTGGGTTCTGAATTTAGTCCATTCCAGACTTTGTCCAGACATCTGATTAATATGAGACTGTATCTTTAGCGCTGGGATTTTTTGGTGTTTTTTTATATGAGCCTTACCAGAGTGCCCATGAAATGCAGCCTTACCAGAGTGCCCATGAAATGCAGCCTTACCAGAGTGCCCATGAAATGCAGCCTTACCAGAGTGCCCATGAAATACAGCCTTACCAGAGTGCCCATGAAATGCAGCCTTACCAGAGTGCTCATGAAATGCAGCCTTACCAGTGTGCTCATGAAATGCAGCCTTACCAGAGTGCCCATGAAGTGCAGCCTGATCAGTACCCATGAAATGCAGCCTGACCAGGGTGCCCATGAAATGCAGCCCAAACAGAGTGCCCATGAAATGCAGCCTTACCAGAGTGCCCATGAAGTGCAGCCTGATCAGTACCCATGAAATGCAGCCTTACCAGAGTGCCCATGAAATGCAGCCTGACAAGGGTGCCCATAAAATGCAGTCTTACCAGAGTGCCCATGAAGTGCAGCCTGATCAGTACCCATGAAATGCAGCCTTACCAGGGTACCCATGAAATGCAGCCTGACCAGAGTGTCCATGAAATGCAGCCTTACCAGGGGGCCAATGAAGTGCAGCCTGATCAGTAGCCATGAAATGCAGCCTGACCAGAGTGCCCATGAAATGCAGCCTGACCAGAGAGCCCATGAAATGCAGCCTGATCAGTGCCCATGAAATGCAGCCTTACCAGACTGTCCATGAAATGCAGCCTGACCAGAGTGCCCATGAAATGCAGCCTGACCAGAGTGCCCATGAAATGCAGCCTGACCAGAGTGCTCATGAAATGCAGCCTGACCAGAGTGCTCATGAAATGCAGCCTGACCAGAGTGCTCATGAAATGCAGCCTGACCAGAGTGCCCATGAAGTGCAGCATGATCAGTACCCATGAAATGCAGCCTTACCAGAGGGCCCATGAAATGCAGCCTTACTAGATGGTTCATGAAATGCAGCCTTACCAGAGGGCCCATAAATTGCAGCCTTACCAGATGGTTCATGAAATGCAGCCTTACCAGAGGGCCCATGAAATGCAGCCTGACCAGAGTGCCCCTGAAATGCAGCCTGACCAGAGTGCCCATGAAATGCAGCCTGATCAGAGTGCCCATGAAATGCAGCCTGACCAGGGTGCCCATGAAATGCAGCCTTACCAGAGTGCCCATGAATTGCAGCCTTACTAGATGGTTCATGAAATGCAGCCTTACCAGAGGGCCCATAAATTGCAGCCTTACCAGATGGTTCATGAAATGCAGCCTTACCAGAGTGCCCATGAATTGCAACCTTACCAGATGGTTCATGAAATGCAGCCTTACCAGAGGGCCCATGAATTGCAGCCTGACCAGAGTGCCCATGAAATGCAGCCTGACCTGACCAGAGTGCCCATGAAATGCAGCCTGATCAGAGTGCCCATGAAATGCAGCCTGACCAGAGTGCCCATGAAATGCAGCCTTACCAGAGTGCCCATGAAATGCAGCTTTACCAGAGTGCTCATGAAATACAGCCTTACCAGAGTGCCCATTGAAGTGCAGCCTGATCCAGTACCCATGAAATGCAGCCTTACCAGAGTGCTTACCAGAGTGCCCATGAAGTGCAGCCTGACCAGAGTGCCCATGAAGTGCAGCCTGACCAGAGTGCCCATGAAGTGCAGCCTGACCAGAGTGCCCGTGAAGTGCAGCCTGACCAGAGTGCCCGTGAAATGCAGCCTGACCAGAGTATCTGTGAAATGCAGCCTGATCAGTGCCCATGAAATGCAGCCTGATCAGAGTGCCCATGAAATGCAGCCTGATCAGAGTGCCCATGAAATGCAGCCTGACCAGAGTGCCCATGAAATGCAGCCTGACCAGAGTGCCCATGAAATGCAGCCTGACCAGAGTGCCCATGAAATGCAGCCTGACCAGAGTGCCCATGAAATGCAGCCTGACCAGAGTGCCCATGAAATGCAGCCTAACCAGAGTGCCCATGAAATGCAGCCTGATCACACAGAGCGGCATTCTCCCGCTACATCATGGACCTTGGATTTGAATATCCACTTAATAAAGTTGCATCTCCTAGACCCAGCTCCTATGATACTCCTCACACTGATTTATTGTCCCGGCATTGGATTGGGGTTCCATCTATCACAGGAGCTGGGCTAGGAGACAGGACTTTGTAACAGCAGCTGCTCCGCCCCGAACACTCCGCGACACAGTGGGAGATCGCCGCTGTGTCTGTGTGTGACGCTGACGTACATGAGGAGGATGGAGGGGAGGACTTTGGCACTTGAGCTTCAGCGCCCTCTGCCTCAGCCTGCAGCGCTGGGATCGGACCTGGATCCAATCCCTGATTACCGGGGGGGCACTTGTCCCCCCTTGCAGATGCCCATGACTACATGCTATATGTGCAGTTGGCTTTCTGCACAGAACTCCCTTGATTCCCCATTTCCGGAGAGTCTGGGGCATGTACAGGGAGTGATGTCCCTAAGGAGCTGTATGTGAGCCCAATATCTCCCAGTGAGAGAGACCTGATATATTGGAGGGGTTTTGGGATCAGGCACCCGAATCCATAGAAATTCGCAAGGGAATGAGGAACACCACCACCTAATATGCATTCCATCAGAGAACATGCATCAGAGGAATCCCCCTCAGGGTACGAGACCTCCCACCCCCACCCAAAAAGGCTGAGGGGTGAGGGAGCACCCCCCATCAGGGAAACCCCAGAGGGAGTCCGCAGAGCCCATTACTCTAATGAACCCAGGAAACATTACATGTCCCAGCTAAGAAAACGTAATTTCCCAGAAAGTGACCAATAGCTTCACCCAATATATACTGAAATTGCGGTATATACAGTGGTGTGAAAAAGTGTTTGCCCCCTTCCTCATTTCCTGTTCCTTTGCATGTTTGTCACACTTAAGTGTTTCGGAACATCAAACCAATTTAAACAATAGTCAAGGACAACACAAGTAAACACAAAATGCAATTTGTAAATTAAGGTGTTTATTATTAAAGGTGAAAAAAATCCAAACCATCATGGCCCTGTGTGAAAAAGTGATTGCCCCCTAAACTTAATAACTGGTTGGGCCACCCTTAGCAGCAACAACTGCAACCAAGCGTTTGCGATAACGTGCAATGAGGCTTTTACAGCGTCCTGGAGGAATTTTGGCCCACTCATCTTTGCAGAATTGTCCTAATTCAGTTACATTAGAGGGTTTTCGAGCATGAACGGCCTTTTTAAGGTCATACCACAACATCTCAATAGGATTCAGGTCAGGACTTTGGCTAGGCCACTCCAAAGTCTTCATTTTGTTTTTCTTCAGCCATTCGGTGGTGGACTTGCTGGTGTGTTTAGGATCATTGTCCTGCTGCAGAACCCAAGTTCGTTTCAGCTTGAGTACACGAACAGATGGTCGGACATTCTCCTTCAGGATCTCTTGGTAGACAGCAGAATTCATAGTTCCTTTTATCACGGCAAGTCTTCCAGGTCCTGAAGCAGCAAAACAGCCCCAGACCATCACACTACCACCACCATATTTTACTGTTGGTATAATGTTCTTTTTCTGAAATGCAGTGTTTCTTCTACGCCAGATATACTTGGACACACACCTTCCAAAGAGTTCCACTTTTGTCTCATCGGTCCACAGAATGTTGTCCCAAAAGTCTTGGGGATCATCAAGATGTGTTGTGGAGAAATTGAGACGAGCTTTGATGTTCTTTTTGCTCAGCAGTGGTTTTCTCCTTGGAACTCTGCCATGCAGGCCATTTTTGCCCAGTCTTTTCCTGATGGTGGAGGCATGAACGCTGACCTTAACTGAGGCAAGTGAGGCCTGCAGTTCCTTGGACGTTGTTGTGGGGTCTTTTGTGACCTCTTGGATGAGTCGTCGCTGCGCTCTTGGGGTAATTTTGGGCGGCCGGCCACTCCTGGGAAGGTTCACCACTGTTCCATGTCTTCGCCATTTGTGGATAATGGCTCTCACTGTGGTTCGCTGGATTCCCAAAGCTTTGGAAATGGCTTTATAACCCTTTCCAGACTGATAGATCTCAATTACTTTCTTTCTCAATTGTTCCTGAATTTCTTTGGGTCTCGGCATGATGTGTAGCTTTTAAGGATCTTCTGGTGGACCTTACTGTGTCAAGCAGCTCCTATTTAAGTGATGCCTTGATTGTGAACAGGTGTGGCAATAATCAGGCCTGGGTGTGGCTAGAGAAATTGAACTCAGGTGTGGACAACCACAGTTATAGTATGTTTTAACAAGGGGGGCAATCACTTTTTCACACAGGGCCATGATGGTTTGGATTTTTTTCACCTTTAATAATAAACACCTTCATTTACAAATTGCATTTTGTGTTTACTTGTGTTGTCCTTGACTATTGTTTAAATTGGTTTGATGTTCCGAAACACTTAAGTGTGACAAACATGCAAAGGAACAGGAAATGAGGAAGGGGGCAAACACTTTTTCACACCACTGTATATAATAGAAAACATTAAGACACTTATGCGGCGTACACACGCTCGGACTTGGGGATTGTCCGCCAGACCTAGTCCAGCAGACAAACCGCCAGACTTTCCAGCGGAGTTCCGCCGAACTTTCCGAGCAGGTGGACTTGCCCACACACGCCCGGACCTTTCCGGCGGACAATCCGCCGGAGTTTTGGCCAAAGTCCGCGGGACTTTTGAAATGAACAGACTTGCCTCGCACACGGAGGAAAGTCCGTTCATTTAGAACGTGACTCCAGGTAGACGGGACTGGCGAAGGCAGTGAATGCCGCCATGCTAGCCCCGTCACCTGGTATGGATTTAAAGGGGAATCCCCATATGGGGGCTCCCCCCATATCCATCTCAGACCCTTATCCGAGCACGCAGCCCAGCAAGTCAGGAAAGGGGGTGGGGACGAGCGAGCCCCCCCTCCTGAGCCGTACCAGGCCGCGTGCCCTCAACATGGGGGGTGCCCTGGGGAAAGCACCCCAAAGCACCTTGTCCCCATGTTGATGAGGACAAGGGCCTCTTCCCGACAACTCTGGCCGTTGGTTGTCGGGGTCTGCGGGCGGGGGGCTTATCGAAATCCGGGAGCCCCCTTTAATAAGGGGGCCCCCAGATACCTGCCCCCCACCCTATGTGAATGAGTATGGGGTACGATGTACGATGTACGATGTACCCCTACCCATTCACCTAAGGAAAAAAAAGTGTAAATAAAAAAACGACTCGTGAAAGAGCTAGGTAAAAGAGCAGAAGATAGCGGAGGAGTCCGGCGAGAAGACCCACAAGACGGAAGAAGACCCCCAGAGCTGTGCAATAAAATATTTGTAAAAATTGTGTCGTTTTTTTATTTACACTTTTTTTTCCTTAGGTGAATGGGTAGGGGTACATCGTACCCCATACTCATTCACATAGGGTGGGGGTCGGTATCTGGGGGCCCCTTATTAAAGGGGGCTTCCGGATTCCAATAAGCTCCCCGCCCGCAGACCCCGACAACCAACGGCCAGGGTTGTCGGGAAGAGGTCCTTGTCCTCATCAACATGGGGACAAGGTGCTGGTACGGCTCAGGAGGGGGGGGGGGGCGCTTGCTCGTCCCCACCCCCTTTCCTGACCTGCTGGGCTGCGTGCTCGGATAAGAGTCTGAGATGGATTTGGGGGGAACCCCCACGTCTTTTTTCGGCGTAGGGATTCCCCTTTAAATCCATACAAGGTGATGGGGCTAGCGCGGCGGCATTCACTGCCTTCGCTAGTCCCGTCTACCTGGAGTCACGTTCTAAATGAACGGACTTTCCTCCGTGTGCGAGGCAAGTCCGTTCATTTCAAAAGTCCCACGGACTAGCACACAGACCGCGGGATTGTCCGCCGGACTGCCGAGTCCAGCGGACAATTTTAAGTCTGAACTTAAAACTTAGTCCGTCTGACTTTTGGGAGGAAAAGGTCCGCCGGCGCCCACACACGGGCTGAATGTCTGGCGGACTCTTGTCCGGCGGACATTCCGCTCGTATGTACGCGGCCTTAGTCCTCCTGAAAAAAAAACAAAGTTAAGGCAAATGTAAAGGTATATATTTATATAACAATTTGGATCGATAGAGTGTCAGGGGAGAGATTTCCTTCAATTGGGAACAAAAGTTCAGTTGTTCATTGTATCTAGGGAGAGGCAGTCCAATGGTCCGTGTGGAGCCAGAGGTAAAATAAAAATTAAGGAACAAAGTCCTTTTGTATTCCGATTATATTTGACCACTGTTCACCCAAGGTGGTTATTAAAAGTAACAGGCAGTCCCGGATTCGTAATAGGTAGAGGTTTGCTTCTCATGACAAAAAAGTCACAGCCAGGTGTACTGTTTACAAGCAAGAATGATTTATAGCCTCACGCAGTGGACCCAGAAAAAGACAGCAAAACAGAGCATGTCAAAAAACAAAAAGTATTAATATTGGTATGCTGACAATGATACCCCGTTCACAGCTCACGTGTCCCCTCTGGTGACGGTGCCTGAGAGCATCTCCTTGTTCTCTGCGATCATGGAGGGAAGGTGCCTCCTGTATGCAGATGTCCCTGCATGGCCAGCCAGTCGCAGAAGCAGTTATAGCCAGTTTGGTACTTGGATGGGGTCCGTCTCCATGCAGGTAAAAAGAGCAAGCAGGTCGGCTGGAGAGCAGAGGGTGAAATAGGGTCTGTCCCTTACAGAACCTGGCAGACAGGGGGAAACCCCATCTATAGGTGGATCCAAGCTGGATGCTAGTTCCAGAACAGGGCAAAGCAAAGCCCAAAGCTGCAGGGTTGCCCTCAAGAGGTTAGAGAGGTTTTTTATGGCAGCCCCATCAAAGTCCACTGGATCAGATTCCCAAGACTTGCGCAGAATGGTATATTTATGCACGTACATTTGCAGGTGGCAAATGACATTACGTGGTCTGTTAGGGTCTGTAGGCTTGGGACCTAAGGCCCTGAGGATTCTGTTAAACTCCAGGTTAACAGGGGTCCAGCACTCTGTGTAGGATGGCCATGGCGGTGTCCGGCAGGTTCTCTGCACCTGTGGCTTCTGGAAGGCCACGGGGCTGCAAGTGCTTTCGGTGGCTCCGGTCCTCTAGATCCTTCAGATGTAGTTGCAGGGCCACCGCGGCATCAATGTGGGATTCCTGCATATTCTCCAGGGCTACCACCTTTTGCTCCAGAACAGCGAGCGATGAGTCCCTAGAGGACAAGAACTCAGACAGAGTCTGCACATTGGCTTTAACAGTTTGTAGTTCTTGGTGATGTGCATCCTCCAGTCGGAGGATGAGTGCCTCCATGTCATCCTTAGTAGGGAGGGCTTGTATGAGCACCCGTAGCTCATCATCTGCCCGGAGTATCCCTGGGCGCTGGGGAGAATGAGAAGTGATTTTTTTTTAGCAGACTGGAGTTTGGCTTTAATAATTATTTCTGTCTTGCAACAGGTTCCTTACACTCCATCAAGGACAACATTACCTTAGAAAGTGCACAAAAAGTCTACACAGATTTAAAAAAAAACTGCTATACTCAAATAGGCTCAAATGCCAACATTATACATACACTAACACTGAATTTAAAAAATATATATATAGTTATCCATGATAGAAAATCACAATCAAGCTGTTAATTTTTTATGCAATTTACAGAATGAAAAGAATATGTAAACAGTTTCAGTGGGTTGGTTTACATGAGGAGTAGAGAAAGAAGTTGCAGCCTAGTGACAAAAATGAAACTCCATTTTCCTTAACCATCCAATCATATGCAAGTCCAAATCCTATTTTAGCTCCTCTGCACAGTATTGGGTTTCAACATATATATAGCTTAATTTAGTTAGTGAATATTTCTAGATCCCTTTGTAAACCAAAGGATGATAAAATTACTATTGTTCTATGCAAGGAAAATTATTCTTCTCTAGCGGAAATCCCCATCTGCTCCAACCAACCTTGTGGAAAAAAATTTATGTCAATTTACCACTGTACAAGGCCACCTATTTAGCGAGAGGATGCCCTAAAAAAATCCACAAGGTTTGGGACATTTAGGTAGAGGACTTGTCAACTAATACTGACCCTGATCCTCCTAATTAGTGGATTACCTTACAAATGACCAGGTGGACATTTGTATGTAGTTGAACCCACGTCCAATGCACATGTCTAATAATTGTGACTTCGATCTTATTAAATATGGTTTAAAAACTACCCCTGAGTAGCTGATATCTACAATACTCAATACAATACAATACAATCTCAGAAGTTACTGGAGCATGTGATTTTGTTCTAGTGCCAATAGCGGCACTACTGTTAATATATATATTTTTTTTATACTGTTCGTTTTATTGTGATGTATGTGGACCGAGTCTGGGTATGCCTGAAGGCTCTGTTTTGTATCTAAACTTGAAACCCAATAAAAATAATTTCCCCCAAAAAATATATATATATCACAAAATCAAACTGCATTTTAAAATCAGGATTGTATTATGCTGTTGCAAAAATTGGTTGCAGCTAAAGCACACCTTCACTCAAAAAATACATTATCCCAATCCTATCTGCTCCATAGCATAAAATAGCCAATCTTCTTTTTTTTTACTTTTATTTAATTTACATTTTTTTTATTGAAGGCCCCACACTGCCTTCATTCTCCCTTAGTCAAGAATGACGTATACTCTGCTTCTGATGCCAGGAACATCAGCTTCCGTAAATTGGCTGGACTTGGCACACATAGAGGGGCTGCAAGAACCTCGAAGAGACAATCTGCTTCAGATGACATCGGAATAGAAGATAGTGGTGCTGGACCCAGCTTGCTTCAATGGATCACAGCAGCACAGTACTGGACTTGCTGGGTGTGCAAGTATGGTTTATTGAGGACTACTGTGCATAAACTGTAAGAAGAAAAGTTAACAAAGTCGAGAGATGAAGCAAATTTTCTTATTAAATATTGCCTGAGTTCATTTATTTTCAGAATGTGTATTAATGTTGGATATACTGTATACATTGATTTTGGATCTGCATGTGTGAAAAAAACTCTACTGCAAATAAATCTGTTTTGAATAAAGCTAATGTTGTTTAAATAAGCTAAGATAAGTTTGCATTCTCATTAAATCATTTATTCTGCCTTCAATTTCCAAGTAATTTATCACATAATTCAAAGGCAAACAGAAAATAGCCTACGTCTGAGCTCTTGCTGGTGACCTGAAGCTTGTGAATGATTTGAACAGATCTGGACCAGAAGCAATGACTGACGTCAAGCTGAAGCACTGGCTGCCAACACACATTTGCTAATTAAAGTTACATGAGCCAATTTAATAGCCAAAAATACAAAGATTCTGCAAAATGTATTAATTTACTATCCATGCAAGCAGCCTGTTCCCCCTAGATGAATGGATTTAACTAGCAAACTCTTCAGAAATGTAGTTACGTTTCAGCAAATTAAAGGTACCAAAACAACTAATGTCATATCCTTTATTAAATATAGATTTATCTTTGAGGGCTTTTTCAGATAGGTGGTAATATTTACTCCACCTGCACCTGAAAATAATGAAATAGTCCCCTTTTTGCCCCAGCCCCCTGCTGAACAAATGAGGCCTGGGAAAGTTTTTGTAAAATTGCTGTAGACTGTGAGATTACGCCTCTAGTGCCCAGTCTCATCTCTGCCTCCCCTTGACTGCAGAGAGCCTAAATCCTCATACACACAATCAGATTTTCGGAAGACCGTTCGTCCGTTTTTTGTTGCATGCTATTCTTATGTCGATAGTGAAGAGGTTACTCACCATACAAAAATTTGCGTACGACAGAATACAACTTTAGAAGTGATGTAATGTGTTTCTGAGCATGCGTAGTCTTGCTCTTCCGATTTTTTCCGTACGAAAACCGTACTAATTAAACGAATTAAACGAAAATCGGACGTTGAGTTCACATACAACAAAAATGTTATAGTCTGCACATCCAGCTTTTGTCAGACAAAAAAACGGAATCGGCTGTTGAAAGCACCATACTAACGATCCGAAAATCGGCAGATCGTTCGTCAGACGAAATATTTCTTCCGATTTTCGTATCGTGTGTATGGCTCTTTAGCAATTTGTCAACACCTAGAGGTGAGTGGGAGGATGAGTATGCTGCCATTTCAGCCAGGGTGATGGATGTTTTCCAGGAAAAATACCTTACAGGGGACATAATTGCTATGGATTAATGTACATGTTTCACCCCCTGAAGAGCAATCTGTGATAGATAGTTTTCAGAGAGTGTTTTGACAGGCGTTGAGGAAACATTATATTTCCTCCTCACCACCTGACTTATCCACAAAAATCCTACACCACCATGCTGTAACTGCATGCAATCCATTGTATGTGGTTGCGTGGCAGTCCTATTCAATGCAATGGGTTTTGTTCAGTGGCCCGAACATTAAAGCAGGGGATAATGTTTGCAGCACCATGATGTGGCATGTGTACTGCCTTTGCAGCTTTAACTCCATGCGCTGCCTTTTCAGCCTTTGCCTCAGTGTTACCCCCTGCTAACCCTTGCAATCTGTATATTACATAATCTTGACCCCTGAACTATGTACATTACCCACTCCTGATCCCTGCATTATGTACATTATACAGTCCTGACTTCTACATTCTATGCGTTACCCACTGCTGACCCTTAAACTATGTACATTACTTACTCATGATCTATGCACTCTGAACATTACCCACTCCGGGCCCCTGCACTCTGAACATTACCCACTCCTGATTCTTGCACTTTCTACATATACATTATATACTTCTGATCCCTTAACACTCTACAGTACATACTCCTGACCCCTGTACTCTGTACATTACCCCCTCCTGACTCCTGAACTCTGTACATTACCCACTCCTGCACTCTGTAGATTAAACACTCCAACCCTTGAACTATATACGTTGCCCAGTTCTGACTCCTGCACACTGTATGGTACATGCTCCTGAAACCTGCACTCTATATATTATATATTCCTGACACCTGCATTTTGTACATTAAATACACCTGATACTTGCACTCTGTATGTTACAAACTCAAGACACCTGCACTCTGTATGTTACATATTTTTGCCCCTGTGCTGTATATGTTTAAAACCCTGGCAGTGTTAATGCATTTATGCCACACCCACATTTCTTAACAGTGCACTGTGCATATCACCTCCTTGTTCTCTGCTGGCTGCCTACGAGCTAGATGGAGGCGTGGCCAGGCTATGGCCCTGTAGTGAAAAAAAAACCTCAAATGTATGAATCCTGGGAATGTTATGAAGAGGTGCCCATACCCTATACAGTCATATGATTGGTAAAAAGCATTGGCAAGAGTGAGGAACCCCTCCTCACAGAAAAAACACCAGGGGAACACCCCATCAACCTCGCCCTGACATTCATCCCTCTCCCTCTCTCCCACCCCACTCTGGTCACCTCAGAGCAATCCCACTCTGCACAGCGCCTAGAGCAAGTGAGATCGCATTACATGTATCGCATGTTTTAGGACATCCAATAGAAATAGAATTCATCCTACTCTTGGAGTTTGTTTCAAATCATCTTCACCTATCAGTGTTTCCGTTCTTTTCTAAAGTATCCTCTTACAAACACCTTTTATGCCCCGTACACGCAAAGGGACATTGTCCGCCGGACCTAGTCCAGCGGACAAACCGCCGGACTTTCCAGCTGGGCTTCGACGGACTTGAAAACGAACGGACTTGACCACACACGATCACGCTAAAAGTCCGGCGGTTCACGCGATGACATACAGCACGTACGACGGGACTAGAAAAAGAAAAATACTTGCTACTGAGCATGCGTCCTTTTTGGTCCGCCGGACCATACTACAGACGGCCGTATTGTCCGCCGGACTGCCAAGTCCAGCGGATAATTTTAAAACAAAACTTAAAACCTAGTCCGCCGGACTTTTGGGAAAAAAAGTCAGTCGAAGGCCCACACACGAGGGGATTGTCCGGCGGACTCAAGTCCAGCAGACAATCCCGCGGGATAGTCCCTTCGTGTGCACCCGGCATTAGAAGGATTGATGGACCTAATAAAGATTCATCAGTTGTGCACCATTAAAGAAGGGCCCCAACTAACGTAGCAAAACAAAATGAAAAGAAAGATTACATTTTGCAGACAATCTTCTCTTATCTTAATTACTAGCACTTGACTCGCTATTTATTTTATTAAATATATATATATATATCAAAGCCCTGCAGGCAACTCACATTTAATCGTGCCATCCCAGACTCACAAGGTAGCTTAGCTCCCTCAAGGTTTTATTTTGTTTTTAATTATTTTAGCTACTCTGTTTGAACTCTGGTGGTCCTGTTAAAGGTCAAGTTATAAATGTGGTGGAATCTGGGACCAGTCACCATTAGTTAAAAAAAAAAAACCTCTCCATAAATCTACAGTCTGTTTTGTGACTGCATTGCATAGTAGAAAATTATTATAAGGTTGTGATTACAGTTGTATTACCTTGTCCTTGTTGACTCACCTACCTTCAATATACTCAAGGTCATTTTAACCACTTGCTGACCGTATAACTTAGATATACGGCGGTTAGGGTGGCACAGCTGTGCTGGATCAGGTACCTAGTACATATTCCAACACTTCCGGGTCTGGGGCGTGCATGTGCACCGTTGGTGGCCCTCTCCCATTGTGATTATACACAGCTGGAGCTGATCACTGAGTACCGTGAACTTGATGTCTGCCGGCATCCGACGATTCTTTGGTACAGAGGGAGAATGCTGGTCTGCCTATGTAAACAAGACAGATCGCCACTCTCTCAGTACAGAAGGCATGGATCCTGTGTTCCTGCAAAGCAGGGACATGGATCTATGCCTTCCCCTAGTACAAGCACCTCCCTCACAGTAAGAAAACACCAGCTAGGCACACAGTTAACCCTTTGATAGCCCCTGATGTTAAAGTGGATGTAAACCTGATTCATGAAATTTGAGCTGGGCACATATATCTGCCACATTTTCTTATCTCTCTTCAAAGCACTATGTCCCATAGCTGTCTCCTGCTCTGTTCTTCTGTTATCAGTCTGATAACTCCTGACAAGTTCTTCATCAAACATGATAACAGCAGCTTGAGTTTTGTGTTGGGCAGGATGCTATAGATAGATTAGCAGCGTGCTGAACAGTGGTGGCTGGTGCTCCAAATTTTTGGGGGGTGCAAACAAACTAATACATTTTGAAAAATACTGAAACAAAAACATCAAATGTATGCACTGTGCCCATCATATGCAGCCAACTGTGCCTATCATATGCAGCCAACTATGCCCATCATATGCAGCCACTGTGCCCATCAAATGCAACCAACTGTGCCCAGAAAATTCAGTCAACTGTGCCCAGCAAATGCAGCCAACTGCGCCCATCATATGCAGCCAACTGTACCTATAATATGCAGCCAACTGTGCCCATCATATGGAAAAAAGTTAAGGCATGCTCCCCTATTGGTAAGGATGTTGTGTGGTGGTCTCATCCCTGGATCTAGACAGAAAGAACCCCCTACTTTTGGGACTTTAAATAGATCACCACATTCCACAAAAGTTGTATATAAAAAAATGGTAAAGTTATTCAAATGCTAATAATGATCACCTAGTTGTCCAAATGACAGGGTACGCAGTGTACATAACAATACAAACAAGGTATTCACAAACAAAAAAACAAAAACACTTTACAAAAAAAAAGAAATATGATACTGGAGCTCTCGTGGAGGTAAGTGACCCCCCAATACTCGACGCGTTTCCAGTTCCCCGAATATGGGAACCTTCATCAGGAGCAGAGAGTGATTGGATTTCTACTATGAATATCGCTCGTAATGGAGCTGATAGTTCAGTGTGTGACGAAATTCCAAAGAGAGAGGGACATGTACCTCCCAGGAGCGGTAGCAAGCACAGGGTTTAATCCTAGATTAGTGGTCATGGGGTAAAGTATATTTAAACCCACAAATGTTGTCCCAATGAGCCCTCCTTTAAATGGGGGGGGGCCTGGTATGAAGGATCCTCACAAGAAAAAATTGGGTGAACCCAACCCGCCCGCAGAGGGCAGCACACAGAAACAGGGACGGTAGATACATGTCCCCATGTCTCCCCATTCGGGACATCTCTTCATTTAGAGGTCCATAGGATCCTAAACGGACTTTACATCCATACCCCTTCTGGATATTAATCCAGTTTTTTGAAACTTTGTGGTGAACCTCTTTTATGGGTTCACCCAATTTTTTCTTGTGAGGATCCATGAATGTTATTTGGGTACAGTGTCAGATGACCGTGCAATTCTCAGGTAAAGTAATGCAGTGCGGTATCGCAAAAAATTGCCTGGTCATGAAGGGGTGTAAACCTTCCAGAGGGCAAGTGGTTAAACTGGTGTGTTTTTTTTGTGTAAAAAAGGGTGTGCTAGAGTGGCCAATGTATTACAGCACACAGTTCAGAGAAAGAAGAATAACTCTAGAGGGATTACCAAATTAGTGGCTTCTGCGGGGGTGTGCTATAAAAACCTTGCGGTAGTAAACTCCAAAGTTAAAAGAAATATATATTTTCCCCTTGCAATGTTATAATGTGCTAGTATGCATTGCATACTAGCACATTATGTGAAACTTACCTTAAAACAAAGCCTCTATCTTTACTCAGTCTTCCTTCCAGGTTCACAGGCTTTGGCCACTTGAATGGCTGACTTGCTCCCTGTTTGCAGCACAGGGCTCTGAAGGAGCAGCAGGGGTATGCCGTTCCTTCAGAGAGCGTGCGCCGGTGATGTCACAAGCAGCTACACAAGTAAATATCGCCTAAATGAGTGCAAGTTTAGGAGCGATTTACACTATATACAAGTAAAACATAAATAAATCCACTTTACTACAAGTTTAAGAGAAGAAAAAAAGGCATTATTTACTGTAGCACAGCCAGGTACACCATATTTAGCAAGCACCCAGAGTCAGAGTACAGTCCCTGACTTTATTTTTGTTATTTATTAAGGGGTTAATAACTTGGACAGGGATGGGAGATTATGGGATGCCCACTTGACTCCAGCAAAACTTCAGGGACATCTTCCTATATACAGTCTATATACCTTTCCTTGCCTCCTGCACACATGTGTTTGCTCCAGCTGAATCACTGTAGGATAACCTGACAGACTTTCAGTCAGATTGTAGCAAAAGCCCTTTACAGGCAGGAACGCGTAGCCTCTTGTTGTGTAGCAAAATATATTGAAACTATGTAGCTTGTTACATCCTCTTTTGTGGGTACTGATCCCAGAACCACCTCTTCAGGCACTGCCAACCCACCTGGCTGCAGCTGCCCCTTTCACTAGCCCTCCAGGCTAACTCTCACACCAATCCTCCCGACTGACTCTTCATCAGCTCACCCAGCTGACTCTCAGGAGATCTCTCAGGGAAGGTTGAAGACTTAAGCACACTGCTGGCTTCAGGGAGACTGGCTACATGTGGCAGTATCCCCCCTTGTTAATCCCCAACAGTGCTGATCTACTCACTCTGTCCTCTCTTGCTCCTGTGCCTCCAGGAAAGCCACCTCCTGTGTGTTTTAGAAGGATCCTTCCAGCACCCAAGGCAGGACACCCCACCCAGACTGGGTCTCCTCAGCATTGTATCTCTATTTTTGACCCAACTGCCCCTGCTGGCATGGCCCATGGCTTTTTATAAGGTAAGCTCTTCCCCCCTGTGAGCCCACTACTGAGGACTGGCCGAGGCCTCATAAATATTCTCTTCCTAACCTCCACCCACTGATTCTAGAAGATTCTCCAACCTCCTAGACCACAGGGAGGCACCAGAGGGCTGTACAATTGCTTCTATGAATAAAAATTAACTATGAATGACTGAAAGGTCTGCTTCCTTCTTTCAAAAGTTTCATTAGCCACTACAATACAGGGCACTTTCGCCCCCTTCCTTCCCAGCCCAATTTTCAGTTTTCAGCGCTCTCGCACTTTCAATGACAATTGGGCGGTCATGCTACACTGTACCCAAATTAAATTTTTATCATTTTCTTTGCACAAATAGAGCTTTCTTTTGGTGGTATTTATTCACGACTCCGTTTTTTATTTTTTGCTATATAAGCGAAAAAAGAGCGGAAATTTGGAAAAAAACTATATTTTCTTCTTTCTATTTTAAAAGAAATAAAATCTAATTTTGTCATAAATTTAAGCCAAAATGCATTCTGCTACATGTTTTTGGTAAAAAAAATTCTGTTAAGTGTATAATTATTGGTTCGTGTGATCACGGACATATGTACGCAAATGATCATGTACAGATATGTGCAGGTGATCACGGACATATGTGTGCAGATAATCATTGGGACTGTGATTTTAGTGGGACATATGTGGGGGACATGTGTTTTTATTATTTGGGGACATGTGTTTTTATTATTTGGGGACATGTGTGTTTTGGGGACATGTGTGTTTACACTGTTTTACACTAGACTGGTGATCAGTGAGTTAAAAGCTGTAAAAAACAGCTCATACTCACTGATCACCAGCCGGCTGCAGCGATGCGCTCTCCTCAGCGACGACTTCTGTGTGAGGAGAGGAGAGCTGATTGCCTACCAACCGGCTGTTTGTTTACATCACATGACGGCTGTGATTGGACACGGCCATCATGTGATCAGGAGGGCCAATCACAGAGCCCTCCTGCCGATCTGAGATGTGCCGTGTCCGGGTGACACGAGCGCATCACGATCGCGCCGCTTCGCGGGATCCCGCTCCTTCTGAAGGATGTTCAGGAACGTCCAGTCAGAAGGAGAGAGCTCTCACCCGGCCGTATATATACATTGGCTGGGTGGGAAGTAGTTAAAGGATAACTCGACTTTTATGGGGAAAAAAATTGCAAAAAATAAAAAATATAGCGTATATACAATTGCAAATCAAGTCATATTGTAATTGAATGTTATTAAAAAATACCTTTCCTTTTTAATCTGTAATTTTCTGTAAAATGCAATGAAATATGGCTACCTGGAGGTCGTTATGTACACAGATGATGTACAGAACACCTCCTGAAAATGTAATTTTATGATTGAGTTATGGACTTACTGATTTTCCCAGAAGTCTGGACTAAGAGACAAGTCAGATTGGTATCCCCTGCAACAAAAATTTATTTTGGTGAAATACTCCCAAAAGGAAATCATGTCTAAAGGGATGCAGACCCTGACATTTTCCTCATTAGAGTCCTATAGTTGCAGCAGCTGAATAATAATTATAAATCACTCCCATACAAATTCACTTTGCACATGGAGACAAACAAACCACTATTTCTTCAGAATAACAAAAGGTAGGAATCTGCAACAAAGTTTGTTAAAATCCTTGTTAAGGCCCTCAAAAAATCCACTCGCGATTGGGGGGATGACGCTGACCAGAGCAGACGTGTGTTGAGCACGGCTCTCTCCCTCCCCAGTCAACCAGCTGCAGTCACTGACAAGATAATGGGAACAGCCATGTAGAGCGGGTGTTCCCTAATGAGCACTTACCAGACACAATTTTTGCGGATAGCCGGAGAGTCATACCAAGAGCACTCGCACCTGCTGTAGCCATAACGGACCGAGGGTATCAGCTAATCCGGCTGCAACTCCTGCTATTAAATGTGGAGAGTATTGGGGAACTAAAGCGGAGCCACCACAGACCTTAAGAAAGGCAAGGGGAGAAATACCGGTCTACCTTATCCTATAGCCTTCCACCCTATCGGCCATATACAACGCACTGGCCGGGCGGAGTAAGTCTAAGCTCCAGAGGAGAGAAACCGACGCTTGGGACGCTCACCTGCCAGGTATCCTATATCCTACAAGTAGGAAAAAAAGAGTCTACAAGCGGAGGTAAGAGGGACTTACCACATCGGACTGAAGGATATCGCCCCACGATTTCATCGCCCCATCGGAAGCAAAGACAGCGAAACTCGGCACATTGAGCCGGCGGAATCCCAGAGGAGAGGCGTCAGCATAGTGACGTACCCCGAAAAGACCGGGTACTGTCGGCGGCTACCGAAGCCGCGAACACCGCACGCACATTTGTTTCTCAAGTCTCCAAGAACAGCGCTAGACATCACAGCCACAGCGACATAAAAACAGCATAAGGTAAAAAAGAAAAGAAAACGTACCTGAATGAAGCAACAACACGCTGGAGGTAAGACCCTTTGTATATATAACATATAATCGGTACCGGTATAGACATTTCTGGATGATATCTATACAGATATAACCAAGGGCTCTGGCTGATATCCCAAGAGACTGTTGCTGTATATTTTATGGGACTATATATTGGAAAATCTGAAAGATATCACTCCAGGGATAAATCAGGATAAAATTAAGGATCTTAAAAAAAAAAAAAAAAAAAAAAAAATTGGATCTTTTCTCCGGCCATACTTCTTAACATCCCTAATACTCCATAGACTCCAACGCACCCTATATTACATCTGCAGGGGAGCACATCATCTCTCAGAACATAAAATAGGCACCTGGTACAGGCCCTATACAGGGTCTCATATTTTCTGCATTAAACATATGCAGGAATAAAACATATCCTGCTAGAACCCTTAAGAGCGCACATAAAGGGACAAATGCAACTCAAACAATTTCCATAGTTAACACATTTTTAGCCATCTAACAGTGGCCCGTGGCTTTATGGTATTTACCTGATAAACAGTAAGAGCAGAGAAAGGAATCATGAAGAAAAATATACCGAATCAAGAGAAATCATATCCCAATCTCTAAAATTATTCTCTCTCTTTCCTGGGGAATGCCCCCCAAAAGTACACATGCACAAAAAAATCAAAAGAGGGTCTGCTGGAGGGACACCTAAAAACCCACCAGGGATAGTGAAATCAAGTCCGAATCCCAAAACAGACATAATAGGGTTTTTTAAAAACCCAAATATACAAGTAACATCCGAAATTTCTGAGACATCTGAAATAGACTCTAGGACCCCCTGTGGAGACCCAGAAGCAGTAATCAATACCACTATGGAGAATGGGGAGCATTATAATATACCACACACAGAAGAAATTATTGATAGACAGAACTGGGATATACAATCTTATATAAAATCAATACCCACAAGAGAAGACATGGACAGATATGTGCATAGATTAGAGACCTCCTATAAAAATGAGATACAAACAATAAAAGCAGCAGTAATGGAGACACAAAAAAGGGTTGAAAACATAAACACGAAAATGGAAGATATGAATCAAAAAATTTATGACCTAGAGGAAAGAAATCGGGAGACCGACAGGTTTTTAGTTCAAATGTTTAACTCAAATGATGAAATGGAGAATAGAACCAGACGCAATAACATCAGAGTCAGAGGGCTTCCAGAGTCAATAACACCAGACAAATTGAAAGATACACTACAGGAAATATTTAATATATTATTAAAGCAACCAAATACAATGGGTATTGAAATTGATCGAGCACACAGAACACTGGGCCCAAAGGACAAGGATCTAACAAAGCCTAGAGACGTAATCTCCAGAATACATTTTTTCCGGGTAAAAGAGAACATCATGGGGGAGGCTAGGAAACAAAGGAACTTCGAGTATGAAGGAGCCCCACTCATTTTCCTACAAGACTTGTCCAAACACACCTTGATCAAAAGGAAAGCCCTAAAGCCATTACTGGACATATTAAAAGAAAGGAACATTTTGTATAAATGGGGTACTCCATTCCAAATAATAGTACATCAAAATGGGCAGAAGAATACTTTCCGGGACTTAAAAGACCTCCCAGACTTCCTGAAAAATCTTGATTTACCCCTGATAGACTTACCGGCTTGGCCGCAAACATACTCGGATATCTCGGAAGGACTCACTAGAAGAAGAAGATAGACGCAATATGGGGGGGGGCGGGTAGATGGGGGGGGGGGGCAGGAAGAAACTGAGAGACTTTTCCTCTTTCTTTTCTTTTTGGATGTAGTATTTTGGGTAAAAATGGTATTAAATATATGCACACTAGTGCAAAACTTTTTCAAATTTTTAATTTTTTTTTTTTTTTTTTTTTTTTTTTTTAATATTTTTTTTTTCACTGTCCAATATGGACAACAAAATAGGCACTAAACATATGAACACCAACGCAAATTATTATTTTTTTTTATTTCTAGTTCTTTTTTTTTTTTTTTTTTTTGGTATGTCACTTTTTTTTTTTTCACTGTCCAATACGGACAATAAAATAGGCACTAAATATATAAACACCAACGCAAATTTATTTATTTTTTCTAGTTCTTTTTTTTTTTTTTTTTTATGTCACATTTTTTTTTTTTTTTTTTTTCACTGTCCAATACGGACAATAAAATAGGCACTAAATATATAAACACCAACGCAAATTTTTGTTTTTTTTTATTTTTATTTATATTTTTTTTTTTTTCCTCTATCACTGTCTAAAACGGACAAATAAACTGGCACTAAAAATTTGAACACTAATGTAGACCCGGGGGGGGGGGGGGGGTGGGGAGAGGGAGGGAGAGAGGGAAAGGGGAGAGGGGGAACCCCCCTTTTTCTTTTTTTTTTTTCTCTCTCTCTCTCCCTCTCTCCTGGGAATAACGAATGTAAGATTGTAATGACCAAACTAATGGGGATATGGATAAATATGGAAATGTACTTGTGTGTATATGTATTGGATAAATGAAGATGCACCACGCAGGAGATATCTTCCTGTTTCTAGTAATAGGAATAGAGATAGGATGTTATTCCCTAGTGCTTTCCCCTTCCCCCGGGGGGGTGTGTTTTTTTTTTTTGAACGCACAATATTTTTCACAGCTCACTATCAACAATTAATAGTATATTTAACACTAACATAATTCCCCTTTTTTTTTTTTATTTTTTTTTTCTGTCCAAAAAGGACAATCACAATAATAGCACTAATATGTGAACACTGATGCACTGGTGTAAATTTTTCTGTTTTTTTTTTTTTTTTCTCTTTTTCTCTTTCCCTCTCACTGTCCAAAACGGGCAAATAAACAGGCACTAAATATTTGAACACTAATGTAGACCCGGGGGAGGTGGGGAGAGGGAGGGAGAGAGGGAGAGGGGGAACCCCCCTTTCTCTTTTTTTTTTTTTTTTCTTTCTTCTCTCTCTCTCTCTCCCTCTCTCCTGGGAATAACGAATGTAAGATTGTAAAGACCAAACTAATGGGGATATGGATAAATATGGAAATGTATTTGTGTGTATATGTATTGGATGAATGAAGACGCACCATGTAAGAGATATAGGAATAGGAATAGAAATAGGATGTTATGCCCTAGTGTTTTCCCCTTCCCCCGGGGGGGTGGCTGTTTTTTTTTTTTTTTTTTTTTTTGAATGCACAATATTTTTCACAGTTCACTATCAACAATTAATAGTATATTTAACACTAACGTAATTCTCCTTTTTTTTTTTTCTCTCCTTCTTTCTCTCTTTCTTTCCCCTTCCTCTCCCCCTTCTGACTCCCTGCCTTTTTCCCCCATTATGACCATATAGGATAAGGTTTTTTCTTCTCTTTTTTTTTTTTTTTTCTTTCTTTCCTTGGTTTCAATATAAACAATATACAAAATACAATTTGACTGGGGAGGGCACTGATCTGTTATGGGAAGTGTTCATGTACCCCAAATAGGGACCTTATATATTAAGGGTTGACTTAGATTAGTCGTAGATTAAGGATATAAATGTATGTAGAGTGAATGGAACGAGAGTGAAATTTGATTAAAGGACATCATTTAGATAGTTAATTCTCTTTTTTCTTTTTTCCTTTTTCTATTTTTTTTTTTCCCCTCCCCTACCTATCTGGGTGGAACTCCCAGTATGATAAAAATATGCTCATACAATATTAGAGGACTAAATGCTCCATCTAAAAGACTCCAGGTTCTGCAATCATGCCATAGACAAAATATTGGTATACTTATGCTCCAAGAGACACATTTCCGCTCAGATTACATACCCACTATACGGAATAGGCACTATCCAACATGGTACCATGACTCTTTTGCATACTCAAAGTCTCGAGGAGTTGCTATCGTAATACATAAATCTGTACCACATCAAGTTTTAGAAATTTATAGAAATAAGGATGGAAGAGGGCTCTTGCTGAAGGTTAATATCTGTGGCAAGAAATATACCTTCATTAACATATACTTACCTAACTACGACCAAATCGAATTTGGGACGCAACTCCTTACAGACTTAATGAGTAAAGCAGAAGGGATCACGG
Organism: Lithobates sylvaticus; assembly: GCA_028564925.1. Classification (NCBI taxonomy): domain Eukaryota; kingdom Metazoa; phylum Chordata; class Amphibia; order Anura; family Ranidae; genus Lithobates; species Lithobates sylvaticus. The sequence goes on along the minus strand of CM053031.1, from coordinate 188,990,408 downwards.
TAATCGGCGGAGATTTTAATTTTAACTTCGAACCCGAATTGGACACCTCAGCTCCCCCAAAAAAAGAAAAAAATACGGCAAGAAAAAGGTTCGCAGAAATGTTGAATAGATACCACCTGGTAGATACATGGAGAATGGCCTATCCGGAAGATAGGGACTATACGTTCCTATCAAAGGTCCATGGAACCTATCACCGACTAGACTACCTCCTGGTAAACCAACAAGGGCTGCCGGAATTCTCTTCCCCAGAGATCGGCAGTGCGATATGGTCAGATCACGCACCCATTTATATTACTCTGACTATAGATAAAGGAAAAAGAACTAGGAACTCTTGGAGACTCAATGATAATTTGTTATTTGATGAAACTTGCCTAACAGAGATCAGGGAAGCAATAACGAATTTCTCGGCAGACCATTTAGGAGACAACACTTCCCCACCTAACCAATGGGAAACACTAAAATGCATTATAAGAGGTCTATTTATCAAACATGGGTCTAGATTAAAAAAAATGAAAGGTAATAAAATAACCCAATTATCAAAAGAAATAGAAAGAATAAGTAAAGAACACAAGCAAAAGATGGGACAGGAGCTATTAAGAGAATTAACCACTAAAACAAACGAGCTGAAAAGATTACTAGACGAGGAAACCCTAATAAGCCGAGATAAAATTCGGTCTTTGAATTATGTCCAAGGGAATAAACCGGGGAAACTATTAGCGAGGAAGATACACCAGCAAATAAATTTAACCTCAATTGTAAAAATTAAAGATGAAACAGGTAACTATGCCCATAAACCAAAAGATATTGTTGATACCTTTCGTAACTTTTATACTAAACTATATAACATCCCCAATCCTCTGGCAGAAAGGAACCCTGAAGTTTATCAACAGCAGGTGCAGGAATATATAAATAATACTCCGATACAAACACTAACAATGTCTGAAAAAGAACAGCTCGAGGAGGAGATAACAGAAGAGGAAATCAAAAAGGTAGTGGATTCTCTAGTAATAGGGAAAAGTCCAGGCCCAGATGGCTTCACCCCGAGGTTTTATAAAATGCTAAGAGACCTATTAATTCCAATCTTGAAGCGTTTATTTAATGAAGTAACAATTAATCAACCCTTCGTTCCACAGGGAATGCAAGCTTACATCTCTCTAATACCCAAACCCGAAAAAGACCTTACTAGCTGTGGCAGTTACCGACCCATTTCATTGACAAATATTGACCTCAGGATATATTCAAAAGTCATAGCCAACAGACTAACCCCAATACTTCCAAGCTATATACACCTGGACCAAGCGGGCTTTGTAAAGGGGAGAGAAGCAAGAGATAATACCTCAAAAACAGTAACGCTCATTGATTATGCCCAGAGACACACCATCCCATCCTGTCTTTTGACCATAGACGCCGAAAAGGCGTTCGACAAGGTGGGATGGTGTTTTCTCGAAGAGACACTAAAACAATGTGGAATAGGACCGAAGTTATTAGAAAAAATAATGGTAATATACCAAAAACCTATCGCTAGAATCAGAGCAGCAGGAGAAATCTCTGAGCCTGTAACGATAACTAACGGAACTAGACAGGGTTGTCCTCTGTCTCCTCTACTATATGTGCTGGTTATGGAACATTTAGCAATAGCCATTCGGAAAAATAGAGATATACAAGGGCTAAGGGTAGGGGAGACAGAGTACAAACTGTCTGTTTACGCAGATGATCTTTTGGTATATATAACAAACCCGGTAATAACCCTTCCTAACTTAATACAGGAATTTGATAATTTTGCCAGAGTTTGTAATTTCAAAGTAAATTACAATAAATCTGAAATAATGGACATTACACTCCCGGAAAATAAAATAGAAATAATTAGGACCAACTTTCCTTTTAAATGGCAACCTTCAGCTGTAAAATACTTAGGAATTTATATCCCCAAAGATTTAGACAAATTATACGAACTTAATTACCTCCCAATCACAAATAAAATAATAAAGCTACTACAACAATATGCAAAAGGAAATCATTCTTGGATAGGGAGGATAAATATAATAAAAATGGATATTCTACCTAAGATCTTATACATATTTCAGGCTATACCCCTCTTTCCTATAAAGAAAATGCTAAATCAAATTCGCAAAGTTATAGGAAGTTTTATCTGGGCCGGGAAACCCGCCAGAATAAGTAGAGCAATACTGACCCGTTCTAAGGAGGAAGGAGGACTGGCACTTCCAGACATTTCGACATATTTAAAAGCGGCCCTAATAACCAGAATAATAGACTGGTTTCAAAATGTAGACTCCAAAGAATGGGTCAGATTGGAAGAAGAGATTTCAACCATTAACCTGAAATCCCTGCCATGGATTAGAAAGGAGAGACGGCCACCAGATATGCCATATTTTGCGGGCCAGGTATTGAAAGTATGGGATGGTTTAGTAAGACAAGGCAAAGGAACAACATATATAGGGCCAATGACCCCCATATTTGACAACCCTGAATTTCCGCAAGCAATGAAAGTAGAAACCTTCCTAAAATGGAATAAAAAACAAGATACCAGAATAAAAGATATAATAGAGCAGGGTAGGTTAATACCATTCGAACTTATGGGTATAGAATATAAAAACAATTGGATTCAGTACTGGCAATTATATAAGTATATTTCCTGTATAGCAAAAGAAGACGTAATAAACAGACCTTTATTAGCCCTTGAGGAAATACTAATAGAAGAACAGAAACCGATCCACAATCTGTCTAGGGTATATAAATATTTAATGAAAAATAACAAAGTAAAAGAGATGATATACATAAAAAGGTGGGAAGAAGAATTAGAAATAGACATTCCTGAAGAAAAATGGAAGGAAGCCTTTAAAATTATTCATAAATTATCTAAATCTAGTAGAGACCAGAAAAGGAACTATAAATTGCTGGGAGATGGTACCGGTGTCCAACGGATATGAATAAAATTAATCCTGAAAATATAGACACATGCTGGAGATGCCTTCAAGCTGTCGGAACAATGTCACACATATGGTTTCACTGTCCTAGAGTATATAGTTTTTGGGTACAGATATATAAAACATATGCTTTGATGACAGGAATAGAAATCCAACCCGATATCCTGATGTCAATAATGTCAATGAACATGGGATCTATAAAAAAAGTGAAGAAAGGAACTTTGAAATTTTTCTTAACGGCAGCACGAACTATTATAGCCAGGAAATGGAAAAATAGTAGGTGTCCTAATATAGATGAGTGGGAGATGGAGATGGACGAAATGTGTAAAATGGAGATAAGAATGGAAAAAGAAAACGCAAATAGAGAGGGAGCAAATAATGCCTGGCAGACCTGGTTAGGATTTAAAATATTGCACCCAGGATGGAAGAATCTAATAGGAGAGAGGTAGGGGAGTTCCTGAATTTTTTTTTTTTTTTTTTTTTTTTTTTTTCTCTTCTTTTTTTTTTTGAATGTGTGAATGGGTAGTAGTGAATAAATGATGGATGGGTGAGTAGAGGTAAGGTGTTAGTAATACCTATGGAGATATAAAGAATGCCAAATGGTTATACATATGAGGTATAATGTAATATATAAATGTATAAGAAAGAGATAGGCACCTTTTGTATAAATTTAATTGTATGTAAACTTGTAAATATGGAAAAATTTTGATAAATAAAGATATATAAAAAAAAAAAAAATCCTTGTTAAGTACATCACCCAGATGGGAATGTTTTCTCTCAACAAAAGTGGAGTTACTCTTTAATAGAAGCAAAAGTACATCCTCTATGAATGGAGAAGGGGGGTGAAAAGGCAGGCACAGCGGAACTATTGATAAGTGCCTGTTACAGCTCCCTCAGCTTTTTCTTTAACTAAACTTATCCAGCAGGTACGGTCTGCAAAAGATAAGAACTCTCAACAAACAGGAATGGCTGCTGCAGCAAGATTAGAGCAGTTTGCACATACACCGACGCAAATACCGTCGCAGTCCCCCCCCAAAGAAAGAGACCCAAGCCAAAGTACAACAAGGAAATGCAGGTGACCGTAAAAGCCAAGGGCAGAGTCAATCAGCTGCGGTAATTCCACGTGCTCAGGGGGCAAAGGCTCAGGCACAGGGGAATAAAAACCCTGCTCAACTTGATCAAAGTTTAAAAATCAATACAGAAACATTGGACATTGCGGTTGGGCCTGATAAGCCTTTGGAAAAAGAACCTACATTAACTCACTTAAAGAGTTATGTGAGCAGATGAGGGGAGTTAAAGAGGATTTAGTACTGGTAAGACAGGAGGTACAAAAGATATCGGAGAGAACCACAGATCTGGAAGGGAGGATCAGCCAGGTAGAAGACGATGTGTTACCCCTACTTAAAGATATGAAGAGCATGAAAGAGCAGATATTCAGGCAAGCCGCCAAGATGGAGGAAATTGAAAATAGGAGCCGAAGAGACAATATAAGGGTGGTGGGAATGCCCGAAAGGAGTGAAGGTCCCAACCCTATTGAGTTCCTAGAAGGCTGGTTGACAGAGGTATTCGGGAGGGAATCCTTTTCAGCAACGTTTAGCATAGAAAGAGCCCATAGGTTGCCGTTCCGCCCCCCGCCAGCAGGTGGATATCCGAGAACTTTGTTAATGAAATTTCTTAACTTCAAGGACAAAGTGACACTCCTACGGAAGGCCAGAGATAAGGGGAATATATTTTTTAATGGGGTTAAGATCTCTTTTTATTCTGACTTTTCCCAGGAACTTCAAAAACACAGAGCAGAATTTATTCAAGCTAAGCGCTCATTACAAAAATTTAAAATTCAGTATGCTCTTCTTTACCCGGCCAAATTGCGGGTAACTGCCTTAGGGGAAACCCACTTTTTTGAAAATCCGGCGGGGGTGGTGAAATGGTTGGAAGCGAATAAGGAAAAATTGTTGACTCTATGATATTCTGATGATAAATAGATTGAGAGGGGAGGGAGGGAGAGAGAGATGGGTATAGGTTTTTCTTTTTTGCCTGTTGTCTATCTCTCTCTCTCTCTCTTTTTTCTCTTTTACTGTATTACACGGAAGGGGGAGTGGAGGGGGTGCACAGAGGATGGGTGGGTGTGAATGAAAGGGAAGGAATGGGCGATTGGGAAGGAAGGTTTAATGGTATGGGTAAGGTCATTGTTAATCCCCTAGGGGATCACCTAGAAAGGCGGGGGTGGAGGGGGAGGGAGGAGGGGAGAAGGGGGGGGGAAATATTGGTATAGAGAAAGATGAAGTAGGTGTAAAGGGGCAGGTAAACAAGGGCACAATTAGTGATAAAAATATAAAAATTATAGAAGACACACAGAAGAGGAAAGGAAAAAGGGAGACACAAAGAATTTTGAAATGGGGACTCACAAGAATAAAGGGTGAACATATGTTAGTAGAGATAAAACACGTTTTTGAGAAATGTACTTATGTGATGAAAGTAGATGCAACTTAAAACACTAAAAATAGGGTCATGGAATGTAAGAGAGTTAGGCACAGTGGGTAAGAAGGCAGGGGTATTTTAAATGTTGAAGAATTATGGAGTTGATCTGGTTTGCCTGCAGGAAACACACCTAACAAAGGATACAGCTCAACAAGAACAAAGGAAAAAGAGTGTGTACCAACATCAGTTTCACTCGGTTCATAGCTCATATAGTAGAGGGGTTAGCATAATGGTGAAGAAAGGGGTGAAGTTTTCCTGCACGCAAGCCAGTATAGACGAATTGGGTCGTTATGTTTTCCTTTATTGTCTGATTGAAGATAGAGTGACGGTAGTAGCAAATGTGTATATCCCCCCTCCATTTAAAATGGATATTATGCTTAAATTGAATGAGTTCCTGCTTGATAAACAGGGAACCCCTACGATTATAATGGGAGATTTTAATCAGGTATTAGATTATAAGTTGGATAGATTTCCAGGTCAGAATTCATTGGATAACACTAAAGCCCCATACACACGGTCGGACAACCCGCGGACCAGGTCGGTCGGATCCTGTCCGTCGTACTTTGTCCGATGTTGGTGTTGCGTACACACGGTCGGACTACGTTGTCGGAATATCCGGTCTGCAAGAACGTCGTGACGTAAGTCGTCGTCCACGAGATTAGAAAAGGGAAGTTCAGCACCACGTCAGGCACCCGTTGGGCTCCTTCTGCTGATCCCGTGTTTATCTCGAGTTAGTCGAAGTTTGGTGACTTAAGATTCGCGCTTCTCAGTTTTCTGACTCAGATCGTTACTGCTCTTCAGTTTGTGCTTGTCGTGCGTATCTGTTTATTAGTGCGTGTAGTCAGTTCGCATTTGTTGGTCATTGCGGCCTATATCTTGATATAGGACGCTTTGATTTGCACTGCTTATTGTCTGCTCGTTTCTGGTATTCATTTCGTTCTTTCAGGCCTTGCTGTTTATCGGTGCTTTCTGTTTGTCCGTTCTGACCAGCCGACCTTTTGTGACCTTGTGAGCGATGTTTCCCGTGCGTACTCGTCGCCGAGTTCGTGCTGTACGCGGAATTGGTGTCGGGCTTTTAGCTTTGACCCAAGACCCGTCCATGAACAGAGTGACGAGGAGGATGTGGACCAAGAATTGGTTGCTTCAGCGTGACCAATTCTCGCACATGCCTTTGCTTCGTGAGATCCGGGAGAATAATCCTGATGATTTCAGGAACTTTCTCCGGATGACGGACCCCGATTTTCACCGTCTTTTGGCTTTGCTGACCCCCTTATCAGCCGGCAGGATACCTGCATGAGACAAGCCATTACTCCGGAGCAGAGGCTTGTTGCCACGTTGAGGTACTTGGCGACAGGGAGACAGGGAGAAGTCTTCAGGATTTGAAGTTCTCTTCAGGTATCTCTCCCCAGGCCCTGGGACTCATTATTCCAGAGACCTGTTCTGCCATCATCGAGGTCCTGCAGGAGGACTATATTAAGGTAACATTTATACTTTACTATTCCCTTCTATGTATGCTCTGTTTGCTAATGTCTTCTATTTTTGACCTCCTTCCCTAATTACCATGATTGCAATATGCTCTAATATGCTGTGCCCCTTTTCTCCTTCATGCATTTTTCCCTTCACTTACCTCCCCAGCATGCTCTTCTGCCCCAATAGACACCTATGGCCTAGTCACTTAAGCAATGTATTTTGTCTGCTGCATAGTATTTTTTTGCCCACAAACACCCCCTAAAATATTTGCTGTGTGGTTTACTTCATGTAGAGCCCCTTTTTTTTATTGTTTTTGGTGGGGGGGGGGAAAACTCATTAGGAACCCCCTCCCCCAACTGCTCTGTCAGATGATACCAATCCTCTATCTGCTGGCTTTCCCAAGGTCAATACACACTATATACCTACCTCTTTATAGTGGGCATCTTTAGGGATGAATTCTGCAAAGCATGTAGTGCAAGGGGCTGCCTCCATACTTGCCATTTCCTAATTTTTTGTGTTCTTTCTCTCCTATTAGCTTGCTTGGAAATTTCCTAATGTCACAATGTGCTTTCCTTTTTTATTGGGGGGGGGGGGTTTGAAATGTTAGTTTAGCTTTCCTTGGGGCTGCCAATAGTGTTAAGTACAGAGTGTCTGGCCAAACTAGCACACATTGTTGAGCTATTTGCCAATCAATGAAGTGCAGAGGGTTACCTGTCCAACAACCCCCCCCCCCCCCCAAAACCCTAGTTATTGCCAATGGCCCATCAGAAGTGTGGGGATTGATGGGGGTGAGTAATCTGTGAAGGGGACCCTCTACTTTTCTCTGCAAATACTTTCCAGCCTCCAATTTTATACAATGCTCTTGTTCCAAGATGTTGATTGTCTAATCTGCTTGCAATGTTTATGTGCAAAGTGACTAATTATTTTTTCTTGTTTCACTCCACAGTTCCCTTCCACGCCACAGGAATGGCAGACTGTGGCCTCCCACTTTGCCAGCCGTTGGGACTTTCCTAACTGCGGAGGGGCAATTGATGGGAAACACGTCCGCATCGTCCCACCGCCCAACTCGGGGTCCTACTATTATAATTATAAAGGGTTTAATAGTGTAGTGATGTTGGCGGTGGTGTCGGCAACATATGAATTTATGTATGTGGACGTGGGGATGAACGGCCGGATCTCGGATGGTGGTGCCATTGTGCACACGGAGTTCTACTGGCGTCTCCAAAGTGGCAGTCTGTGCTTGCCACCTCCAGAGGAGAATGCAGAAGGACTCCCCTTCGTCTTTGTCGCAGATGAAGCGTTTGCGTTGACTCCCCATCTGATGAGGCCGTTCCCGATGAGGACCCTCACCCCAGACCAGAGGGTCTTCAACTACAGGCTGTCCAGAGCCAGAAGAGTTGTGGAGAACACTTTTGGCATCCTGGCCAGCCGCTTCCGCCTGTTCTTGACGGCAATTAACTTGGCGGAATACAAACTGAACCACATAGTTCTTGCCTGTTGCATATTGCACAACTTCCTCAAAAGAAATAACAGGAACTATGTGGTGCCCGTTGGCCCAGATGTGGAGGGCCCTCCAAATGCGGACCTCACAGCCCTTCAAGTGGCACGTCCAGGCTTGCCCCCTCTAAATGCCCGAGCAATATATGGAGTACTTTGTGGGTAGGGGGGCCATTGCTCTGCCTGACGATGTGTGAGAGGCATTTTTTAATAAATCTGATATTTCAACCAACCTATGATTTCTTGTCATTTCACTATTCTTTTTAGCTTATTTTACCTTGAAATTTTTTCCCTTTGCCTTCGACAGTGGGAATGCACTTTCTGGGCAAAAGGAGGTAACAGTCTCTTCTTCCCAAAAAGATTCTTCTCATGTTGTGTGTTTGATACCTAATCTTTGGTCTAGAGAAGGTTTGTACTGCATAACTGACACCCAAAATACTCCTTTTCATCACCAGGTCAGACATGTGTGTATTCTCAAAAATGCCGTGCTCCGTGTTTTCGTACAAAGCACTGTGGGTGTCATTTACATTAGTCAAATCCACTATGCTCTACAAGTGCAGTGAAAAAGTGCCCTGGAAAAGAAACTTGCAGTGCAAAGTGGACTTGCCTTTAGTAAATAACACCCATTGCCCCCCATATCCTTTACATTTGACATACATAATGCATTGTGTTTTTTAAATAAGGAAGCCACACATTTAGAAAAATAAAAAAGTTTACTTGGAAAACATTCACAAGTGCGTTTACAATCTTCACGCCCAAACTGACAACATCTTGGTTATTTACAACATTGTTTACAAACATTCCGCAATTGGTAAAACCAGGCATGGAGCAAAACAGAACCTATGAACTCGGAAAGTTCAACTTTGTAAAGTGAAGACAAGATCAGACATGACTATATGTTCAAAGTGTGTTTGATCTTGCCTTCATCACATGGGGGGGTCACCCCTGGAAAGTGGAAATTTAGAACATGCACACAATTTGGGTCTGAAAATGGTCATTAGATGGTAAAACACATGCCTAGAAGCTTCAAAAGTGCCATTTTCCTTCATGGGGATGAATGGACGTTTTTTGGGGGTGCAACCCCTTCACCACAACCACTTTCGTAGTTCGTAAAGTGGTTGCACCCCCAAAAAAAACGTTGGCATTCATCCACCATGATGGGAGCTAGCACATGTGGACACAATGTGTGCATGTTCCAAATTTCACACAGTTCTTAAGTTGCAAATGTGTTCAGAAGCTGGCACAAATGTGTGTTAATTACTTGGTGCGTTTTCATATTTTTCCTAAAACATCAATGATGTTCTTCAATTTTTGTTGAACATCATTGATGTTTTGCTTTATGTAATCCAGATCTCTATTGCAGACCATTATCTCCCCGATGAGTACGTGGGCACTCTCTGTGGTAAAGTGCGATTTTTCTTCCACAACATCCACGTCACCTAAAAACCACAAACAAACAAAAATCGGGTGTTGGAAATGAGGCAGCCATACATTGATTAGCTTACCAGTAGCTGTGTTCTCCCACACTCACCTGTTGTGGTGACAAGTTCTCCAAGTTCGATGATCTCTCCTTCCTCCTCCTCCTCCTCCTCTGCTTCTGCTCTTTCACCTTTTTTGGGAGGTGTTGGTTTTGGGGTTTCCTCAGACGGCCCAAGTTTTCGCTCCCCTATGAGAATGTACAAAAGGAAGATTTAGCAACACAATCTATTGAGGGCAGAAATAGGAAATGACAAACATTGCTTGAAAGTGACGGACACTATTTTTGTTTGGCCAGTTACAAATGTCAACTACATGAATGTAGTCACTTTGTAAAGGTGCTAAACTTACTAGCTTTTTGGTAGAAGTTTGTGTGATGGAGACCCCCCTCTAGTATCCACTGGAGCACATGTGTGGAAAAGCCTAATAAAAAGGGGGTTTGGGTGTCCCAGCACTAGTGCTCTAGAGTCCAGATGGGTAAACAGCTACTGGGTGACCTCTCCTTTACATTGAATAAATTGGCTTTACATTCTTGATGACATTTCTAGTGAGAACAAACTTCCTTTCCCCAAAAAAAAAAAACACCAAACATCGTATTATAAGTGGCCGAACGATCGAGGTTGCGTACGATCGAATGGACACACACACACGACCATGACAGTGGCCATTTTGGAATGTACAACTTTGTAAAAATAAAACCACATGGAGCAGTATGCAAGCAAGAAATCAAACACAAAACACAACTACTTACTTTTTTGAAGAATTCGCTTGATCTTTCTGTACTGATCGGCCTCCCTCAGTTTCAGGTCTGACCAGCGTTTCCTCAGTTGCTCCTTGGATCGTTGTACCCCAAAATTAGTGTACAGCCTCCTCACAACTTTAGACATGATCTTGGCCTTGCGGACATTGGGGTTGAGGTAAGGCCCATACTTCCCATCATAGTCGCTCCTCTTTAATATGTCCACCATCTCCAACATTTCTCCAAATGACATATTGGAGGCCTTGAATTTCAGGCTCCGGGATCGGGACGTTTCTGCCTCCGGACTTTCCTCGTCCTCCTCCTCGTTGGTGGGATATTTGTGGCGCACCTGCTGTGTCCCCGCCATGTGCTCTCCCCACTGCGCCGTAAAGAGAATGGGTGGGGAATAGACGAGAAAGATCGTCAGGGGCGGGCAGAGTTTGACGCATGCGCACTGTATATAAAACGTCACACGCCTGTGTCGTAGCCACGATCTGGGAGACGAGGGGAGAGAAAGCTCACGCACGAGACGACCGCTAGAAACAAAGGTACAATTTGACGTTGGTACATAACTAGCCTAGACTGATTAGAACTTGAGGCTTCTTTATGGAGAAGATTAGGAGAGTTTAGGCTGACATTATTTATATTGTTTTGTGTGGTGTTGTGTCTTGCAGAGGTGATGGAGGCCTTCTACGACGTGAGTTTTCTCCCCCTCTTCATTGATAAATACAGGGAATTTCCCCTACTATGGCTACCAAAGCACCGCGACTACAGCAACAGACCAAAGAGGTACGCAGCCATGCTGAAACTTGTGGCATTTGTAAAGCCAACCCTGCCCATGGCAACCGTGGCAAACTTAAAAGTGAAGATTAACAACATGAAGAGTACCTATTTCCGGGAGCGCAATAAGGTCCGGAAGTCCCTAGCATCTGGAGCTGCAGCAGCTGATGTCTATGTCCCCACGCTCTGGTACTATGAGAGGCTCCACTTTCTCAAAGACCAGGCTACTGTCAGGAAGTCACTCTCGACTCTTCCTTGCACGCGTCCTTCCACGCACGCCACCCCTGATGAGGCTTCCGAGGACCAACCTGGGCCTTCCAGTATGGAATATGTGCAGGAGCCCAGCTTGTTCCAGGTATAGTAGTTTTGTAACCATTTTGGGGAATAATGAATGATGTTCAGTTAATTCAGGATCCCCAATTGCTTAGTTCCTAACGTGATTGACATATCAACAGACAGTGGTGTTGGAGACATTTTTGGGAAGACTCTAAACTGCAGGGCTGAGAATTGTATGGTTTTCTATTTGTAAACATTTTGCAACAGTCACTAGATGAGAATTGTGTGTGTTTGATGAACAAATAACTGAAACTATGTCCCTTTTTCATACACAGGAAGACCTCAGCCAGGAGGTGGCTGTGGAAGGTGGCAGTCAGGAGGAGGCAGGGGTTAGTGGCAGCCAACAGGGGGGTAGGCGTAGGAGCCTGACTGTCTCCCAAGTCCCTCCCCTCCGCCTTCCCTACAGAAGGGCGAAAAGCATGGGGGAGGTGGGAGAGTCAGCGCTCCAGCTGATCAAAGATGCTTCAGCCTCCCTATATGCCACACCCACCTACGAGGAGGCCTTTGCCTCCTTGGTTGGCAGTAAAATGACGGGTATGGAGGCGGGGCAACGCAGCATGTGTGAGGATGTCATCCTCAAAATCCTAAATGAGGGGATGGCTGGGGAGATGACCCCACTCACACATGTTTGCGAGAGTGACCTTGCTCCGCCTCCTCCTCCTCCTTCTGCCACCCCACCAGCACCAGCACCACGGCGTGGAAGGAAGCGTACAAGGAAGACAAGAGAGTGATGACCTTGATTCAGTCTGGTCTGAGAGAAGATGGAGCCTCTCGTAGGACCAGAGCCTGGGGACCTAGATGGCATCTGCTGCAGTTCCGGATGTTTTGGACTTCAGGACCAGATTGCGCTCCCTTATTATTTAGATAGGTACTCCTCAGGCCCACAATTTTCTAAGCGTGAAAAATGATGGTTGCCGTGGGTGTCCAAGGCTTTGCAAATTCCCCAAGTTTCACCATGGCTGCGTTCCTCTTTGGTTTGTTGCTGAGACCTAAATAAATTTTTTTTGGATTGGAAATAATCATTGATTATTGTGTTTTACTTTTCTACAATGACAGTTTTTCTTTGAGTAGGCAGGTACATTTCACTAATCCTAAAGTAGAATTAACAAGGGGCACCAACAACCAACAAACTCCTAGTAAATTTAAGCAAGAAATACAAATGTTAATAATGTGGTTTTGCTAAGTTGAGACACACAACCCCCCTCCAAAAAAAATAAATAAAATCCTTCAAATATGTATTCCCAAACAAAAGAAAACAAAAGACAAATCATGCTAAAAAGATAACAAAGATTCTTTTACGATCTGAGTAAAAATAAACATGTAGTGTATAAATGCTGAAAAGTAATAAAGAACTAAGTTTGTGAGAAGTGCGGGTGAATAGGAGCAGCTAAAACATGTCATTCTTGTTGCATTGTAAAGAAAAAGAGAATGCGCTGCATTAAAGACATTTTAACATTGCAGCGTGACGAATGTGCTGTGTCGATTAGGAAAGGTAGTTTTACCTGACCGAGCGCTTCCGTCACAGAATTTCTTCTGAGCATGCGTAGCACTTTGTCCGTCGGACAACCGTACACACGATCGGATTTGGTGTGATCGGACCGTGTTGTCGGCAAATCTTTCCAGCAGGAGATAAGACTTTGTCCGGCGGACAATCCGACGTACACTGTCCGATGGTGCATACACACGGTCTGATTTTTCAACAACATTGTCCGATCGGACAGAATCCATGAAAAAGTCAGACCGTGTGTATGGGGCTTAAGAAGGGACGGTTGAGCCAGTTCATGGAGGAGGTGGGATTATTGGACCTCTGGAGGGAGTGGAATCCTGGCGTCCAGCAATTTTCTTGCTGGTCGGCCACGCATTCCACACTCTCCAGAATTGATATGGTATTGGGAAACGACAGGGCACTGCAGATAATGGAAGAAGTAAAGTATTGGTCAAGAGGGATCTCGGATCACTCTCCCCTTGTTCTTACATTAAGAATAGGGACGGAGGAAACACAGAGGGGGTGGAAAATCAATCCGTGCTGGTTCGAGATAATTAGCAAAACTGACACTATTCCCCCAACATTGATAGAATTTATTGAAATTAATGCAGGTACAGCAGAGTCAGGGACCCTATGGGATACTCTAAAGGCTTTCCTGAGGGGGCTATTAATCCAGCAGGTAGCCAAGTATAATAAGGAGGAAACAGCACAGGAAGAAAGAATTAGGAGGGAAGTGGTAGTGGCCGAGGATAATTATATACTAGCCCCAACAATGAATAGGAAAGAAAAGTGGTTAAATAAACAACAGGAGTATAAGCTGAGGGTAATGAAGAGAGTGGAGACGAAACAACTGTTACATCGGCAGGCGGCCTTTATGGAGGGGGAAATGGTGGGCAAAATGCTGGCTCAAGTAGTAAGGTCTAATCTGTCCCCCAGTAATGTACTAGCCATTCGGGCTAGAGGTGGGGAAATAACCTCGGACTCCAAGAAAATAGTGGAAGGATTTGAGGAATTTTATAAAAACGTATACACCGCGCAAGTAAAGGGTGGAGGGAGAGCAATAATGGAGGGGTTTCTGGGAAATCTGGATTTGCCAAAAATAACACAAGAAGAGCGAGATAGATTGGATGTCCCAATAACACTCTCAGAATTACAGCAAGCGGTGACCGACATGGCAAACCAAAAGTTCCCAGGCCCAGATGGCTTGCCAACAGAAACGTATAAGTATTATGGGGATATAATGATTCCAGAATTACTAAAAACATTAGAGGGGGCAATGGAAGTGGGATATCTTCCCAACTCAATGAGAGAAGCAACCATCATAGTACTCCATAAGGAAGATAAGGATCCTTTGGATGTTGCCTCATATAGGCCAATTTCACTTTTGTGTGCTGATGCTAAAATTTTTGCAAAAGTTATTGCAGCCAGAATAAATAAGTATATTTCGAAATTGGTCCACCCTGATCAGTCGGGGTTCATATCAAATAGATCAACCAGTACAAATATTAGAAGAGCTTTCTTAAACCTACAAACGCCAACAGAAAATGAAGGGTCGAGAGCAATATTGTCATTGGATGTGACTAAAGCCTTTGACTCTATAGATTGGCAGTATATTTGGCGGATTTTGGAGGAATTTGGGTTTGGGCCTGTACTGATTGGGTGGATCAAAATGCTTTATGATAGACCGATGGCCAGATTGAAAATAAATAACAGATTCTCAGAACAAATAAAATTAGAAAGGGGGACTAGACAGGGGTGTCCATTGTCCCCTTTGCTTTTTGCATTAGCAATGGAGCCCCTGGCGGAGTATATTAGAAAGAGCTCGGAAATTACGGGCTTCTGTAGGAGCTCAGGAGAGAAGCGTATAGCATTATATGCCGATGACATACTGCTCTTCCTGGGGGATATGGACCATTCTTTGGAGAAAGCAATGAAAGTTGTGGAGAGGTTTGGTAGCTTTACCGGCCTAGAAATGAACTGGGCGAAGTCCGAGCTCTTTCAGATAGCTACGAGGAGGGAAGGGTTAATTTGGGATAGACCCAAATTGGCAGTTGCAGACTCCTTAAAATATTTAGGGATTAGGATAACAAGGGATCCCAAGCAATATGTGTATAGTAATTTAGTACCACTATTGGGTAAGTTTAGGGAAAAAATCGAGATCTGGAAATCTCTTCCATTGTCAAGAGCTGGCAGGTGTTCTTTAATAAAAATGATCTGGTTGCCTCAGCTGTTGTATGTACTTCATAACGCTCCCACATGGATTCCAAGAAAATGGTTCAATAAGGTAGAGAGCCTTTTCAGGGAATTGGTGTGGAAGGGGGAACAGGCCAGGATACGATTGCGCACATTGCAGCTCCCGGTGGGGGAAGGGGGACTTGCTTTACCCAACCCCGAGAAGTATTATTTAGCTTCTCAATTACAACAACTAGCGGGATGTTGTGCTCAAGAAGGGGGGTCTCCTAACGGTAAAATCCTTCTGACTGGAGCTTTGCATGAGACCATAATAGAGACCTTAGAGGCTGGCTCTTTTAGATTTAAATATCCAACAATAAAAATGATCAGCAAAATATGGAAATCTGTTAAAAAAACGATGAAATATAGAGAGATTGAGAGCGGAGACGGCGTGGAAGTGAGAGCCCACGCCGCCTCGATAGAGGAAGACCCCACCGGCTCTACCCTGCTCCCCGCTGGCAGTCATCCCAGCTCCGGCTTCGCCCCTCGAGTCCCGCTCTCCGGGATAGCAGTACAGACACGGCGCGCCGCTGCAGCGTTTACGGGCTCGGCTTAGAGCACCGCGGCTGCGGCTTGAGAAGCTGGAGAAGCTGGAGCCCGCCACGATACTGAGGTCTCTGTACCTCCTTCCATCCTTTGGCCCGGCGACCTGAAAACGGTTCCCTGCTACCACACCACCACATCATATGCAAGTTTTTTTTTTTTTTCTCTTCACTATTAGCATCTTCACGGCCCCATCTCCTCTCCAACTTTGTACAAGAAGGGAGGAATCAACAGCCCACGGCTAGGAGGGTGGTGGCAGACCCCTCCTCAGGTATGGACGTTTTTTCTGTCTCTTTTTAAACCTGTTCCTCCTACTGAGGATGTGATAGAAAGATAACCACTACAGGACAGAAACTTTGTGAAAGTCTTACAACCAAATATGAGAACTGTATAAATTGCTCTCTACTTACTCAAGAAGTTTTGAACTTAAAAAATATATGGATAGGGCGTGGCCGAAAGCGGAGGAAGAAAGACGTACCATTGTGGAGCTCCGCCAAGACCCTTCTCAATCTCCTGCCATCCAGGACCGGCGATCCGCCAAAACATCTCCCGGACGCCCATCCGTAACCCTGGGCACACTAGAGACAACCCGGTGCTGATATTGGGCGTCCCGGACGAACACAAGGGCAGCTCCCTGGCTCGCGGCCGGCCTCAGCAACAGACGCGCCGCCGCCATCTTGCGGCCTATCAGGCCAAAACATCCACCGCGCTCCGCATCCGAGACCGGCGCTCCACCGATAGCCCCCCGGTCATCCATCCGTGTTCCTGGGCACACTTGGGACGATCCGGCGTTGACATCGGGCGTCCCAGACGAACACAAGGGCAGCTCCCCGGCCCGCGATCGGCCTCAGCAATAGTTGCGCCGCCGCCATCTTGCGGCCTATCAGGCCTATACATCCATCCTATACATCCACCGCGCTCCTGTCAGGGCTCTAGCCGCCCTGGGCACCCTAGCCGGAGGGTGCGCGGGCACCTGGGCAGCCCTGGTCCCTCTGAACGCCGGCGCGCGCGTCGGCGCGCGCCGCGGGCGCGTGCACGCGCCCGCGGGACTCGTGCGCGCGCTCCCGTGCGCAAATAGCGGGCGCGCGCGCCCCCCGTGCGCGTGCACGTGCGCGATCGGCGCCGCTTTGGCGCCAGTGGCCTTATTTAAAGGGGACAGCTGCCTGCATGCGGCGCTGTCCGTCTCAGCTCCCACCTGTGACCCCAACCTGAACCTGTCTGAAGCTCCCTACCTGTGACCCGGCTTGTTTGACTCCGCTACTCTCTCCGTTCCTTGACCCCGGCTTGTTTGACCCTGCTCTGGACTGTGTTACTGTTGCTGAACCCCCGGCTTGCCTCCTGACCATCCTCCTGCCTGCCGTCCATACCTGTCTGCCTTACCTGTTGTGACCCGGCTTGCCTGACCATCCCTGCTCCAGTGTCCCTGCACAGGTCTTCGCTGCTGCCGTCATCTGCTGATCTCCTGCCGTTGCTGTCAGCTACTTCAGCCGTCTGCTGCTGCTCCTGTTGTCGGTTTACCTCCTGCCTCCTGGTTTCCTGCCGAACCTTCATCTGCAGACCTACCCTCTGAGCAAGCCCTGCATCTACCCTGCATCAGCCTGCTGCATCCACACGGACACTCCTACCCGCTGAGTTCACGGCTACGCTGTCCCCAATCCAGCAGGCCCTGAACCAGAGTTGTAAGAGAGGTCTCCAACCATCAAGTCAAGCTCAGCACTACCAGGTACCTAACAGTACGGACAGCCAATATGACTGAGCCTGCGGATGGAGCCTCAACCATGCGGGAAATGTGCTCCCACCTGGCAGCCCTCACACAAGCCGTGAAATCCCTGCAGGAGGGATACACCAAGCTGGAAGGCCAAGTTCAACAACTTGCCAGCCCCATGGCTGCTGCACCTCCACCACCAGTGCAACCTGCCTCCCAACCAACAGTGGTGATGCTTCCCCCTGAACCTAGAGTACCTATCCCAGAAAGGTTCTCGGGCGACCGGTCCAAGTTTCAAGCTTTCCGAGATGCCTGCCAGCTTTACTTTGCCCTGCAACCCCGGACCTTCTCCCTGGAAGTCACCAAGGTGGGATTCGTGGTGTCCCTTCTACAAGGAGAACCCCAGTCCTGGGCCCACCGTCTTCTGGGAACCAACAGTGTCATGACCCAGTCCTTAGCCGCCTTCTTCCAGGCAATGGCACAGTTGTATGACGACCCTCAACGCACGGCTACAGCTGAATCTGCCCTATCCGCGCTCCAGCAAGGCCGCAGGACGGCTGAGGACTATATCACGGACTTTAGGCGCTGGAGCGCGGATACTCAATGGAACAATGCAGCCCTCAGACACCAGTTCCGCATGGGCCTCTCAGAGGGGTTGAAAGACGAACTGGCCCGTGTAGGAGTTCCTGAGGATCTTGAGGACCTTGTCACTCTGACAATCCAATTGGACCGTCGCCTACGGGAGCGCCGAGCTGAACGCTCTGCTTTGCCCAGTCGCCCAGCTTGGATGGTCGCTAGGGCTCCTGTTCCTGCCACTCGCTACCTACCTGCTCCCTCTACACCTCCCGTGGGACCTGCTTCAGATGGTTCCGAACCGATGCAGATTGGTCTTCTACGTGCCCCCTTGACGCCCGAGGAACGGGCCCGACGTCGCCAGTTGAATCTGTGTCTGTACTGTGGGGGCTCGGGACATTTCGTGAATGGTTGCCCTGTCAAGACGCGTAAGTGCTTATCATCCGTATCTCCTCTCTCTGCACCCTGCCCAGCCAGTACTATTCACCTTACCCTTCCTCTGTCGTTGCAGTGCCAGGGAAGGACAATCCTCACCAGCGCCATCATTGACTCCGGGGCGTGTAGCTGTTTCGTGGATGCCACCTTCGCCAACACTCACGCCCTGCCGCTCCAGAAGAAGACCCAAGGACTTACTGTGTTTCTGGCGGATGGGTCCCGCATTAAGTCTGGCCAGGTGACTCAAGAGACTTTGCCCTTAACCGCTACAATTTTCCCTCAACATCAGGAGCTCCTGACCATGGACGTGATCTCCTCTCCCCTGTTCCCGGTCATCCTGGGTATGCCATGGCTCCAGGCCCATAACCCGCTGATCCATTGGTCCACCGGGGAGGTAGAATTTCAATCTCGGTACTGCCAGGAACACTGCCTACCTGCAACCCTCGGACCATCCTCTACCTTGCTTTGCCTAGACGCGGATCAAGACCTACGCCAATCTGTACCCCAACCTTATCATGACTTTCTGGACGTTTTCAGCAAGCGGGGGGCAGACTCCCTTCCGCCCCACCGTCCCTATGATTGCCCCATCGAGCTCCTCCCTGGGGCTGAAATTCCCTTCGGTCGCATTTTTCCTCTCTCCGAGAAAGAACAAGAGGCCCTGAAGACCTACATTGCCGAAAACTTAAAGAAGGGGTTCATCCGCCATTCCACCTCTCCTGCTGGCGCAGGCATCTTCTTCGTCACCAAGAAGGATCAGTCCTTGAGGCCCTGTGTGGACTACCGGGAGCTCAATAAAATAACGGTCAAGAATCGGTACCCCCTGCCCTTAATCCCTGAGCTCTTTCAGAAGCTAAGATCGGCAACGGTTTTCACCAAATTGGACCTCAGGGGTGCATACAATTTGGTCCGCATTCGGGCCGAGGACGAGTGGAAGACGGCTTTCCGGACTCGTTTCGGCCACTATGAGTACTTGGTCATGCCCTTCGGGCTCTGTAATGCCCCGGCCACGTTCCAGCATTTCATCAATGATGTACTCAGAGACTATTTGGACATTTTCGTGATCGTCTATCTGGACGACATCTTGATTTTCTCCCAAACCCTTGAACAACATCGTGGGCATGTGGGCAAGGTACTCCTTCGACTCCGACGGCACGGCCTGTATGCAAAGGCCGAGAAGTGCGAATTTGAGCAGCAGGAAATCCAGTTTTTGGGACTTGAAATCTCCCCGGCAGGCATTAGAATGGACCCTCAGAAGGTGTCCGCCGTTCTTGACTGGCCAGCACCTGTAGATAAAAAAGGAATCCAACGGTTCGTAGGATTTGCAAACTTCTACAGGAAGTTTATTAAGGGGTTCTCTGCTATCATCACCCCCATCACCCAGCTGACCAAGCAGGGCACACGCTTCCACTGGGGCCCGGAAGCTCAAGGGGCCTTTGATCAGCTTAAGAGACTGTTTACCTCCGCCCCTATCCTCAGTCACCCCGACCCTGCCCTCCCTTACATCTTGGAGGTCGATGCATCTGAAGTGGCAGTTGGGGCGGTCGTGTCACAACGACAGGGCAATAAAGACGCCATGCACCCAGTGGGATTTTTCTCTCGGAAACTTTCTCCAGCCGAGAGGAATTATGATGTCGGGGACCGGGAGCTCTTGGCTATCAAATCGGCACTAGAAGAATGGAGGTACCTCTTGGAGGGAGCTAATCATCCAGTACTCATCTACACTGACCACAAGAACCTTGAGTACTTACGAACTGCCAAGCGACTCAAACCCCGACAAGCCCGCTGGGCTCTGTTTTTCTCAAGGTTCTGCTTTCATATTACGTATCGTCCCGGTTCCAAGAATGTGAAGCCTGACGCCCTTTCCCGGATGTTTGACAGTCCCAAGGACTCCACCACCCCAGACACCATCCTATCTTCCGGAAACTTTCTACTTTTACAGCCAGATCTGCTATCTCAAATCCGGGAGGCATCCGCCAGTTCCCAGGGACCCCATGGGGTCACCCTAACTTCCAGCGATGGACTCCTCTGGAGGGGAAGTCAAGTCTTCGTCCCCGAATCTGTAAGGGTGAAGGTCCTGACCCTTCTACACGACCATCCACTGGCAGGACACTTCGGGAGCCGTAAAACTGTGGAGTTGGTGCAACGCACCTTTTGGTGGCCCAAACTAAAGGAATTCTGCAAGTCTTATGTTGACTCCTGCCCTGTTTGTAACCGCAGCAAGACGTCTAGGAACCGAGCTTGGGGACTTTTGAAGCCTCTTCCTGCACCTGATCGACCTTGGCGAATGTTGTCCATGGACTTTATAGTCGAGCTTCCGTGCTCAGAGGGGTGCTCTGCTATTTTTGTAGTAGTGGACCGGCTGTCCAAAATGGCCCACTTTTTGCCTTTAAGGGGAACACCATCTGCCACAGAGACTGCCCATCTTTTTATTAAGGAGATAGTCAGGTTACATGGGGTTCCGGCCAATATAGTATCAGATAGGGGGGTCCAGTTCACGTCCCGTTTTTGGAGGGCCCTTTGTGAGATCCTTAAGATTGAGCTGGCCCTTTCTTCTGCATACCACCCCCAAACTAATGGGCAGACGGAACGCACCAACCAGACTTTAGAGCAATACATAAGGTGCTTCACGTCCTTTGTACAGGACGATTGGGTGTCCCTATTACCCCTAGCTGAATTCTCTTATAATAATGCCAGTCATTCAGCCACAGGTCAATCCCCATTTTTTGCCAACTACGGTTTTCACTTGTCTTTTCTCCCTGACTTTCTCCCAGAATCTTCAGTCCCGGCAGTCCAGGATACAGCTTCGTTCCTCAGCCGCAACAACAGGATTCTTCAGGAGGCAATCACCAAGGCACAGGAGGACAGCAAAAGATTCTTCGATCGGAAGAGGAGGGGTGAGCTGAACTTGCAGGTGGGCGACCAGGTATGGCTAGCTACAACTAACCTTAGACTTGCTTGTCCCTCTAAGAAGCTTGCTCCCAAGTTCTTAGGACCTTTCCCTGTGAAGAGGAGGATCAATGAAGTTTCCTATGAGCTGTCCCTGCCCGACTCTATGAGAGTCCACCCAGTCTTCCACGTTTCTCTCCTGAAACCCGCTGTGCCCGATCCCTTCCCTGATAGGGGTACAAACCCACCCGGACCTGTCCTGGTCCAAGGTAATGAGGAGTACGAGGTAGAGGCCATCCTTGATTGCAGGAGACGTAGGGGGGAGAGGCAGTTCCTGATCAAGTGGAAGGGGTATGGGGCCGAGAGTAATTCATGGGAGCCAGAATGCAACCTTCATGCCAAGAGACTAATCCGCACCTTTCTTTCTTCCCATCCAGAAAGACAACGCCTAATGGGCACCCGGAGGTTGCCCCTTGTGAGGGGGCAATGTCAGGGCTCTAGCCGCCCTGGGCACCCTAGCCGGAGGGTGCGCGGGCACCTGGGCAGCCCTGGTCCCTCTGAACGCCGGCGCGCGCGTCGGCGCGCGCCGCGGGCGCGTGCACGCGCCCGCGGGACTCGTGCGCGCGCTCCCGTGCGCAAATAGCGGGCGCGCGCGCCCCCCGTGCGCGTGCACGTGCGCGATCGGCGCCGCTTTGGCGCCAGTGGCCTTATTTAAAGGGGACAGCTGCCTGCATGCGGCGCTGTCCGTCTCAGCTCCCACCTGTGACCCCAACCTGAACCTGTCTGAAGCTCCCTACCTGTGACCCGGCTTGTTTGACTCCGCTACTCTCTCCGTTCCTTGACCCCGGCTTGTTTGACCCTGCTCTGGACTGTGTTACTGTTGCTGAACCCCCGGCTTGCCTCCTGACCATCCTCCTGCCTGCCGTCCATACCTGTCTGCCTTACCTGTTGTGACCCGGCTTGCCTGACCATCCCTGCTCCAGTGTCCCTGCACAGGTCTTCGCTGCTGCCGTCATCTGCTGATCTCCTGCCGTTGCTGTCAGCTACTTCAGCCGTCTGCTGCTGCTCCTGTTGTCGGTTTACCTCCTGCCTCCTGGTTTCCTGCCGAACCTTCATCTGCAGACCTACCCTCTGAGCAAGCCCTGCATCTACCCTGCATCAGCCTGCTGCATCCACACGGACACTCCTACCCGCTGAGTTCACGGCTACGCTGTCCCCAATCCAGCAGGCCCTGAACCAGAGTTGTAAGAGAGGTCTCCAACCATCAAGTCAAGCTCAGCACTACCAGGTACCTAACAGCTCCGTATCCGAGACCGGCACCCCACCGAGAACCCCCCGGACATCCATCCGTGTTCCTGGGCACACTTAGGACGTCCCGGACAGCCATAGAAGCAGTATCTTGGCCCGTGGCCAGCCGCCGCCGCCGCCATCTTGCGGCCTATCAGGCCTATCCGTCCACACACTCTGCAAATCCACAACTCATCTGCCAGTATCTCCGACAGCCCCCCAGAGGGAACAGGACACAGGCTACCAAACAGATGCCAGAGAAAGCCTGCAGGGCTCAATCTTCTCAGGATTCAGGTGAGCGGTGGCCATATTGCTACACCCTAGGCCTAAGAGATACCTTCTCCTCCCTCATACTCCAATTTAAAGCACTGTGTTTCACCTAAGCTACCCAGCTCCCTAAGGGGGGTGACTCAGAATTACATTTCAAAAGATTTTACTGCTATTGACATCCCCCTGAAATATACAAGGCCTGTCGGCCATATTGCTACTCCTAACTACTGAAGCTACAACTGCTCCATCCCTTACAGGCCTTTCTTTCAATTTGCCGAACTGTTTTCTACACTCCCCCTCAGAACTATTGCACAAATCCTAGTAAACTAGAATCAAGCATTTGTAGAGAACCCCCCCCCCCAATAGCCACAAGTGCGATTTAAATGCCACCAGTTCCTGTGCGCTTGCTTACACAGTGCACTGTGCTGGATATGCAAGGCTTCTAGACATGTCAAGCAAGTGAGACTGGGGCCCCGGTCTCCCGCCATCTCTCTGAAACCCCCGCCAACGATTCTATAAGCTCCAACATACACGGGTGTCAATTCTTCAGCCTTTCATAACGGCCGCACACCCCATGGGCAAAATTGGGGATCAAAGACACAACTACTCCACAACTATTAAACCTCAGACCTCTCGAGCAATGGAACGCTTCTTAAGCAAACCTCTGTCCACAGCCTCGGGGGCCCCCGAAGGCACACAGAACACAGTTGAGCAATCCGAACTGAACACTAGTATACTTTTTGACAATGTACCCATTCCTTCATCTGAGGTCTCCCCCCCATTGACAGCGGAGGTACTAGATAAGAAACTGCACTCCTTACTGCAGGCGATCACCCACAACATCGCACAAGAGATAGGAAAAGTGGCTAAAGAGTTGAGAGTGGAGATCGACCAACTTGGGGAACGCACTGACTCCTTAGAATATAAATTTGATGAGATGGTACAGTATGTACAGGTGCTGGAGGAAGACAATGCCACCATAAAGAACACGATTACTCAGCTACAGGCCCAGCAGGAAGACCTGGAAAATAGAGAACGCAGACAAAACCTGAGATTCAGGGGCATTCCTGAAGCTGTGGAAGAAAAAGATCTCCGTGCCTATCTCTTAAGCCTTTTTAATGTGGTTGCCCCTAATATTCCTGACATAGACTGGCGTTTGGACAGAGCTCACCGGTCACTTGCCCCGAAACCACCAGCAGGGGCCAACCCAAGAGATGTAATTGTCCGATTTCATTACTACGACAGCAAGGAAGCTTTAACTCTAGCCTCTCGCAACCAATCCAGAATTGAATTCAAGGGATCCAAGATCCAAATATTCAGCGACCTCTCACCCATTACCCTGACGAGAAGAAGGAACCTCCGCCCACTGACTCTGCATCTTCAATCCCACAAGATAAGCTACCGCTGGGGTTTCCCCTTCCGACTTTCTGCATCCAAAGAAGGCATTCAATATTCTCTACGGGATATACAAGAAAGTGACACCTTCCTACGCAACTTGGGAATCCCTCCCCTCCCTGACGATGAACCCCCACCTCTCCCAGCTACACCCAAACCACTGATGGCCCCGAGTCGTACCTGGACCCCGGTGAGACAGAAGCCGTCCAAGTCAAACTTTACACCCCAGAAACGCCATGCCTCAAGATTCCCGACCTGAATGCTCGCTTTAACAACCACTCTGAGTACACTATTTTACTTGACCCCCTATTAGCTCTTTTTTTTTGGGTGGTCAACAACCCTTTAATGGGTTCACACACCCCCTGGCCCGGGGGGTGGGCGGCCGAACGTACTACAGCTGCCTTGGTTTGATCAGGTTTTTTTTTTTTGTTTAAAAACCACGGGCAAATATTTGCTTCGGAGAGTGTTGGGAGACCTCCTGGTCCTCGTGTTTGGAGATCTCCATGTCTCCGCTCCTGACCCATGGCTTAGACCTGGGCTTCCTGGTGGTCTCCGGCCATCCAGGTTTCTACTTGTTGGATGTTACGTTTCTACTCCTCTTTTGGAACTCAGTTTCTCTTTTTTTTTCCTTCTCATTATGTTTTCTTTTTTGCATGACCTCAGGTTTTCTTTTCTCCAGCCTGAACCTACTAATCTCTGTAAGGTTATTGCCGCTCAGTCACGCTGCTACCACTGCTGCATGTAACTTTCTGATATTTAACATATATTTTTTTTACAGGGCTCCAAGACATTCCTCCCCTAAGGTATACCGTATGAAGTGTATAATGCTTTTTTTACCAATTAAGCTGTTATGGCGCTAAAATTCCTGACTTATAACGTCAAAGGTTTAAACTCCATTCAAAAAAGATGGCTAGCCTTGAAGGAGTTTAAAGCTTCCAAAGCAGATATAATTTTTGTTCAAGAGACCCATTTTCGCCCTGGGGGATCCCTTAAATTCGCTAGCAAACACTTCCCACAATCCTTTATGGCTTCCGATCCATCGGGAAAGGCAGGCGTAGCTATTTTAGTTAACCGACTTTGCCCTCTACGAGTTCATTCCTCCCACCTAGATCCCCAGGGCAGGTTTATCATTCTAAAATGTTCTTTTCTTACTCAATCCCTCACAATTGTTAATGTTTATGCTCCCAACTCAGGCCAGATCAGCTTCCTGTCCTCTATGTTTGATACCGTAGACAAATTCTCCCAGCCCTTTATGGTGATCGGAGGAGACTTCAACATGACCATGTCCGCAGATAGAGATAGACACACACTATTTCCATCAGCCTCACCCCCCCGGGCCAATCGCCTATCTAAGTCATTCCGTAGACTAATAAGAGCCAAAAACCTCTTGGATATTTGGAGGATTAAACACCCTACCCACAAACAATTCACATTCTTTTCACACCCTCACAAACTCTATTCTAGGCTAGACCATTTTTTTTATTTCCACACCCCTCCTAACATCAACGGTTTCTTCTGAAATCAATCCCATAACATGGTCGGACCACTCCTCCGTCCAGCTTGATGTTCACCTCTCCACTGCCTCTCCCAAAACCTGTCATTGGAGACTAAATGAAACAGTTCTCCGCTCCCCTGAACCTAAAGAACTTTTATCCAATGGATTGATGGAATACTTCCAACTTAACAAAGGCACAGTCGAGGGGTCCTCCACCCTGTGGGAGGCACATAAAGCTGTCTTCCGAGGACAATGTATAGCGTTAGGTTCCCGTCTTAAAAAAGACGCTACATTTCAATACTCATCTATCATGACTAAACTACGCTCAGCAGAGAAGTTACTGTTGTCCTCCCCCACGGTGGCTAGACTCCGGACTGTGGTGTCTCTACGAAACCAGCTTAGATCCCTAACTATGAGCAAAATAGACAAATCCCTTCTCTGGTCCAAGCAGAAGTTTTATGAATACTCAAACAAACCCCACAAACTGCTAGTAAACAAATTGAAACCTCGTCCCTTTCAATCTTTTCCTGATTTCCTTAGACACCCCGACGGATCTCCCACCTATTGCCCCTTAACTATGTCCAAACTTTTTGGAGAATTTTATCACCAATTATATAACTGCCTACAAACGGATCCAAATTATAGCTTTACACAAGAGAAATTCGATCTTTTCTCCAAACACCTACAGCTACCCAAACTTTTGCCTGAACACCTTATAGACTTGAATTCAGACATCACACCTGAAGAGTTGGAAGAGGTAGTTACACAGCTCCCCAACCAAAAAGCTCCTGGCCCAGACGGACTACCCTACTCTTATTACAAGACATTCTTACCAATTCTAAGTCCTCATATGATTTCTCTATATGCTTCATTACTTAAGGGGACAATACCACACCCACAATTTCTCCATGCCCATATCTCAGTCATTCCGAAACCTGACAAAGATCCCTCCCTACCTGACAACTACAGACCCATTGCATTATTAAATTCGGACTATAAGATTTTCACAAAAATACTGGCTAATAGACTAACTCACATAATCCCTAGACTTATACATAAAGACCAGGTCGGCTTTGTACAAGCCAGACATGCAGGAGACAACACAAGACGTACAATAGACCTCATAGACCTACTAAACAAGACATCCCGCCCGGCCCTAATCTTAAGCCTCGACGCACAAAAGGCCTTTGATCGGCTTAGCTGGCCATATATGTTCGCTACCCTCTCCAATTATGGATTCAAAGGCCCCTTCATAACAGCGTTACATGCACTTTACTCTTGTCCTTCTTCCCAAGTTCAACTAGCTTCTTATCTATCATCACCTTTCTCGTTAAGTAACGGAACCAGACAAGGGTGTCCTCTGTCCCCCCTCCTCTTTATACTATGTCTGGAACCCCTGGCAGCAGCTATTCGCATGCACCCTGATATTGGGGGAGTCTCACTACGACAAAGAGAGTATAAGCTGTCCCTATTTGCGGACGATGTCCTTCTAACCCTGACAAAACCCCACATCTCCCTTCCTAATCTTACAGCCCTGTTGAAAGACTTCAGCTCTATATCTGGATACAAAATCAACACGAGTAAAACAGAAGCTCTACCCTTACATATCCAACCCCCAGACCTCAACAACCTCAAACAAAACTATTCTTTCCGTTGGTGCACGGACTCTCTCAAGTATTTAGGTGTTAACATAACCTCCTCATATTCAACCCTATATCAAGCTAACTACCCCCCACTCTTTAGAGACATCGACAGACTTTTGAAACAATGGGATGCTTACCCTATCTCTCTTCTAGGTCGCATCAATGTTCTAAAGATGTCTGTAATGCCAAGACTGCTCTACCTCTTTGACACACTCCCAATTCCCATTCCCATGTCACAATTAAAAGCCATGCAAAGAACGTTTCTTAACTTTATATGGCACTACAAGACCCATAGGATAGCGAGCTCGGTAATGCTAGCCCCCAAGATGCGAGGCGGATTGGGGACCCCGGACCTTATTAAATACTACTTTGCTACCCACCTTAAAACAATTGTCACTTGGTCATACAGAATGGCACCTACTGTCTGGGCAGAGATTGAGATGAGTATCACTAAACCAGTACACATCTGTGCCATGATCTGGACAGATCTAAGCTCTTCTATGTACCAACTCAGAAGCATATGCCTAGGCCCAATGCTATTCTCTCTTGACCTATGGAAGAAATGCTCACGACAATTCTCCCTTGCTTCTCCATGCCCTCCGCTGTTGAATGTACTGTTTAACCCCGATATTCCTGACAGTTTGACATACGAAAGAATGCTTCCGTGGACACAAGCAGGTATATTCCAGCTTCGAAACATTGTACACCCTCTCACCAGAACGCTCCTATCATTTGAAGAGTTGCAAAAGAAACACCAAATCCCTAAACAGCTTTTCTATTCATATTTGCAAATTAGACACTATTTTGCCTCTAAATCCCCTACTTTAAGCCTTGACAAGCCTACCCCATTTGAACTTCTATGTGCTCAGGGACCATACCAGACCCACATGATTACCGACATATACAGATTCCTTCACGACACTACACCTATTACTGACACATCTCATTCTTATATGCGGAAATGGTCCCAGTTGATAAACCGCTCCATCCCACTTCCCCATTGGCAGAAGATTTGGGGAGCTATCTCCAGATCATCGCAGTGTGTGGAACAAAAAGAGACGGCCTATAAAATATTGTTCTTCTGGTATAAAACCCCTGAAATCATACACAAATATGATCCTAAGATACCTAGGGTGTGCTGGAGATGCCAGGGAGACATAGGCTCCCACTTTCACATTTTTTGGGAATGCCCCTTAATACGCCCATTCTGGTTGACTATTCAGACCTTTATTCAAGATCTGTTCAATATTTTCCTCCCATTAGACCCAATGCATTTTCTGTTAAGCCTGCCTATCCCTGGACTCTCCAAACATGCCCAAAAACTCGCTACTTTTATTCTACTTGCTGCCAAAAGGGCTATTCCCCTACGGTGGCTCTCTTCTATCCCACCCTCCCTTTCTCAAGTCCTACAAGCACTGGAACAAATATGTCGAATGGAACGTCTCACTGCAATCTTACATGACACCCTTCCACAATTTTCTAAAGTATGGGACCTATGGGACCATTCGGACCTTAATCCTGGTACCTGCTCCATCTCTTCCAATGATATATCACATACCTAAAACTTTGTCTGCCAACCACCCCTTTAGCTGCTTTTAATGTCTTAACCCGCTGTCCTCTTTTTAGACACACACCTTCCTATGCCTATATTTACGTAGTGAAATATAGGTCACGATTCAAGTCTTAGCTGTATTGGTAGTGCTGTGACTGTTTCGGTAATTGTATGTTTATTTTTTTCTTTATTTTTCATATACTTACTTTTCTTTTCCAAACACGTTGTGTAAGTGTATGCAAAACCAAATGTCTGCTTATTTACGTACTTATGTTTATGTACTATTGTTATCTTTCCAATTTCAATAAAAATTACAATTAAAAAAAAAAAAAAAAAAAAAAATATATGGATAAATAACTGGAAGCAGGTGATACACTCGCAGATATAAATGGTGGACAAGATGATAATTATCTACAATCTAACACCCTGCTAATACACATAGCACATTTCCAGTTAAAGTGAAGACTGTTTCTTCTTTCCTCCCTCTTTTGGCTCCCCCCCACCCTTCATAATCTTCAAGATCAGTAACCAAGACAAACTATGTAATTGAAAAATAATGTACTGATGAAATCATATTTCTTGGGTCCCACCCACATAGCCTAGGGAACTTCCTGGAGCGGACTACCGCGGTGGAATCTGCGGGCTATAGATTAATATTCAACGCTTGGGGCCCTCTAATCCCGCCACCCTCAATATTGGAAAGTTGACTGGAGGTCTGGGTCTAGGGGACTTTGAACCAGGAAAAGGGGTGGCTGTTTGGGCGACGTTTTGAGGAGCCAAACGGGGGTGAATGTGGAGGTTGCTGTGACCTTGCTTCTTGGACAAGTGTGATGCAGTGGGACGGGAAATGACTAGGCCTTATCCAGAGCCTATCGGGAGCATTTAAATAGGGATGAAAGGAAGATCCCAAAGGGGGGCGGAGGCCAAAACACCCAAAGAAAGTCTAAACACAAGTTCAATCCAAAAATATCTTAAGGACACTAGTGTAAAATGGAAAAAAAACAGCAAGGCCCAAAAGAAAAAAAACGAGACGCTGAGCGTCAGAGAGCAGAACAAGTTGACCTTTCCAGGCATTCTGGGGAATCGGCGAGTGCCAGCGATCTCAGCTTACCGTTGGAGCAGGGAAGCATGGCCCTCATCCCCACAAAGACTGAGATACTAGAAATGTTCTCCAACTTAGAAAGTGTAATTAAAAATGAAATAACAAACGTCAGAGCAGATTTGGGCCAGCTGTTAAATAGAGTGGAGAAAGTAGAGGACCTGGTGGTTATACAAGCACAAGAAATCCTAGAACTTAAAACTCAAGTGAATCAAATAGAGACCAAATACAGGGACCTAGAATATCAAATTGAAAATCAAGAAAACCAGAGCAGGAGACAGAACCTTAGGATTAGGTCCTTACCGGAACAGCAAGAAGACTTAACGACAAAAATGCAACAACTTTTCAATCCTCTTCTAGGGAGACCTGAAGGAGAGACCCTTAAAATTGACAGAGTCCACCGTATCCGTAAACCTGCAGGTTTGAGTGGAGATACGCCAAGGGGCATTATCATTAAATTCCACTCATATGAAGATAAACATAAAATCTGGACAAATCTAAGAGGTAGTCCTCCCTTAAAACACGAATCGATAGATCTTCAGATCTTTCCGGATCTCTCGGCAAAGACTCTAACACGTAGGCGACAACTGAGACCTCTACTCGAAGTTTTAAGAGCAGCAAATATTAAATATAGTTGGGGGTTCCCAACATCATTGATTGTAACCAGAGCCGGCAGGACAGTCCGGATGAAATTTCTGGATGAACTTCAGAACTTTTGCCAGGCCTTGGGGGTCGTAGCCCCTAATATTGCTCCCTGAAGGTTCTTAAAGAAGAAAGGACAATGACAGTACTCAATCTGGAGTATCGGAGTGGCCCTATATGAGGGAGGAGGGTCATTCCCCTTGTGTGTTGTTTTTTTTTTTTTCTCTTCTCTGTATTACCGAGAAGATGCTAGAGTGGTGTGGTGTAGAGACGGGGAATGGGGGGTGGGCAGGGACTGAGGGGTGGTGGGGGGGATGGAGGGCTTGCTCGGCACGGGAGGGGGTCCCTGGGCTTTCGGGTTGGGTCCCCCCCCTTTTTCTTTTTTTTTTCTTCGGGGGTGGGTGGGGAGATCCAACCAGTTCCGCGGCGACGGAGCTACACCCCGGCAAGTAAGGCGGACAGGGGTATCTCTGGTAGAATGCCCCATGGATCGCATAGGGTCGGGAAACGACCGGGAGGGGGGGGGACCGGAAGGGGGAGGGGGGATGGAGAGGGGAAAGGGGGGGAGGGGCCTTGCAGGGATTAATATAAAGAAAAGAGGTAAAATAATTCAGAACACAGGACAACCCTTATGGAAAAAATACAAAATGGTGAATTAAAACTCCTAACATACAATGTGAGAGGGATAAATTCCCCTGTAAAGAGACTCAAGATCACAAAAGAGCTCCAGAGATCCCAAGCAGCAATTGTGTTCCTACAGGAAACACACCTTAGCTGCGGCAGTAACACTAAAATCTATTCCCAAACCTTCCCGGTATGGTACTATGGAGATTCCCCTTTGAGGGGCTCAAAAGGGGTGGCAATAGGCTTTGCAAAAACTATCAAATTTACATTATTAGGCTGGAAGACCCGGAAGGCAGGTATATTTTTTTGAAGGGCAAGTTAGGGGATAGATATTTCACATTTGCTAATGTATATTGCCCCAATATTAATACGGTCAAATTCCTGATTAGAGTACTTGGCCATTTGTCAAGGTTCAAGAATGGGGCGGTAATTCTGGCTGGGGACCTTAACCTGGGCTTAGACCCCTGCCACGACACTACGTCTAGGGCACGGGGACTAAACGGAGCTCAACTTAAAAAACTTAAACAAAAAATATTCCAAAATCAGTTGATTGATATATGGAGGGTGTTGCATCCAAAAGAAAGGGACTTCACTTTTTTTTCTCCCGTCCATGGTACACACTCTCGCCTGGATTACTTCCTCATAGACCATAAACTATTAGAAAACGTACTTACATCAAAGATTGAAATCACAACACTGTCGGATCATGCTCCGGTTTCTATGACACTGAGGATCCCTGAATTCACTAGACAACCGTTTTCCTGGCGGCTGAATGAGCACTTGGTCTTAGATGCCGAGACATCAGAGACAATAAAAAGGGAAATTGAATTTTTCTTTTTAGAAAATGATACAGGAAAAATATCACCAGCGACACTCTGGGAGGCCCATAAGGCGTATATAAGAGGGATCCTCATTGCGATAGGAACTGGAAAAAAAAAGGAAAAACAGGCTAAGATCCTGGGGCTGACGGAGGAGATACAGGGGTTAGAAAGGGAACACAGAAGGGAAGGAAACTTAAAGCAAGAGGTATTCCATAGTTTGATCAATAAGAGAGAAGAACTAAAGGCAGTATTAGAACTCGAGTCCAGGAAAGTGTTTCATAAGATCAACAGGGAGAAGCATTTGGGAGGCAATAGATCTGGAAAGCACTTAGCAAACATGCTCAAAAAAAAGAGAGAAATAAACTACATCGAAAAAATTCAAAATTAACAGGGCAAGACAGTAAACTCTTCTAAGGAAATAGCGGAAGTATTTAGAACGTACTATGAAGGGTTGTATGATGTGAGACAGAGGGGTCAGCATACCTTGGGTATAGGAGAAGAGGGAAAATAATTTTTGAAAAACAGCGCACTCCCACTTCTTTCAGAGATTGACAGATATAATATGGATAAACCAATTACTGAGTCTGAAATTCTCTCCGCCATACAGGATACCCCGGTGGGTAAAAGCCCGGGCCCTGACGGCTACACGATAATATACTACAAGAAATTTAAAGATATTTTGGTCCCTAAACTATGTCATCTCTGGAATCAGTTGGGGGTGGACTGTATAATGGGGGCGGAGTCCCTCAGGGCCTCAATTACTCTCATATTGAAGGAGGACAAAAATAGAACACTGTGCTCAAGCTATCGCCCGATTGCTTTGTTAAACACAGACATAAAACTCTTCGCAAAAGTTTTAGCCAATAGACTCAAAGATAGGATGGCCGAGCTGGTCCATCCGGACCAGGTCGGATTCATCTCGGGGAGGGAAGGCCGGGACAATGGGGTACGGTCGGTGTTGCTGATCCATGCGGCCAAAAAATCGGCGATCCCCAATCTATTCCTGTCAATTGACGCCGAGAAGGCGTTTCACAGGGTAGACTGGGGATTCATGATGGAAACATTAGAATCTATGGGATTAGGCCCAAGGATGCTGCAATGGATAAAAATGCTATATAACTGGCCCCAAGCCTCGGTAAATGTTAATGGACTACCATCAGAAGTCTTTGTAATGAGAAACGGTACGCGTCAGGGGTGCCCTCTGTCACCTCTACTGTTCGTTTTATCCTTAGAGCCTCTTCTGTCCTTAATACGTAAAAACACGGACATAACCGGGATTAGAGCAGGGGGGGAGGAGCACAAGTTAGCAGCATTTGCTGACGATGTGCTCTTCTACATCTCTAATCCCCGGATTACCCTCCCAAATTTGCTCTCCACTTTGAAAACTTATGGAAAACTCTCAAATTTGAAAATTAATGTAAGTAAGTCTGAAACTTTGAACATTAATATAAAAAAGGACGAGGCTGATCGACTCTCGGATGAATTTGACTTTCCCTGGAGAGAGGATATCAAATATCTGGGGATTAGGCTGGCAGACTCCTCAAAAAAAATCTTCTCAATAAACTATCTCCCATTGCTCGATGAGATTAGGAAAGAATGTGGTCTTATGTCCCTTCGACCTCTCTCTTGGATCGGTCGCGTAAACGCAGTAAAGATGTTTCTGGCCCCTAGGATCAATTATAAGTTCCAGATGCTCCCATTAGCGATTCCGAAAGAGTTCTTTAAAATATTAAATCAAATTATTTCCAAATTTATTTGGTCAAATAAAAAACCGCGGCTTGCAACCAGAATACTGACTAGGGGGAAACAGCAGGGGGGGCTAGCAAAAATATTTCAAGGCAATAGCACTTACACGGGTAATGGAGTGGGCAAAGATAGGGAATGATAAGAGATGGGTAAATTTAGAAAATATAATCAGCAACAGAAACTTAGGACACGACATATGGAACCCACCTGAATTCAGACTTTTAGGAAACAGCGCACACGAGATAACACGGGTCACTTTAGACATATGGGATAACATATATAAAAGAAATAACTGGAAATTCAATTCCTCTTTAATATATTTAAAAGATAATTCACTTTTTGAACCAGGTAGATGTGAGGTAGGAGGGAACTGGATTAAAGATAAAGGGGCACAGGTGAAGGATATAATGAAAAATGGGAAAATATGCACATATCAAGAGCTATCCACGAACACGAATTTAATGGTGATTGACACATGGAAATACGCCCAATTGAAACATTTTTTAGAGAGTCTTCCCCGCCCGATTCGCCACGACAATGACTATACTCAGCTGGAGCGGCTTTGCATTCGCGACAATACAAAGAATAATATATCTAAAATCTACAAAATTTTAATAAATGAGGACATGGACGTACCGCCATTTGTCAAGAAATAGGAAGAAGAAACAGGAGTACTATGCAGCAGAATGAGGGTGGAAAAAATGTTTAGAATAATACATAGTTCATCGTTTCCAATAAAAACAGTGGAAATTAATTATAAATGTCTCTCCAGGTGTTATTTAACTCCGGATAGACTCAGCAGATTCCAGGCGGAAGTGTCCCCCGAGTGCTGGAGGGGTTGCAAGACCAGGGGTACGATGACCCATATTTGGTGGGACTGCCCAGTCATCAAAAAATTTTGGGAAGGAGTCTTTAGAGTTAATCCTTATCATAACCGGGGAAGCAGTCCAGGGGGACCCCTGAACGTGCCTGTTCCATGCTACCACGACCCCTCTGAGACAGTATAGGGCTTCGCTGACCCCGGTTTTCCTTAATGTAGCCAAGGATTTAATACCGAGGAGATGGCGAGAAGCTAAGGGTCCGACCCTTCGGGACTGGATCTTTGGTGTTAACGCATTACAGAGAGTGGAAGGCCCAGGGTCAATCGAGGGGGAGGCAGAGGTACAACATGAGAGAGAAAATAAGTGGATAGAATGGAACAATTTTAAGAACTCTTGGAGATACTTTATGGAACTGACGGGATAAAAATACCTCTCGCATTGTAGTAGGAGGCTCACATTTATTAAAGGGATAATAATATTAAACCTCGATATATGGTAAGCAAGGCGGGGAGGGAGGGGGGTGAAAATTTGTGCAATACGATGTGACGATATGTATAAAACGAAGTATGACTCACTGTGTTATTGTATATGTAAAACTTTGATAAAATAAAGAATTAAAAAAAAAAAAAAAATATAGAGAAATTAATATATATACCCCAATTTGGAATAATAGTAATCTTCAGGAATTAAGCATGGTGGGAAAGATTGGGGAGTGGGAAAAAAGGGGAATAAAAAGCCTGAGGCAACTCTATGAGGGTAATGTTATCAAAAAAATTGAGGCCTTACAAAAGGAATTTGATATCCCCCAGAACACATATTTTAATTACCTTCAGATTAGCCATGCCTTGGAAGTCCAATTTAGAAATCAATCACTGATATGGGAAGATCTACCGTTGGTACAAAGTATTGGGGGGATAGGATCCACTAAAGGACTAATCTCAGTAATATATAGACAGTTAAATAGAGAAACTAAAGGAGTAGAGAAGTTAGTGGATGTAAAAGAAAAATGGGAACAGGATATAGGGGTAATTCCCCAGGGACAGTGGAAGAAAATTTTGGAGCTAAGCCCGGAGATATCAGTTTCGCCCTCACAAAGGTTTTCTCATCTTATGTTACTAAATAGAGCGTACTACACCCCAGAGAGATTATATAAGTTTGGCAAAAGACCTGATGATAGCTGTCCCAGGTGCCGGGGGTCGGGGGATCTTCTCCACATGGTGTGGAGATGTCCCAAACTCTTTCGATACTGGGAAGGGGTAATAGAAACATTGAAGGGTATATTTAAAACGGAATTGGAAAAGGAAGCTACGTTTTGTATTCTGGGGTATAGGCAGAAACAGGGAGAAACTAAGAGCACAACTGTGGCAATAGCAAGGGGTATATATCAAGCCAGGAAGATGATAATGACGAGATGGCAATCAAATATACCACCCACTGTAAAAAAATGGATAGATACAGTAAATGAAACCCTCCCGAATGGAGAGAGCCGCTTATATAAGGAGACACAATTTAAAGGAATTTAATAGGATGTGGAGTCCGTGGTTGGAGGGAATACACCTGATATAGATAAGCTAGAGGAGGGTGGAGTGGGATAGAGGGGGGGGGGGGAGAGAGGGTAAACAGGGGGGGAGACAAATATAAAAAAAAATAAAAAATTATCCTTTGGCCAAGCTGTCCAACGAAAGCGGCAGCTGGAGGGTTGAGACACATCATGCAACACTGACTTGGGTGCTTACAGTGGTCAGATTTTATTCATTTATGTAAAACCTTTATCCCAAAAGGAAAACAATGTTACTGTAGCCACCACAAGTAAAGATTGGAAAGCTATTTTTGTTTTTGGGTTTAACCACTTGAAGACCGCCTAACATACATGTATGTCAGCAGTGTCAAGTGCAGCTACAGGCATCATCCTGATATTTACTTTTTTGTAAAAGCCATCCTAGTGGCTAATTAGCCGCTGGATTGCTTTTACAGGCGGAGGGAGGAGCCAACCCCCAGTGCCTCTCAGGGCTCTACCGTCCCACCAGCAAGCCCAGAATAATGCCAGCAGTTCCACTGGCTTACCATAGAGCTGACTGAGGTTCCTGATCATCTCTATGGTATAGGAGACTGGAAGCAGCTAGTATTTTGTTATTTACGGTTTCTCCGGATGTAAATAGCGCCATTTTTAAATTGTGAGAGCATCTGATCACCAATCTTGATGTGATCAGATGCTTTTAAGGGCAGAGGAGACATCTGGGGTCTAATAGGCCCCAGATATCTCCATAACGAGTACTGTCTATTGCTGTCACATGGGATGATTACATTCCTTGTGACAGCAAAAAATAGATTTTTTTTAAAAAAAAGACAGTGTAAAAAAATAAAAATAGAAATAAAATAAACATTTTAAAGTGCCCCTGTCTATCCGTGTTCATGCACAAAGGCGATCTCATGCATTGGTCCTGTATGCATACATAAAAAAGGCAATTACACCACACATGTGAGGTATTGCCAGCAATGTCCGCGCGAGAGCAATAATTCAAGCACCAGACCTCCTGTGTAACTCTAAACTGGTAACCTCTAAAGGCTTTTAAAATTTTGCCTAAGGACATTTTTAAACACTGTAGTTTGGCACCATTCCACGCAAATACCGCGTGACACAAAAAATTACAAAACTAACCATTTCATTCTCTAGGGCAGTGATGGCGAACCTTGGCACCCCTGATGTTTTGGAACTACATTTCCCATGATGCTCAACTCATGGGAAATGTAGTTCCAAAACATCTGGGGTGCTAATGTAAAAAGTGTAAGAAAAAGCATGGTCTTAAAGTGGTGGGCTGAGTCATATACTGTATATGAGTGTGTTGCGTTTGCGCATGTTCAGTTATAGGGAGGGATTCTTATGCAATCATCTGATGTTAATTATGACTGCTTTGTAATATTCATGATACCATGTTAGAGTTTATGGTCACAAGTCTATTGTTTAACCACTTCCCGCCCGGTCAATAGCATATTGACATCCGGGAAGTGGTTCCGTTATCCTGACTGGGCGTCATATGACGTCCTTCAGGATAACATGCAGCCGCGCGCCTGTGGGGGCGTGCATCGCGGCGATCGGTGGAGCAGTGTGTCAGTCTGACACACAGCTACACTGATCTCGGAGGCTCTTTACCACGCGATCACGATGTCAACAGGAAAAGCCGTTGATCGGCTTTTCCTCACTCGCGTCTGATAGACGCGAGTAGAGGAGAGCCGTCCGGCGGCTCTCCTGACAGGGGGGGTCTGCGCTGATTGTTTATCAGAGCAGCCCCCCCTCAGATGCCCACACTGGACTACCAGGGACTCCACTAGGACCACCAGGGAAGTGGGCAACATGTGGATGGCCAGGTATGTACCCCCTGGCCATCCACATGTGAAAATGATGCCCAATCTGTGCCAGTCAGTGCCCGCAAATGGGCACTGACTGGCACCATCAAGTAGCAATCAGTGTCATCAGTGCCACCCATCCGTGCCCATCAGTGCCCATCCATGCCACCTATCCGTGCCACCCATAAGTACACATCAGTGCCGCCTATGAGTGCCCATCAGTGCCGCCTGTGAGTGCCCATCAGTGCTGCCTATGAGTGCCCATCAGTGCCACCTATGAGTGCCCATCAGTGCTGCATACAAGTGCCACCTATCAGTGCCCATCAGTGCCACCTATCAGTGCCCATCAGTGCCGCCTATCAATGCCCATCATCAGTGGCCGTCAGTGCCACCTCATCAGTACCACCTCATTGGTGCCACCTCATCAGTGCCCATCAGTGCCGCCTTATCAGTGCCCGTCAGTGCAGCCATATCAGTGCCCTTCATTGAAGAAAAAAACGTACTTATTTACAAAAAAAATTAACAGAAACAATGAAAAACTTGTTTTTTTTTCATAATTTTCTGTCTTTTTTTATTTGTTGCGCAAAAAATAAAAATCGCAGAGGTGATCAAATACCACCAAAAGAAAACTCAATTTGTGGGAACAAAATGATAAAAAATTTGTTTGGGTACAGTGTAGCATGACCGCGCAATTGGCATTTAAATTGCGACAGCAATGAAAGCTGAAAATTGGTCTGGGCAGGAAGGTGTTTAAGTGCCTGGTATAAGTGGTTAATCAAATTTCACAAATTTTCAATACAGGATGATCTTCATTTTTTTTTTTTTTTTTGTCTTAGAATGGATGCACAAAGCAGTGTCTTATTTAGGATTTATATCGTATACAAATACATTTTATTGAATTGCTTACATTACATATTTAAACAACAGCACTTTCAACTCTGTATGCAGTCATGTATAAAATTATTAGATATATTAGAGAAAAGATATTTTGCCAGACTGATATAATCTCAAAGAAAAGACAGTAATGTTATTAATATGTTTTCTCTGTAATAAAAACATATCTCACAATCCGTAGACAGATTTATTATTGGGTAGGATTTTTTTCTGCATCTTCTTGCAATTGTCTGTCACTAGTCGTCAATTAAGCTGAGCTATGTAATTTTGAAGAATTTATCTTTTCTATTTGAAGCAGCATGAATGGTGGAGATTGATAGCATATTACAATATAAGCACACTGTAATTTCCTCTTATTCATCATATGCTGAGTATGTATTTGCTGTGTGCTA
Organism: Lithobates sylvaticus; assembly: GCA_028564925.1. Taxonomy (NCBI): domain Eukaryota; kingdom Metazoa; phylum Chordata; class Amphibia; order Anura; family Ranidae; genus Lithobates; species Lithobates sylvaticus. The sequence continues at coordinate 188,950,801 of CM053031.1, read as the reverse complement.
ATACAAATTACAGTTATTTTTTGTTAAGGCATTAGTGAATTAGTGAATTCCAAGAAAGCATACTGAAATTGACTAAGTCAACACTGGTATTGGTATAACATTGTGCCCTGGGGGGGGGGGGGGGGCTGTGACCACTAAAATGGACTGGTTAGAACAGTGTTTGTCAACCTTTTTTCAGCCAAGGCACCCTTTAGAATCTCAAACAATCCCGGGGCACACCAGTCACCAGGAGATGCATCTGAGCACACATGCTTTTTTTGTGCATTCCCCTCCTAGCACAACCCCACCAAATCCCCCCTCCTAGCACAATCCCCCCTCCTAAACCTCCCTGCTAGCAGCTAGCACAACCCCCCCCCCCCCCACACAAATCCCCCACATAGCACAATTACCTACCAAATCCCCCCTATTCCTAGCACAAATTCTGTCCCTACAGTAGTGAAAGCAGTTGAGAGAAGAGAGATCCAGGAGGTGTGGGTTGTGCTTTCTATTCTTTCCTTCCCCAGCTCCTCCCTCCTTTGCATAGCTCTCTCCCTCCTCTGTACACAGGAGTTAGCTTCTGTGCTACAGGAGGGAAAGCACAAGGTTAACAGAGAATCGCTCAGATCAGGCTGTTGCCACGGAACCCCTAAGGACTCCTCATGGCACCCTGGAACCGCTGGGTTAGAAAGTGTGAAATAAAGGGACATTAATAATTTTCACACTATTTACAACTTCTTTCAGGGAAGACAAACCCTGTTAAAGGCCAGAGTTGGGGCAGTAGATTCTGCACTCTACTATACCTGTGCAATTGTCTGGCAAGCCACAGTTGGAAAAAAACAAAATTGTGCTTTAACTAGCTATATGGTTTATTGTTTAACTAAATATCTGCAATATTTTCACAGGTATACACTGATTTATAAAAAGTTTACCCCCTTTCTTCTATACTATGGGGAATGCACAGTATATATTATTAGAGTTCCTTATAATTTTACAAAAGTAGATACACATATACAATGTATAACAATAGTACAAAATGTGTAAAGAAAATGTATGCGAATATAAAAGAGTTTGCAATTAGGAAGTTTTTTATTTTTTATTTTGTGCAGACACACAAAAAGACTTTACAAAGGTGATGTCTTGGTTTCTGGTGTGTTGCTATACCTTTATGATTCTTTATAAAATCCTGAGCAGGAATCTGCAGAAACTTGGTCCACATATGGCCACCGTTGGTCTATTGCTAAACCTCTATTGGGTTCAGCAATAATTGTGTTTGTTGTATTGATTTGGATCATTTGAGCTTTAAGGGAGTATGTTTTTAGAACTATAAATAAACCAGAGCTTTGATCGATATATTTATTAAACTCTGTAAATTATTTTCGGGCAATATGGGCATCAGCTGTACTTTTGTTCCCATTTTCTATTCTCTCTTTTTTTTTTTTATGAACCCATATAAGAGAGCATTACTTTCTTAAAGTTTTTTCAAAACTTAATTAGAGATAAAAAGTGCATCTAAAGTGAAATGCAGCATTTAAAAAAAGATAGTACTGTCATTTGCTCTAACAATTTGGGGCATGCGCAGTCAGCACAAAAATAGATCAGGGATTATCATCTCATATCATCTTTTGATATCATGTTACATCATACACCATGTATGGTACTAATGATCTGTACTTTGATTAGTCGGGACACTAGTTTGAAGATAACTTCTTTACAAAACAGAAATGTATCTGCATTTCCAAGAACACAAGATGGGGAAAAAACTAGAAAGAACTAGTAACTTCCAATGAGAATGCTGATAATGTTTACAGACCATTTTGGGGAGGACTTAAATTGCAATACACCTAAACCATTGAATTACCATTGGTTTGAAATAATGTTGTCATTTTTAAATGCTAGTTGATAAACCATTACAATATTCCCACTTGCTTTAAAATATGATGACTGCTATGTTTCGTGCAGATAAAAATAGTAATTTTGTCAATTAATTAAAAATTCTTAACTTTAATCTTTAATCTTTTTATGTATAAAGTTGTTTCTTTATAAGGGACCTACTCCTTTGTATTCTGCATAAACACTATCCTGGGAAGATAGCCAAGAAATTAAGATTATATAAAGTTGTATGTTCAGGAAGATAAACATAATTGCATTATGTTATAATGAGTAGCACTGAGGTTTGCCAAGTATAAAGAAATCAGAAGTTGAATAGATATACATTTTAGTCATATTAGATAATATTATACGCTTCTCGGCTTCTGGTGATTTGTAGGTGGTTGAAAATTGTATAAAGTTGTATCTTACTTTTGCGATTAAATAGATTTTAAGGTTATATTCCATCTTTAAATTATATATAGAAAGGTTGATATAGTTAGCATCAAAATTTGTTGGTCAAATAAAACAAAATGATCAAGTAGCTTCAGTAAATATTTACTAATAGGTTTTCACTTAGCAATTAAACTACTGGGTAGCTACATTCAATAAATCTTCTTCTGTCGACTCTTAAAACTTTCTATATGAAAATTCTATTGATTCCATGTCTACAAAACAAGATAAATGTTTAGAACATGAATCTCCCTTTTTAGCATTTAATAGGCATATTAAACATTTAAGTGTACCCTTGTCACCTACACACAAAAGTTACAGGCCCAACATATAGCGAAACAAAAATAGTCACGTATGCTGTGAACTCTTCTGAGGATAGTTGGGATCCAGGCTGGACATTTTATTACTTCCCATTAAGACCCCTTTCACACTAGTGGACCGATCGAGTCCACCTTTCAGTTTTTCAGATGGACCCTTTTGTGCTCCTAAAGAGAAGCGGGTGTCAACAGACATGTCCTTTGACATCCGATCCACTAAAAACAGATGGACGGGGATCTGTTCCTCAGCCATCTGGTGGATTGGATTAAATGACAGTCGGGTGTAAACGGACAGACAGTCCACTTACATCCTACCACCCATATAGGAAAGCATGCTGTGTCTGTGTTCATTCTGCATAAGCGGAACGGACACGGACCAGCCATCCAACTGTTGGCTGGTCCAGTGGGGATCAATGGACAGATTCCCTACTAAGAAGAAGAACTCCAATGGAGCCTGTCCTGTGTGGAAGGGGCCTTAGTGTGACTACTGCTAGTGGGGACTGCTGTGCATGTTTGCTAATGTTCTAGATTTACAACTAATCTCCAGAATGAAATTCCCCAAGACAGAAAATGACATGTCATTTTAATCAATGTAGTAATATTACCCCATAATAAAAAGCTCATTAATTGCTCCCATCGCACTGTTTAAAAACATTTCTTTTTGTTTACAAACTGATACTATTTGCATAAATCATACATTTTTACGAGATGAAATGCATAAATAAAAGCTGTTTTACTTACCAAAAGGATTTCTATTTTTGTCTGTCCAGACCTAAGAATGTGAAATTTCTCTTGCTACTCATTCGACAAGGGGCAAAAGTTAAGCAGTGCATTATGGGTTCAGCCATAAATGTTGTATTTCGCTGAACTGCAAAACCCAGAGATCTGCCTTGATCCAAAGGTAGCTCTAAACCTTTGTTGCAAAAGAAAAAAAAAAAACCTGTCCACAAACAGAACTAGCTGCTGGTCTAAAACCACTTTTGACATAAAGGGACACTTTTTGGTTGCTATGGACAATCTCCAGTTTCCAGGCAGAAAAAAATCTATTTATTATATAAAATGACATGCAGGGCACTGGGCAGACCACTAGGGACAAAGGGGATGTGTATTTTTTTTTTATACAGTACTGTAAGATTACAGTACTGTATGTGTATTGTATTTTTAAACTTTTTTGAATTTGGCGCCGATCTCCGTTCCCGTGCATCGTAACGTCGCAGGGAACGGAGATCAGCGGCACTCAGCACTGTGTGAATCAAGCGAGCAGACGGCTCACACACACAGTGGGCAAACATCGCAGGATCCAGGGGACAAGGTAAGTAACTTCCCCCTGTATCCTGCAATGCAAGCCCGAGTCTGGCTCGGGGTTACCGCTTTTGGTACTGAAGATCCCGCCCCGAGCCAGACTCGGGATTACCGCCAGGGGGGTTAAAGGATAGGTTCACCTTTTGTATCATGTTACACCCATATTTAGGATGTAACATGTTACTTTAGAGCAGTCCCCCTAACCCCTCCGATCCCCCCGTGACAGCGGGTGGGGGATACTCTCCCAGCACCCACATGTCACATTTTAAAAACAGCGCGGCTGTGTGGGACCCCACTCACACATCTGTGCCATTCATTCACAGAGTTCTGTGAATAAACCACAAGTCCCTTCTTGCACTGAGGCAGACAGCGTGTAGTGATCTACAGGAGCACTGATGAGAACTCTTGAAGTTCATTGGCTCTTCATGCACTTCAGTACCTGTCTGCCTGTATGGAGGATGGAGGTATAGCTGTATCTGCAGGAGCCTGGCATTGCACCCACGATCCACAGATTACAGGTGCAATGCTTTACAGACTGCAGCATAAAAAAGAACAATCAATGCACATTTACTTGCAAAATCATGTGCATTTATTTTTATTTTTTTAAGGTAAACTTGGTCTTTAACTGTGTTGTTGTGCCTTTTCATTTAGTTTTACTCAGTAGCCAACACTGATGTTTTTGGCATCTTTGATGATGGCATATTTTCTTTTTTATATAGTTTTATATTGCAGCAGTGCACCACAAAGTTTTTTTTCCCCCTAAGCAACGAAAGAGATGCAATATTTCATACGTGAAAAACAAACATACATTTTCTTTTTTTTTTTTATATCCAAACTGATTACTTAGGCCCCTTTCACACTGGGGCGTTTTTTAGGTGTTTTTCAGGCGCTTTAGCGTTAAAAAAAGCATCTGTAAAGCGATTGAAAGAAGCCTCATCTGCAATCCCAATGTGAAAGCCCGAGTGCTTTCACACTGAGATCCCTTTCACACTGGGGCGTTTTAGCATTAAAGCGTCTGTAAAGTGCCTGAAAGAAGCCGCAACTGCAATCCCAATGTGAAAGCCCGAGTGCTTTCACACTGAGGCGCTGCGCTGGCAGGGCGTCAAAAAAAGTCCTGCAAGCAGCTTCTTTGCAACGCTTTTGGAGCGGTGTATTCAAAGCGCCGCTTCCCATTGAAATCAATGGGAAGCGCCTGCAAAACGCCCGAAAAGCGCCTGCAAAACGCCCGAAAAGTGCAATTGGCAGCAGCGCTTTTTGGGCGCTTTTAACCCTTTATTTGGCCACTAGCAGGGGTTAAAAGCACCCCACTAGCGCTCGAAAAACACTGGTAAAGCGCTGCTAGTTTAAGCGACGCTTTACGAGCGTTTTTCGGGCGCTGGCAGTGTGAAAGGGCTCTAAGACCACTTTCACACTGAGGCGCTTTTCAGGCGCTTTTACGCTAAAAACAGCGCCTAAAAAGCTCACGAAAACTTATTTCCATTAAAATCAATGAACACTTTCACACTGGGGCAGTGTGCTGGCAGGGCTGTGAAAAACTCCCCTCCCCATTGAAATGAATGGAAAGCTCTTCAAAAGCACCTGAAAAGCTCTTCAAAAGCGCTCAGTGTTTTTACTGGCAGTTTAGAAGCGCTTCAGTGTGAAAGTGGCCTTAAAGCACTTGGGCTTTCACATTGGGATTGCAGATGAGGCTTCTTTCAAGCGCTTTACATGCGCTTTTTTTTAACGCTAAAGTGCCCTAAAAACGCCCAGTGTGAAAGGGGTCTTAAACATCATGCCTCAAAAAGACAGACTGCCTCCATTTACCAATGACCTGTTCATTGCTAGAGCAAAATACATTACCTTGACACATAAAATAAATCATAGAATAAATTAGCATTACTTTATTATTGGAATACATTTCTAGGAATTAATAATAGATAATCAGTAAACATGTGCACACTGAAATATTTTGTTTCGGAATTTCGTTTTCGTCCGAAAAATAAATTTATTTAGTTACTCCCGAAATTCGTTTTATTTATTTTGTTTTTCGTTAAAATTTGCATTTGTCCGAAAATCCAAATGAATTAAGGTCGAATCTGTCATTGAAGGCTTATGGTGTCTATTGAATGTTCAAAGAAGATTTGACGTAGCAGTTAAACTGTATGACTCTGTATAGTTTAGCTGCTCCGTCGAATCTTCTTAGAACTTTCGACGGACACCATAAGCCAAAGATTTGACGTCTGTATGTTTTTCGATGCTTTGTTGAATCTTTGTCGTTCATGTTGAATGTGTATAGTTAAAACTGAAAATGGACTGGTGATAGTGATCACTGATCATACAGGTAACAAGACAAGAGGGTATATAGCATTTATATAGAATCTCAATCTATAATATAGAATCTATAACAACAAATCCCCCCCCCCCCCACAACACGGGCAGCCTGATCAAGTTCACAACACTAACACAATAGCAGCAGAATATTATGAAAAAGTTTGGTTGAACTGTAGCTTGCTTCACTATTGTTCTGCTGCTGTGCTTATGCTTAATTTCAAAATAATTCAGGTTCTCTGACATACGGACCAGCTAAGATTCACTGTCTTCTGAAATGATTCAGTGTGTGTGTCTCTCTCTGCTAGCAATCGTAAGTGAAAGTAAGTTGGCTTTACATGTGTACTTAGTTCTAGCTATTTTACTGCTCCTCCTCTTTGGTTACAATCAGCCAATAACATTCATCATCATCATTATTTTTATTTTACTTTCCGCACCCAATTCCAGCAGCGATCTTTTCTCTCTACTTCAAATGTTTTCTCTCTCTGTCAAATCTTTTCTCTCTCCGTCAAATCTTTTCTCTCTCCGTCAAATCTTTTCTCTCTATGTAGAATAATCTTGGACTAATAGAGTTAAAGTTAGGCACATTCGACCACAGGTTTGATGGACACAGATTGTTATTGTCAGCATCGAATCTCCTATCTATATCGAACTGTTGTCACAATGAAAACGAAAATAAAGCATTTGTTTATGTTGGATCTTTCGTTTTTCTGATCCTGCACTTTCGTTATCGTTTTTTTAAAACGATAATGAAAATACCTGAAATTCGGACGAAAATGCATTCGGATGAAAATGAATGCACATGTCTAATAATCAGAGCTATTACAGCCAAAAAGGAAAGAGGATGGAAAACAAGAAGAGTCTTCTGTAACTAAAGCCCTTTGTAACTCTGTAATAAAGAACAATTTACTAAATTTCCCTCATTGTGTTAGGCCACACAAGCTCTTAAAACGGAAAATTGTATCATACTTACCGTAATTTTCCTTTCCTGGTGCCAATCCATGGCAGCATACAGTGGTGTGAAAAAGTGTTTGCCCCCTTCCTCATTTCCTGTTCCTTTGCATGTTTGTCACACTTAAGTGTTTCGGAACATCAAACCAATTTAAACAATAGTCAAGGACAACACAAGTAAACACAAAATGCAATTTGTAAATGAAGGTGTTTATTATTAAAGGTGAAAAAAAATCCAAACCATCATGGCCCTGTGTGAAAAAGTGATTGCCCCCTAAACCTAATAACTGGTTGGGCCACCCTTAGCAGCAACAACTGCAACCAAGCGTTTGCGATAACGTGCAATGAGGCTTTTACAGCGTCCTGGAGGAATTTTGGCCCACTCATCTTTGCAGAATTGTCCTAATTCAGTTACATTAGAGGGTTTTCGAGCATGAACGGCCTTTTTAAGGTCATACCACAACATCTCAATAGGATTCAGGTCAGGACTTTGGCTAGGCCACTCCAAGTCTTCATTTTGTTTTTCTTCAGCCATTCGGTGGTGGACTTGCTGGTTTGTTTAGGATCATTGTCCTGCTGCAGAACCCAAGTTCGTTTCAGCTTGAGTACACGAACAGATGGTCGGACATTCTCCTTCAGGATCTCTTGGTAGACAGCAGAATTCATAGTTCCTTTTATCACGGCAAGTCTTCCAGGTCCTGAAGCAGCAAAACAGCCCCAGACCATCACACTACCACCACCATATTTTACTGTTGGTATAATGTTCTTTTTCTGAAATGCAGTGTTCCTTCTACGCCAGATATACTTGGACACACACCTTCCAAAGAGTTCCACTTTTGTCTCATCGGTCCACAGAATGTTGTCCCAAAAGTCTTGGGGATCATCAAGATGTGTTGTGGAGAAATTGAGACGAGCTTTGATGTTCTTTTTGCTCAGCAGTGGTTTTCTCCTTGGAACTCTGCCATGCAGGCCATTTTTGCTCAGTCTTTTCCTGATGGTGGAGGCATGAACGCTGACCTTAACTGAGGCAAGTGAGGCCTGCAGTTCCTTGGACGTTGTTGTGGGGTCTTTTGTGACCTCTTGGATGAGTCGTCGCTGCGCTCTTGGGGTAATTTTGGGCGGCCGGCCACTCCTGGGAAGGTTCACCACTGTTCCATGTCTTCGCCATTTGTGGATAATGGCTCTCACTGTGGTTCGCTGGATTCCCAAAGCTTTGGAAATGGCTTTATAACCCTTTCCAGACTGATAGATCTCAATTACTTTCTTTCTCAATTGTTCCTGAATTTCTTTGGGTCTCGGCATGATGTGTAGCTTTTAAGGATCTTCTGGTGGACCTTACTGTGTCAAGCAGCTCCTATTTAAGTGATGCCTTGATTGTGAACAGGTGTGGCAATAATCAGGCCTGGGTGTGGCTAGAGAAATTGAACTCAGGTGTGGACAACCACAGTTATAGTATGTTTTAACAAGGGGGGCAATCACTTTTTCACACAGGGCCATGATGGTTTGTATTTTTTTTCACCTTTAATAATAAACACCTTCATTTACAAATTGCATTTTGTGTTTACTTGTGTTGTCCTTGACTATTGTTTAAATTGGTTTGATGTTCCGAAACACTTAAGTGTGACAAACATGCAAAGGAACAGGAAATGAGGAAGGGGGCAAACACTTTTTCACACCACTGTACATGTGATAGAGCTCCGCCTCTACTCCGCCTTCAGGACTAGTGAATAGCATAAATTAAAGGGCATAGCCCCTCCCCCAACATTCTTCGTAATATAGAATACCGAGGGTGGGAGTTTATGCTGCCATGGATTGGCACCAGGAAAGGAAAATTACGGTAAGTATGATACAATTTTCCGTTTTCCTGGTGCCTCCATGGCAGCATACATGTGATAAATAACTAGCTCACATGGGTGGGTTTAATGCTTTAACAAAAAATAAACTTTAATCAAACACAGACATAGCAGCATGAAGCGCTTTACTCCCGAACTCTACGGTTGTAAGAGCCCCGGGATCAATACGATAATGTTTGAGGAACGTGTGTCGGGAAGACCAAGCCTAATGCTTCAAGAGAAACATTTGCCCTCGCTGCCCAAGATGCCGATACTGCTCTTGTTGAAGGAGCATTCACCTGAGCCGAAACTTGCTGTGGCTTCCAAGTAGGCCCTGAGAACTTTGGATATGTCTAACTCATAACAGGAGTTTGATTCTGAGTCCATGAAAACTGGTAACGCCCATGGTTCTGATAGGTTTGCCATTGAGGTGACCTTGGGTGTGAAACCTCTGAGAGGGTGAAGTTCTACCCTATCTGGAAAAAAAAGGGATATGTGATCATCCCCAATGCCCAGGGAGTGGATTTCCGAAATCCTCCTGTCGGATGTAATAGCCAACAGAAAAGTTGTTTTTAAAGTCAAGTTACAAATTGAGACCTCTTCAACCGGTACAAACGGATGAGTGGATAGGACTTCCAATATTAGAGGAGGATCCCACTTTGGAAAGGAATGTCTGGATGGGGGACACATCTTCAATACTCCCCTGAGGAACGTAACCACTAGAGGGTCTTCTGACCCCCTGGTGTTAGTTGCTGCAGAAGTTGCGGAAACTTGTACCTTGAGGGAACTCTGGCTGAGCCCCAATCGAGACCAGTTTGCAGAAAACTCAGAACATCAGCAGTGGAAAGAGAGAGATAGGATCAAATCCTTTTCCTGGGGCATAGGATAAGAACTTGTCCCAAATTCTTGCATAGATTGTGTTGGTTGTAGGCTTTCTAGCTTTTAACAGGGTGGATATGACCTCTTGGGAACAGCCTAACGATTCAAACCTCCTCCTTTCCACTTCCATACACAAAGATCCAGCTTCTGTGGGTCTGGATGGTCCAGCCTGCCCTGGGTCAACAACTGCAGAAAGGGAGGAATTCTGATCGGATGATCCACACTGAGGTGCATGGCTAGCGGAAACCACGGTCTCTTCGACCAATAGGGTAGCACTGCTAGCACTTTAACTGGTTCGTTCAGGAGTCTGAGGAGAAACCTCGAAATGAGTGGGCGAGGAGGAGAGGTGTAAGCTGTCTTGAAGGTCCAAGGACAAGATAGCGCATCTACTCCTTCCGCCTGTGGATGTGGAAGGTGAGAGAAGAATCTCCTGATTTTGCAATTCTCATGCGTAGCAAAAGATCCACCAGTGGGGTCTGCCCTAGATTGGAGATTTGGATGAACAAATGGGGATGTAGAGACCACTCGTCGTCCCCAAACCTCCTCGATAAGACATCTGCCTCTGTGTTCATCTTGCCTGGGAGATACATTGCCTTGAGGTCTACCAGGTTCCTCTCTGCCCAGAGCATTACAGGTTCCACTTCCCTCAGAAGTGTCTTGCTGTGGGTGCCCCCTTGTTTCTGAAGGTACGAGACCGCCACCTTGGTGTCCAAACATAGAAGTACTCTCTGTCCCTTGACCTGAGATGCAAAAGAGGTTAAGGCTAGAAATGCTGCCCTCATTTCTAGGACGTTGGACACTGTCCCTCTGGTGGGCAAGGACCATCTTCCCTGAATTCTCTGCAATGGGCACCCCACCCCTGGCCACTCGCATCTGACGTAATTGTGGACCATGAGTGGGAACCCAAATGATAGAGCCGGGAGAGATTCTCTGGATTCATCCACCAGTGTAATGACCACTGCTTATTAGCGTTGTTAAACGGATTGTCTGAGACAGATGTTGTCGTCTCCATTGCATTAAGAATCCCGTCTGGAAGTGTCTCAGATGCTAGTGAGACCATGGAACTAGAGGTATGCACGAGGACATCGTGCCAATAAGGCTCAGACACTGCAAGGCTGATAGATGGGATCTCTATGACCTTGGATACCTTCTGAATGATGCCCTCCATCTTCATCTGGGGTAAAGAGATTGTGCCTAGGAGCGTACCGAACATTGCCCCTAAGTAAACCATCTGCTGTGTTGAAACTAATTGGCTCTTCCGATGGTTCACCAGCCACCCGAACTCCGACCACGACTGGAGAAGAATCTCCCTGTGGACTAAAAAGGTGGCTCGAGTTTTTTTTTTTTTTTGACAGCAAGAGGATATCGTCCAGGTAGTGATAAATTCTTAACCCCCTCTCTCTCTCATAGGGGCCAAGACAGATATCAACACTTTTGTGAACACCAGAGGGTAGGTGCATAGCTCTAAGGGCAGAGCTTGAAATTGCAGGTGGACATGACCCACTGCGAACCTTAAGTATTTTTGGAAGGATGGTAGAATAGGGATGTGGAGGTACGCATCCTGCAGGTCTATCGAGATTAATCAATCTCCTGGTTGTATGGTTTGTATGATCGTTTGGAGTGACTCCATCTTGAAGCTTTCGAGATGGATGTATTGATTTAGCTTTTTCAGATCTATTACAGGTCTCCAGTCACCTGTTTTTTTTCTGCACCAGGAAAAGGGTGGAAGAAAAACCTGTAAAATCGATCTGATGGGGGGACAGGTATTGCTGCCCCTTGACGCTGCAGGGACTCCAAAAAAAAAATTGGTTTAAGGCCAGTGCCTTCTGTGGGGAGGCTGGTTACTGTCTCTTTGAAGGACGTGTGAGGAGGCTGCTGAGAGAAAGTCCAGAAGTGACTGTACCGGATCGTTGCTAGGACCCATGGGTCTTGACATTTGGAGGCACAGATGGGGAAAACGTTTTTTTAACCGGGCTCCCACTGGGGGCGTTTCCTCCCCGCTGACGTCAAAAGGACTTTGTCCCCTCCTGGGGAGCAGTGAGGGACTTGTACTTTCTGGCTCCCAGAAAAGAAGTCTGGGTGCCTCTCCACGATTTCTTGTTGTCCCTAAAGGGGCGAGACTGCCTGAAGTCTCTAGAATTTGATTGCCGGAATCGTGATAAATAGGCCTTTGTTCTCCGGACCTTCCTGTCCTGAGGAAGTAAGCCAGATTTGCCCCCTGTTACTCTGGAGATTACTTTGTCGAGTTTCTCAACAAACCAAGATTTTCCATCAAGGGAAATCTTGCATCAATTCTGCTTTGATGCTAGATCGGCTGTCCAAGGCTTTAGCCATAAGGCCCGCTTTGCCATAACAGAGTTGCAGCATTGAATTGGCTGAACACCGGATTGTGTCAATTGCAGCTTCTCCCACGAAATCCGCCAACTTAAGCTCCTCCAGAGCTTTGATTATGTCATCTTTGGGAACGTCTTGGTGCAGGGATGTCTCAATATTTTCCGTCCAAGCCCTGATGGCATTGGAAACAGATGTCAGCGCAATGGCTGGTCTGCAAGCCACCCCTGCTTCTAGATAGATGTATTGATCTAGACCTCAAATGGAGCTATCTAGGGGATCCTTGAAAGACGTTGAATCCTCCATTGGCATTGTTACATTTTTTGCCAGACGCACTACAGCCGCATCAATCACAGTCATTGAACTGAGTATCCGAATCTGCCAGTGGATACATTTTGCATAAACGTGCTACAGAAAACTCTATCAGTTTTGTTCCACTCATCCTCTATGATCTCCCCCATTAATGGGAAGAAGATTTGGTTTCTCTTGAGGAATGAGAAATAGTTTTTTGATTTTTGAGGAGGCCCTTCCGGGTCTTCCCAGGCAATGTCGCTCCTCACCGCTTGTACAAAGGGTTGAACCAGGGAGAAATTGAAACCAGACGGTTCTGTATCATCTGAGGACTCCTCGGATGAATCTACCAGTGGGATTTGTTTAGCTGTTTTTCCTGATGGAGGCAAAGGAGTACTAACAGCTGATGGGCCCGAAATGTCGGGGTCCAAATCCAACACCTGGGCAGCTTGTGAAACCGGGTGAGCTGGAATCATGGCCGTCAGTTCAGAAAGAGAGTCTCTCATGGTTTGCTTAAGCAGGTCAACCACCTGCTGGCCTTCTAATTCCCGGTTATCTGCGTAGTCCCTGAGACAGTCTCTGCAGACGAGCTTATCAGGGATTGGAACCGCGCCACAGGCCCAACATTTTTTCCTTGACGCCCGCGGTGGAGGCGAAGGCAAATGACGACATCTATGAGATCCTGATCTTCTGGAAGATTTATGATGAGAAGAGCGCGGTCTTCGCTCAGGACTATCGTCATTGTCATAGCGCCTTGAGGACTTTCTGGACCGCTTTGAAGGAACAGGGCTGAAACAAACAAAGTTTGTCAGTGGCGCACTCTTTTTTTTTTTTTTTTTAAATACTCACGTACAGGTGGTCCACATACCTATTGGATATGAGGATCTTGGCTTTGTGACGAATGGCTCATGGTAAATAATGGGCAGGAGGATCAGCTGTAGTAAGGCGAAGTAAGAAGCAAAAAGAAATAGAGTCTATTTGCACACCAAATTTTTAAACGAAGTCAACGCAATAGGAGTGAGATAAAAGTATAAGGCTGGCCATACACTACCCAACCCCCGTCTATAGATCTCCCTCAGATCTATAAAAAAAAACATACAATATGTGGTCAAATCTAATCACCCCCAATTTGCATGCAATCAGGCAGGCCCCTGTACCACACAGTTGAAGGCAAACCTAATGGAAATCGAACAAGAAAATTGCATGGTGAATGGCCAGCTCCACACATACCTGTAATGCTGAAGTAATTTGGACTGCAGGGCATACACCTGATATGCAGAGCAGCCCTGAGTCCAATTTAGAGCCAACACTTTAAAGCTAAAAAGGGAGAGCAGCTTAATTTAAAAAGGACCTACCTTATTACTGGAAAAAAAAAGAAACAAAACCAAGGCCACGGCAAGAGAGTGAGAACCTTGAAGGGTAGTACAAAAAAGCTAGAGAAAAAACCTCAGAAATAGCAAGGAAACGCCCGTTCTGCACATGTGCAGACCAGGAATAAATGTCTTAAAGGGGACATTTTTTTTTTTTTTTTTTTTTAAACCTATAAGCTTTAACCACCAGGGCTCAAAAACAGTGCAGACATGGAAGCAAAAGGAAAACCTAACCTGACCAAGAAGGAAGAGAATCTGATCCTCCCGCCGTCATCACCAGCATTCGTTTTTCTGGAAATTCAGCAGACTGCGTTCCTATGAGGAAACTCTGCAAGACCCCAAAAGATCCTCAGAAGGGGTTCCCAGTCTTATCAGTGCATTGAGCGGACCCAAGAACAGGGACTGCGCACGGGAGAGGCTTAACCCGGCGGACGCTGCCGACTGCAGAGGTATGGACATACATACTGCTACTCTTCACCAGTCAAGAGGAATGAGGAAAAAAAGGAGAATGTTGGGGGAGGGGCTATGCCCTTTAATTTATGCTATTCACTAGTCCTGAAGGCGGAGTAGAGGCGGAGCTCTATCACATGTATGCTGCCATGGAGGCACCAGGAAAAAGAACTCCCCTAAACACAACCTACACCTAGTTAAGAGGGAACATAAATGAAACTCAATAAAAAAATACTCTCTCTATTTTTGTGAAAAAAAGTCCTGATGATAAAAACATTCATACACAATTTTCACTGTGGCAAAGCTCCTTTGGATATTCCTTTCCCCGCATGTTTTGCTTTTTTATGGTCTTGGGTTCTATTTACTCGTATGCCCCGTACACACGGTCGGAAAATCCGACCACAAAATCCATCGGATTTTTTCCGATGGATTTAGTCCGACACTGGTGTTTCATACACACGGTCGGACAAAGTTGTCGGAAAATCCGATCATTCTGAACGTGGTGACGTTTGTTGCCTACGACGGGACTACGTAGAGGCTAGTAGCCAATAGCTTTGGTCTTGTAATGTGATCTGAGCATGCGTGGCACTTTGTCCGTCGGAATTCACTACACACGATCGGAATTGGTGTGATCGGACTTTGTTGTCGGAAAATTTTTAGAGCAGGAGATACAACTTTGTCAGTCGGACAATCCGATGGAAAATGTCTGATGGTGCCTACACACAGTCGGAATTTCCGACAACATTGTCCGATAGAACAGAATCCATCGGAAAATCCGACCGTGTGTATGGGGCTTTACTCACAATATTGTAAAATTTTGTTACACATCAACTTATTAAATGTTTTCAAATCATAGCATTGAAGCCCACATACATCACTTTTGGACATTATTTTTCCTTGGAGGTTTGAGTTATTCTCCCGGTTCGTTCCTTGGGTCTTTGTACCACAGCTCCCGTGACACACTCCTTGAGCGGATTTCTTGTTGCAACTTTACCACTGCATATTTAGTTCATATGTAAGTATCCAATGGGGAGGAGGACTCTCCTCCCTTTGGTTATTATCCTTCTTTTTTGTCTGGAATTGCTAGATTATTTGATTTTTATACTTGTGTTTTCCTATAGATATTCAAAGCATCTGCCCATGAAGAGTGGAATAAGCCACAAAATGCGCAGGACATATCCGATGCATCATATTTTTACTAGATGGCCAAACTTGCCCTATTCATACAGACTTTACTCTATCATTCTGTCTTTTAAGTGGTCCATGTCATTGAGGAGAGCTGTCATATAATTATCATACAATGTACCATTTTATTGCTGTTGCTAGTTCTTATATACAGTGTTTTGCCACATGGTATCAATATGGACACAAAACCATGTATGTATTATTCAAAAATTTTATGTTTTTATTACAAGAGATTAAACATGATGTTTTCACATTGACTTCTGTTCTGATGCCGCACATGCCTCATTTAAAGTCTCAAAATTCTGGATGGAGATGTACTTAAATACTTAAATACATTTCATTTAAAGCCCCCCCCCCTTCATATGTTTGCCAGGGATGGAGATATACTAGCTGGCCAGTATGTAGTCTATGACCATATAATACCGTTTATTTCCTCTTAGTCCATGGCAGACCTTACTTTGGGTCGTTTCCTTATTATTAGGTTCCATGAGGTATATTCAATCTACATATATACTTTATATCATGCCCAGTACTTCCACTTGTGTGGCTAGTCAGTACAGCTACAGGTGATTTTCATCAGCTAGGCAGCTTTAATTGTATGTTGTGCAGGAGCTGAGATGTCCATGGCTGCCCCCATCTCAACCCCAATTGGTTGGTTCAGGGGACTGGGCGGGCGTGCCTTGATTTGCATCGATGCCACGCCCACAGGCTGTGCACGTGACACCCGTGTGATGTCTCAATGCCATCATGGTATCTTCCATCTTGGCTGACTATGGGGAGGTGTTGTCTGCAGCCTTGTGAACGACTACCACCGCTCTGGCGAGGATTCCCCTTCCCCTCTTTCGTCATGCCAGCGTGACACAGGGCGGGACCTCGGGCCATGCTTGGAGCATATAAGAGCCTCATTTAACACCAACCAATTCCTCTGGCATCATGCACTGTGCACACTGCACATCCTATTTTGGATCATGGCTTCATGCCTAAGGTAATCACTGGGGGATTATATATTATAAAAAAAATGTATTTACCTTTTAGTCCCTTGAGCACACACCCTCATTTTACCACATAGTAATATTTGTCCTAGTTTTTCTTTATTTACTTTTACACTGTGGTCAAGCTCCTTTGAATATTCCTTCCCCCCATATCTTTTCTGGTCTAGTTCTATATTGGAGGATATTTACACTTTGCAGGGAAGGTGAAATGAAAAAACAGAAACATTCTCTAAGCCAAGAGAAAAAAAATAACTATAAGGACCGATTTACTAAGGTTAACGTACAATGCATTCTTTGGCTATGCTGAAATTGTGGGCTTGCTTATGTGCATGAATGTATGCTTGCATAATGAAGGCAACCCCTAAAAAAATAAATATAATCAGCTTGCTAAGCAAATGAAATGTACAAGCACTAACAAAACCAGTAGATGTGAAGAACCTACACACTGGGAGTTATTTACGAAAGGCAAATCCACTTTGCACTGCAAGTGCACTTGGAAGTAAAGTCACTGTAGATCTGAGGGGGATATGCAAGGAAAATAAAAAACAGCATTTTAGCTTGCACATGATTGGATAATAAAATATGCAGAGCTTCCACTTTTTTCAGATCTACCCCTTAGATTTAGAGCGACTGCACTTCCAAGTGCACTTGCAGTGCAAAGTGTATTTACCTTTCGTAAATATTTGTATCTAAACCCCTTTCCACCCCCCCCCCCCACACCCAAGCAAGGATACACAGACACCCAATTAGTGGCTCATAAATTTGGCAGATAGCTGAAATATATACACACTGTAATGGTCCATAAGACACACTCAGCTCCTTGGCATGAGCGAGAGCTGTGTGTCTTTTTGCTGGCTAAAATAAAAGGTTTGTTTTTCTTAGTCTGTTGTCCATAGTTACCACTGGTTTCCCAGAATTTTTAGAGCTTTTTTGCTGCATTTTGGCCGTCTGCTTCAGGACAACCCTCTGCGTCTCGAAGCCGGACTCAGGAACCAAACAATTGGAGCTTAAACTCCAGGAACAGGTGAGATCTCTGCTTTTTGATTTGTGATATCCATCAGACAGCCTCTGGACGAGATTTGAGGGAAGGAGAGCCTGATCATTTCTCGAGGAAAACCCATTGGATGATAGAAGCAGGATATAAGCAGGAGATAGGCTGCATCCGTGCTGTCAAGATCGGAATCATGTTCCTAATGTTATTTACTTTTTTTCCCAGGCAGACCTCAGTCAGTCAGTAATAATTGGGTGGTAGAGTTTGGTGTAAATTGTGTATGTATGAGACGTTGCTGTTGCATCTGATTTGCTGATGGGGGAAGTGTTGTCTATTAACCCTATTTGTGTGGAGGATTCTGACCCCTTACCGAATTCTCAAAGCCTTACACTACCCTCTGTGTCTGTCTTGGTGTCTGTAGGCTACATGATGGGCAGTAACCAGTCATTAGTCTTGTCCCCCTTACAGTGTTTGATCGCTAATTTTAGGAAGGGTTTCTGCAAAGTTTGCAAGCTGAAACATAGTCCTAAAAGGCTAGAAATATTGTGTGAAAAAGATTGGCCTGGGAACATTTGACCTAGAGATTATAAGCTACTACAAACCTTGTCTCTCTGTTCAATTTTAGAAGTATAAGTGTTTAATTGCTGCATGTTAAAAAACTGTTAAGCAAAAATTTGTGTTGCATTCAGTGCTTTGCTTAACTTCTGTTTTGTTTTAAGATGGGTAAAGTCCATGGTAAAGGACCTCTGCCAAACATACCTAAGCCACCACATGTATTTTCTAATGTTCCCTCAGCCCCGGGACCATCCCACCTACTTATAATGCAGTATACCCCTCTCTCTCACTAAAGAAAGAGGATGATTTGTCAGGTCACCTGAGTCCATGTGACAGGTGCACCCCGTTGGGGTCAGAAGTGCACCGTAAGGTAGTGGACCCTATGGCTGACTGCTGCAGATGGAGCTCTAGGTGATTCAGGAGAGCAGGTATTCTGGAGCACCAACACGGATCACACTGGGAGCTAGAGCATGAGATTTCCCAGGGTGTGGAATGCAAGAGCCAGCAGGTATTCACCAGAGGCCCCTAGTGGTGGGGATGGATTTAGCTGCAGTCTGGCTCCTGGTCGTGACCCCCAGGGCCTCCCAGCTCATGCCCACGGTAGACTACAGAAAGGTAAAGAGGGAGCAGCAGACTGCGACAAAAAAGGATAGTCAGGAGATAGCCAAAGGTCGGGGAAACAAACGGGTAAGTATAGGCAAGGAACATGCCAAGGTTGGGATATGAAGCAGACAAGGACAGTCAAGAACAAGCCAAGATCGGTAACTAGAATCAGACGTAGAACACACAGCAAGGAGCACACAGAAGCCAAACACACAATATTGATCAGCAGGGTTGGCTTGCAGTGCAAAGGTTAATATAGCGTTCCCTGATAGGGCCTGGGGTGGAGCCATGCTTTGAGGAGAGATCACTTAAGCAGCCAGCTGAAGGGCGGCTGGTCTGTCAAGCTGAACACATGGAGAGGTAAACTGACAGACAAACATTACTGCGGATCCAAGACATGATTTAAGACTAAAATGTACTGCGTCTATGCCCACACAAACCCCCCACCCCCCCCCCCCCCGTTTAACAAGTAAAACCAAAACTCCCAGATAGCCAGTATAGTGCGGGAGGGGAATAGGGAGCAAGAGGAGAAGAAATTCCAAGGGAAGATGAGGGTGTGACAAGTTTGAATATTGTTCTTGTACTTGTTTGAATATTGAAAACGATGAGCTGACCGCTCAGATTGTAAAACTGCAGTAACGGAAGATATGGGTGTATATATTGGATGCTAATAGGGATGAGCCGAACACCCTCCATTTCGGTTCGTAGAAGACCATGCGAACAGGCAAAAAATTTGTGCGAACACCGTTAAAGTCTATAGGACACGAACATGAAAAAACAAAAGTGCTAATTTTAAAGGCTTATATGCAAGTTATTGCCATAAAAAGTGTATGGTGACCCGGCTACTGTACTGCTAGGTATCAGTTCAAAAAAAAGTTTTAAAAACTGTATTCTTTTCAGGAGCAGTGATTTTAATAATGCTTAAAGTGAAACAATAAAAATGAAATATTCCTTTAAATATTGTGCTGGGGGGGGGGGGGGTCTCCTTAGTCTGCCTGTAAAGTAGTACATCTTTCCCATGTTCATAACAGTACCACAGCAAAATGACATTTCTAAAGGAAAAAATGTAATTTAAAACTGCTTGCGGCTGTAATGTATAGTCGGATCCCGGCAATATAGATAAAATTTATTGAAAAAAACAGCATTAGTTTCCCCCCAGTCCATAACAGGCCCTTTGGCGTGGGGGGCCTTCAGGTCTAGTATGGATATTAAGGGGAACCCCGCGGTAAAATAAAAAAAAATGGCGTGGGCCGCCCCCCAAAATCCATACCAGAGCCTTATCTGATCACGATACCGCAGGAAAAGGGGGAGACGAGAGAGCACCCCCCTCCTGAACCGTACCAGGCCACATGCCCTCAACATGGCCACGTGTCCCCCCCAAAGCACCTTGTCCCCATGTTGATGGGGACAAGGGCCTCATCCCCACAACCCTTGCCCGGTGGTTGTGGGGGGTCTGGGAGCGGGGAGCTTATCAGTATCTGGAAACTCCCTTTAACAAGGGGGCCCCTAGATCCCCTATGTGAATGGGTATCGGTACATTGTACCCCTACCCATTCACCAAAAAAGGGTCAAAAAAGAAAAAATTACAGGAGACAGTTTTTGACAATTCTCTTATAAAAAAAAGTGTCCTGTGATGTCTATCCATCTTTAATCACAGTGCCGATGGACCGGAAAAAAAAAAAAAACGGAAAAACTCTGCCTCTTTTTGCGCTGACAGCTCTTATATATCCAAGGGCGGGGTCACCTGTTTACGTCACCAGGTGGCCCCGCCCTTGGCTATATAAGAGCTGTCACCGTGAAAAGACTGCAGTCGGCGGGATGCCTCCCATCGAGGAAGAGTTTTTCCAGTTTTCTTTGTTGGTCCATCGGCACTGTGATTGTTAAAGGGGGCTTCCAGATTCTGATAAGCCCCACGCCCACAGACCCCCACAGCCACCGGGCAAGGGTTGTGGGGATGAGGCCCTTGTCCCTATCAACATGGGGACAAGGTGCTTTGGGGGGAACCCCAAAGCACCCTCCCCATGTTGAGGGTATGTGGCCTGGTATGGTTCAGAAGGGTGATCGCTCTCCTTTCCCCCACCTTTTCATGTGGCCTGCCAGGTTGCGTGCTCGGATAAGGGTCTGGTATGGATTTTTTTATTTTGGTGTGAGGTTCCCGTTAAAATCTATACCAGACCTGGAGGGCCTGGTATGGATTTTTGGGTGGACCCCCACGCCATTTTTTTTTTATTTTGGCACCGTTTTCTTCAATGATTTTTATGTATATTGCTGGGATCCGACAATACATTACAGCCGCGAGCAGTTTTAATTATTTTTTTTTCCTTTAGAAATTTTATTTTGATGCTCTAATTCATTACACTATGTATGGCCACTAAGTAAGCAGCCTTACATGTTACATGTGGGGAGTGGACTTAGCCCCCTGAGCCATGATTGGCCAAAGGCACCCTGCCTTTGGCCAATCATGGCTTTCACAGCAGAGCGTGCTGTTATTGGCCAAAGCATGCAGGTAAGGTGCATAGTTTGGCCAATCATCGGACATCAATGCACTGCGATCTCGCAGTGCATTATGCAGCGCTCAAATTTCCTGTGAACGCACCATTAAGTTCGGAATTCAGCGAACGGGTGAACACCTGATGTTCGAGGACTCATCCCTAGATGCTAACTAATGATGAGGGAATGTTGCTTGTATGAAGATGTTGAATGCATTTTGTTTTCTCTGTAGTAAATGTGACAATGTTACCTGAATTAAGATAGAAAGGTAATGCTAAGATCCGGTTCACACCAGGACGACTCAGGATCCGACTTCAGGTCGCTCCGAGACGTCCCAAGTCGCGCTGTAATGTTAGTCTATGGACGTCTTAATGTACACTACAGAAGTCGCTCCGACTTCAAAAAAGATTCCTGTACTACTTTAATCCGACTTCTAGGCGACTTGTACCCATTGATTTCAATGGAAGTCGCCTCTAAGTTGGATCTCCATCTATATTGACGCGACAGTGTCGCCTTGAGGGGGAACTCCACGCCAAATTTTTAATTAAAAAAATGGCATGGGTTCCCCCTCCAGGAGCATACCAGGCCCTTAGGTCTGGTGTGGATTTTAAGGGGAACCCCCTACGCCGAAAAAACGGCGTAGGGGTCCCCCCAAAATCCATACCAGACCCTTATCCAAGCACGCAGCCTGGCCGGTCAGAAAAGGGGGTGGGGACGAGCGAGCGCCCCCCCTCCTGAACCATACCAGGCCGCGTGCCCTCAACATTGGGAGTGGGTGCTTTGGGGAAGGGGGGCGCCCTACTCATTCACATAGGGTGGGGGGCCGGGATCTGGGGGCCCCCTATTAAAGGGGGCTCCCGGATTCCGATAAGCCCCCCGCCCGCAGACCCCGACAACCAACGGCCAGGGTTGTCAGGAAGAGGCCCTTGTCCTCATCAACATGGGGACAAGGTGCTTTGGGGTGGGGGGGTCGCCCCCCTTCCCCAAAGCACCCACTCCCAATGTTGAGGGCACGCGGTCTGGTACGGTTCAGGAGGGGGGTGCGCTCGCTCGTCCACACACCCTTTTCTGACCGGCCAGGCTGCGTGCTCGGATAAGGGTCTGGTATGGATTTTGGCGGGACCCCCATGCCGTTTTTCAGCGTAGGGGGTTCCCCTTAAAATCCATACCAGACCTAAGGGCCTGGTATGCTCCTGGAGGGGGAACCCATGCCGGTTTTTTATTTAAAATTTGGTGTGGAGTTCCCCCTCGAGAGCTGATTATTCTCTGATTGGCCACGGCCAAAATCACCTGGCCTGGGGCGACTTAAAGTCGTGTTGTAAGTCGCCCCAAGTCATGTTGAAGTCGCTCCAAGTCGCGCTGTTATTCATACTCAAGTCGTGTCCAAGTTGCCGCCAAAAGTCGCGCTGGAAGTCGTGTTGCCCCTGTGTGAACCGGCTCCAAGTATGGCCAATTTGTAAAATGAGTTTTGCTACTTATATTTGAGGGTCTATGTGAGTTTAATATTTATGCAGCAGACTTAGCGACTTGTACCCATTGATTTCAATGGAAGTCGCCTCTAAGTTGGATCTCCATCTATATTGACGCGACAGTGTCGCCTTGAGGGGGAACTCCACGCCAAATTTTAAATGAAAAAAATGGCATGGGTTCCCCCTCCAGGAGCATACCAGGCCCTTAGGTCTGGTGTGGATTTTAAGGGGAACCCCCTACGCCGAAAAAACGGCGTAGGGGTCCCCCCAAAATCCATACCAAACCCTTATCCAAGCACGCAGCCTGGCCGGTCAGAAAAGGGGGTGGGGACGAGCGAGCGCCCCCCCTCCTGAACCATACCAGGCCGCGTGCCCTCAACATTGGGAGTGGGTGCTTTGGGGAAGGGGGGCGCCCTACTCATTCACATAGGGTGGGGGGCCGGGATCTGGCGGCCCCCTATTAAAGGGGGCTCCCGGATTCCGATAAGCCCCCCGCCCGCAGACCCCGACAACCAACGGCCGGTTTTTTATTTAAAATTTGGTGTGGAGTTCCCCCTCGAGAGCTGATTATTCTCTGATTGGCCACGGCCAAAATCACCTGGCCTGGGGCGACTTAAAGTCATGTTGTAAGTCGCCCCAAGTCATGTTGAAGTCGCTCCAAGTCGCGCTGTTATTCATACTCAAGTCGTGTCCAAGTTGCCGCCAAAAGTCGCGCTGGAAGTCGTGTTGCCCCTGTGTGAACCGGCTCTAAGTATGGCTAATTTGTAAAATGAGTTTTGCTACTTATATTTGAGGGTCTATGTGAGTTTAATATTGGGAGAGATACGCAATCAAATTAAGATGAAAGTTCTATAAAGTAGTACTGTATATGAGAAAGATAGACATTTTTGTAGAAAGTCTTTGTATGTTTAACTTAGAAATCATTTGTAGCAGAGAGGGATTTGACCCCATCTTTATATGTCCTGTGTGAGTCTGTGTAAAAAAGGAGAAGACAGGCATTCAGTATTCCCCCCTCCCTCCTTCGATGGAGATATCCTTTGTAAGGGACGGTTTCTGTGAAATGTAGGCTAATGTGTTAATTTTTAACTAGTATGACATGTTAAATGTGTTACCAAACTTAAGCCCCATACACACGCTCGGACAATCCGCGGACCAGGTCGGTCGGACTTTGTCCGACGTACTTTGTCCGATGTTGGTGTTGCGTACACACGGTCGGACTACGTTGTCGGAATATCCGGTCCGGAAGAACGTCGTGACGTAAGTCGTCGTCCACGAGATTACAAAAGGGAAGTTCAGCACCACGTCAGGCACCCGTTGGGCTCCTTCTGCTGATCCCGTGTTTATCGAGAGTTAGTGGAAGTTTGGTGACTTAAGATTCGCGCTTCTCAGTTTTCTGACTCAGATCGTTACTGCTCTTCAGTTTGTGCTTGTCGTGCGTATCTGTTTATTAGTGCGTGTAGTCAGTTCGCATTTGTTGGTCATTGCGGCCTATATCTTGATATAGGACGCTTTGATTTGCACTGCTTATTGTCTGCTCGTTGCTGGTATTCACTTCGTTCTTTCAGGCCTTGCTGTTTCTCGGTGCTTTCTGTTTGTCCGTTCTGACCAGCCGACCTTTTGTGACCTTCTGAGCGATGTTTCCCGTGCGTACTCGTCGCCGAGTTCGTGCTGTACGCGGAATTGGTGTCGGGCTTTTAGCTTTGAGCCAAGACCCGTCCATGAACAGAGTGACGAGGAGTATGTGGACCAAGAATTGGTTGCTTCAGCGTGACCAGTTCTCGCACATGCCTTTGCTTCGTGAGATCCGGGAGAATAATCCTGATGATTTCAGGAACTTTCTCAGGATGACGGACCCCGATTTTCACCGTCTTTTGGCTTTGCTGACCCCCTTTATCAGCCGGCAGGATACCTGCATGAGACAAGCCATTACTCCGGAGCAGAGGCTTGTTGCTACGTTGAGGTACTTGGCGACAGGGAGAAGTCTTCAGGATTTGAAGTTCTCTTCAGGTATCTCTCCCCAGGCCCTGGGAATCATTATTCCAGAGACCTGTTCTGCCATCATTCAGGTCCTGCAGGAGGACTATA